>NBAZ01000026.1:0-204453 GCA_002794735.1 Pyrrhoderma lamaoense | reverse complement strand
TCAGATGGGCTTTATTTAGTAAGTAATTTTACCTTGTTCGTATTGGTATGCCATGTGAATAGATGTGTTATACAAGTCCATCTTCAAATTTTACTTGCAGCGTACATATTTAGAATCAGATTTACAGATGCGGTAAGGACAGTTTATAAAACTCAGCTCAATCCAAACAAGTCTTTGAACTATAGCCTCTATGTAAAAGTACAGATACACAGGACAAAATCAATTTCTAGTCAAAAAAATGGGCTCATTTGTCGAAGCGAAATAAGATCAATGCACAATAAATATAAATCAAGAGTTTTTCTGAGTATTTTATAAGAATCACTTAATTAATTCAGTTTTGTATGTATACAACTATGCTAAGTATAATCGTGTACTTGATGACCTCAGTAATTTACAAAAACGTTTGGAAAATGTAGGGAAAAAAACATACTATACAGATAAAAGCTGAAACATACTAGTGTCGGTTCTGAGTATACGAATTCAAAGGTACATCGAAAGAGAGCGGACGAACAAATAGATAGAATAATCTAGAAGTGACATCAATGCTGATAGCGTTTCAAGCTCAGGAATTTACAATGATACAGACGATAGAAACAAATATAAACCAAGTGGAAACCAAGGGATGTGTATACACAGAGATAACCAATGCGAAAGTAGAGATAAAGGAATAGGATATTACTATCCTCCAATGATGATTATTAGACACAAGGTCCGTCTCTCGAACGCAAGAGGAGAAAGAACGCATGCCTAAAGTACGTATACAAAATCTTCATTCTGGAAATCTGTTAAATCATCAAATGCCCTCTCGTTCGTCTCCCCTCTCTTCTCATTTTCTTTCCTCTCCCGGGCAGCGTCCTCAATAGTGAGAATACTCGTATCCACAACGACAGCAGCCTTCCCTACTCTAACTCGTTTTGCTGCTTGACGAGTGTTTAGATAGTGTAGATAAAGTGCTGTGAGTCCGGATAGAATGGCGAGTGCACACCAACAAGCAAGATCTGCTACGAGTCCTTGAGTATATCTTGGTTTCATCTCGGTTTTATACAGAAGAGGACCGACAATCTGTACAAAAAAAAAAGGAGAATTTGTCTTTGATTCAGTTTATCGATCATTGATAAGTGGTGAGATGTACATACGTTTCCGACACATTGAGCAATAAAGAAAACAGAAGTTGTAGTAACTTTTTTCGTATGCCCACATGCATTCAGTGGGGCCCAGGCATAGAGCATAGGCTGGATCCCACCCATGACACTTATGATATAGTATGCTGCAAGGAGTGGCCCTCGATCCTCCGCGCTTCTTCCAAGCTTAAGAAGCGTAATTGAACCCGCAATTGGGAAGCAGCATAGTAATCTTAGTTATTACAGGGGTAAGTCATCTTGTTCAAAGGAGAAAGGAAGAGACATACATGATAATTGGGAACCTCAACTTGAACTTATTAGTCAGCCATGCCCCGACAAATATGGATACAATTGACAGCACACCAAACGGCATGTTGAACAAGATTGATTGGAATGAGTTAAATCCGAAGCCTTGTATGATCAAGGGTCCAAAGGCACCAATCCCACCACTTGGAAGTGCTGCTAAGAAGAGGAGCATGAACCACAAATACGTCTTCAAGTCCCTAAACGTTTCAAAAAACTGAGCCCATTTCCACACTTTCGACTCAGTCCCCATATTGTTGTCCCTAAGTCGTTCAAGAGCCAGAATTTGATCTTTTCCTTTGAGGAACTTGGCGGTTGTAGGCGAATCGGGGAGGAAGAACCATATAAGCGGGGTACATACGATAGTGATGCAGCCGCAGAAGAGGAAAATACCCTGAAATGGGCGGAGATGTTCGTTGTTGATGTGTCCGACACCAAACGCTAGTAGGGACCCAAATATAGTGCAGACGCCGTTTGCGGCATTCCATGATGCGGTCCTATAGGTTTGCTCACGTCTGCGCCACCACATTTGAGTGATAGTGATAAAGGCAGGCGCAACCGAGGCCTCGAATATACCGAGGAAGAGACGAGCTGTGATCAGTCCTGCGAAGGTATGAGCAGCTGCAGAGGATGCTACGGTTATTCCCCAGCAAGAACATTGAAAAAAACCTGGATATGAGAATGTTAGCTTATGTGCGTGACACAGAAGAATGCATTCGTACCCATTTGGCAACAGGAATACGAACGAGGGCGTAGGCTGTGAGCGGTTGGAAAACGAGTTGAGAAACGTATACAATCGAAGTCAACCAAGAGTACTGAGTTCCGACGAGGCCCACTTCCCCAACAATGTCGAAGGCAGATGTATAAGAAACCGAGGACTTGTCCAGTTGTTGTAAGAAATAAACAAGTAACATGACTGGAGTACTCCACGATCGATGAGTCGAAGTATACGTTTGTCATCTTCTGGGCTGAGCTCGACGCGTTCTTGTTGCTGAGCCAGAATTTCAGCTGCTTTATCACCCCCAGACACATCTGGTTTGTATGCTTGTTCTATGTTCACAATCCCTTCTTCATGAGCAATAGAGCCCTTGTCTGAAAGTGAGTGAGAGTCATCTATAGCCATTGTTGGATGGAGAAATCTTAGCTACAACAAGAAGAGGGAGCGACTAAGCACAGTCTACTGAAAGAAAAAAACGAAAGAAAAAAGAATATAAATAAGAGGAGGAGGGACTGATGATGGAAATGAACAACGTGACTTCTTCAATCTTTCTTTCACCACCGGCCCGCAATTAGTCTCTTTAAGCTTTAACACCGTACCTGCTTCTTTCCCCACACGGGGTACAAAAGGAGCTTCTTTTACCCCGCAATCCCTACTAAGGAACTCACATGACCGTGTCTCCCGCCGGACCGTCCGTTCCCGCTCTTTCCGGATAACCTCCGCTGACTATTCGACAACAAAATATTTAGAGGATAAAAGACAAGAAAGATACGTTACTAGTCCACCTAACGATCCAAAGTCATTAAATGATGGCATCAACTTCTGCAACTCCCCGTGTAGGTCGTGTGGCTATTGTTGGGACAGGATCGCGAGGGTTGATGTTTACCGACGGTATTCTCGCTCGGAAGGCAACAGCGTCACTTGTAGCTTTTTGCGAGCCCAATCCAGTCAGAGCAGCTTATTACAACTCTTACATATCTTCGACCTTCGGCCACGCTCCGATCCCCGTATATCATCCAGATAATTTTATTAAAATGCTTGTGGAAGAGAAAGTTGATACTTTGGTCGTAACTTGTATTGATGCATTGCACCATTTATACATCATCCCTGCTCTCGAGATGGGTGTAAGGGTTGTGACAGAAAAACCAATGACGACTAGTGTACAGAGCTGTAGAGCTATAAATGATGCTGTTCGCAAGACTAATGGGGATCTTACTGTAACATTCAATTATCGTTATAACCCCGTTCATGAAGAAGTCAAACGACTTATCGCATCGAACGCAATCGGCGCAGTCCTTTCAGTGCATTTTGAATGGCTACTAGACACAGTACACGGCGCAGACTATTTCCGTAGATGGCACCGACAAAAGGAGAACTCAGGAGGGCTGATGGTACACAAGTCTGGGCATCATTTTGATTTGGTCAATTGGTGGATAGATAGTGAGCCCGTGGAAGTGGCCGGAATGGGAAAGACAGCATTTTATGGGCAAGAGAACGGCAAGAAGTACGGATGGGCGAGGGATTATGAGAGGGCGAGAGGGAGTGAATCTGCAAAGACGGACCCATTTGCTCTCGATCTTGAAGGGGATGAAACTCTGAAGAGCCTCTATGCAGATGCAGAGAAAGAAGATGGGTATTATAGGGACCAAAATGTGAGAAATTTCCCTATAAATCAAGTCAATAAACACCTAATCCACCTCCACGCCGTTCAGGTATTTGCACAAAACATAACGATAGAAGATGACATGGCACTCCTAGTCCGGTACGCCTCGGGAACGACAATGACCTACCACTTGACCGCTTATTCGCCTTATGAAGGCTACCGTGTCATGTTTAATGGATCCCTGGGACGCCTCGAGCTGACCGTCGTTGAATCATCCTTCCGTCTCCCTCAAGGACCAAAGGTCACTGGGGGGACAGTACATGGAACTGAAGCGATGCCTAACTCCGGAGAAGCTCGCATAACTATTCATCCACTTTGGGAGAAACCAAAAGAGGTGCCTATTGTATATGAGCATAAGGGTCATGGAGGTGGAGATGAGAGAATGATGAGCGTGCTTTTCGGGGCTCGAGAAGGAGAAGAAGTAGACAGAGGAGATGCATCGAAGCAGAAGGCGGGGGCAAGAGATGGAACGATGGCACTTGCTGTCGGGCTTGCAGCGAATGAGAGCTTTAAAACGAGAAAGTTTGTGAAGATTGAGGAGCTCGAATTAGGCGTGGGCATTTGACACATATCTTCTTCATCTTTCTCCTTTCTGGTACAGTTTTCTTTGAGGTTTTTAAGTAGTGTATTTGTAAAATCGTCTCGGGAAAAAAAGAAATTTAATTCTTGTTCTCAAATAAGTAACCGGTTTTTAAATGACTCGGAGACATGTGCATTTATAACAAGGTAGCCAGTGTAGGAATGAAAACTTAAAGCACCACCATAACGAGAGTACAATTCACTGCTATTATGTAATTTCATTAAGTATGCATAAATACGTAATTACTTTGGGCATTCCCAAAAGTTTTAAATGCGACAATTTTTCTTCGTACTTACATCTCACGACTAGTCTGTTCTAATTGACAATTGCACCTCATTATAGAATTGCAATGCAACTAGCTCCACTAGGACGTGTTTCTGCTGTACAAAGCTCCGCCATTTGTAAGAGTATTAGACTTTGACATTCTTATACTACACGTATAACTTTGGAGGAATGAGCCAGGGACCCCTTTCGGATAGTTTTATCTCTCTTCCTCAGTGATCTTTAACTATATATTTGTCGTATAATATATAATATGTGCTTCTTGGGTATGACCGAAACCTACACTCTGGTGGATGATCTATATGGGTTAAATACGTTATCAGTTGGTGTACCGATTGACGGATATGCTCATCCAGATATATTCAATGAGTACCAAAGATCATATTTGTTCCATGTATAGCTAGAGAGTCCAAAGGCTCGTAAGAACCCACAGGAATAACTATGCATAGGGCTGGAGCTTACTGTAAAATCTTCGCAGCACTTGCCATCCAAATTATGTTTTACATATATGTGTGTATTAGTTCCGCGTAAACATCTTGGTAAAGAAGTACAAACTCCACATTGCGTCGCTTTGAGTCAAGATCATAACTTCTTGTACACGTACACAAAAGCCAGAGGAAGAAAAAGAACTGCGCAAGTTTACTTGGCACACTATCAGAAATAGGAAATATACCATATATTTGTTTATACTTATAACTTGTTATACATTTATACATATATCAGTAACGTTTGACAATGATTCTTTACTACTATTAATCAGTACTCATCGTCCTCATCTGGGACTGGTCTAAAGTAGATGTTATCATGAGGTACCCAAAAGACGCTTCTGTAGTTGGTTCTCAAAAGGGTGATGATGTCCCTAAATGCTTTGACAGATCCATTCTCAACCAATCCACTACTTTCCTGGTGCATTCTATCAACCCAACTTAGACAACCGAAACCATTTTTATCAGGTCGGAAATAGAAGAGACCATTATCCTCGATAATGTTGATAAACGTTCCGACAGTAACATTTGGTGCTACCACTCTCCTCACGAATTGGAGTTCTGGATAATTCAGCACATCTCTATGTACTACGTATCGAACATGTCGTATACTGAATTATGCCAATATGAGTAAAGCATCCAAGAAACGTATAGCCTTAATTCTACTTACCTTACTTTCCCTTTGATGCTATTTGGAGTATCATCTCGTTGGGGGCTCACAGCTTCCATAACTATAGCTTCATCCTTACTTCCATTCTTGAAGACAGCCGAAAATGACCAATGGAGCAAAGGAACTTTGTAAATGTTTACAGGATTGTCCTTATATTCTCTGTCTTCCATCTTCTTAAAGTTGATTGCGATTGCAGTAACACGCTTATTGAGATGCTCCTTGACTCCTTCTATATCCATAATCTTCATACCATGATGCTTTGCTTTTGTACTTCTCATAGTTGTCCCCGAGCTTCCAGAAGTACTAGAGGTTACTGAGCTCTTTCGAGAGGAAGCTTGACCTGGACTATTACTAGCAGCTCTGGTTGGACTTGGGGATGCTGTACGGACTCTCTTAGCGCGTTCCTGTACAGGTGACGAAGAGCCTCCAGTGCGATGACGAGTAGTAGACTGTGTGAACACTCAGTCAGTCTCAGTCAGTTTCACTGTGACAATATATGTACCGTACCATTATAGTTTAGTTAGAATCTGGAAAGAATCAATAAGAGGAAGAGATATGAATTGAAAGGATGGATAGATAGAAGTTGATGAAGTCGTCGTGATAATACCCATGAATTTATACTCTCCTATGGGACATATACTTAGTCTTAATGTGCTATGAAAATAAATTTCAGCAATAACCAGCTACAGTTATGATGGTTTTAGCGCATAGAAGCGCAAAACTATTGAAATATGCTATATGTTCTAACCAAGATTGTCATAGTTTTTCTAATAATAATGACAGATATATTCTCATTATAGGCAATATCGCAAAGTAAGTCAGATTATTTGACACTGGAAAGAGTCAAATATGCCGTACCAAGCAATAATTTTAATCATATCCGGTATTCTATATATAGGTAAGGTACTCGCACGATAAACTCAACGCGCTACTTTGTCACACTTTCCTCCAAAAAATATTTTTACTTCCTAAACTCTACACAACAAATTATAATAATTTTAAGCAGATGAAAAGTAAATAAAGTAGGTAATCTATGAAATGGTCTAAGCAAGTTTAGAAATTACAAATTTTAAATGACTTATAAGGAAAAACATTTTTCTCGAATATTGTTTTTAAATGCATTTTTATATGTTTTGCATATTTTATAAATTTTTCAAATTTTTTGTCACATATTTTTGCGCGTTTAGGCCGGTTTTGGATTAGCCGATGCGAATAAACTTCCATATTCAGATAATATATTATGTAACTAATATTATGTAACAATACTAACAAGCTGCACCTAAAAATAGTTCAAACCTGTTAGAATTATCAAGACTTTATTATTACTTGTTACTTTATATAGATAAATAAAATACATTATTTAACTTTTCTATGACTTTAAATCAATATTCTCCAAGTAAAGGCATATAAGGGATTATTGAAAAAAAAAACTTTTTTTCTGAGAATTTTGCGCCGTGACATAACGCGTTACATGTGACGTTACAGTGATGTGACAGCGTGTTGAGTTTATCGTGCAAGTACCTTACTAGAGCAAAGACACAGAAAGTTGATGCCGCAAAGATGGTCTTTGTTTCGATAGTTTGATGTTAACCCACCTATATTGGTGTGCAGTGTAATCAAAGGGAAATCAAATTTATGCAAAGGATCTGTCGGAGTAAAGATATAATTAACTAGTTCATTTTTGACGTAAAAAAAGTTTGCCTTGGTACTTGAAATATCCAAAGCTGATCGGAAAGTAAGGTAGGAAAGTGATATGAAGCAATAGAAGAAAGGACTCATCAACTCTAAGGTGTACTAGGTAATGGCTTTATGAATTACGATACCAACATATGTTAACGAGAAACAGGAAAAACTCTCAAAGATACAACTAGTGAACACATCACCTGGGCAGTGGCTTATGTCATTACCTAGGCACCTTTATCGAAAAGTCATCTTACCAATGTTTCTCATGTCTCAAATAGATTCTTTGCCTTACAAAGTTCTTATAAAACCAGTTACCCATAGTATTATATTGCAGGATATGTATATGTCCAACAAAAAAAGGAACGACAATAGAAATGATTGGAATGTACATGGTACAAATCAGTTTGTAAGACGTTTTGTATAGCCCCTTGGAGAAGCCGCAATGTTAGTGAGTGATTGTCATAGACCAAAAATAACCCGAAGTCCCTGCACAATTATGCGATGATGAACCCAACGCTCAGCATTGCTAAGATAGATCCTAGACCCATAGTAGCCGCCACCCGTCCTGCACCGTTTGCAGCTGAGCCATTGGCTGTGGTTGTAGAGGCAGCGCCAGAAGAGCTTGATAGAGTGACTGTTACTAATGACCGCTCGCATCCGTCGTTGTGATACCCGTTGGTGTTGCTGCACTATCATCGGCACCAGACGCAGTGGACACTGAAAACTGATCGCGTAAAAGTGTCACACCCGATTCAACAGCAGTCGTAGCAATCGCGATTGTTCCACTGAAATTGATTGGACCATAGTACAATCACCGACGACGAGAGAGTCAGACCCGGAAGGGTATCCACATTGAATTTCAACCGCCATGTTTTCAGCATCTACACCACCAGTCGAGAAAGCCACGAACTCAGAAATATGTGTAGCATCTTGGACAAGTGTGACTAGATTACATTTTGAATATTACTTGATATTAGGTTATGATTTCTCTGAAAAAGCTTACTTGTGTATGGGACATCTTCGCTATCGGTGACAATATTTGAGTAGACATATGTTGTTCCTTCTGCACCCACTCCTATCTGTTCGCCTTGTATTAATCCGTCGATTCCGAATGGACCGCCCGGAGATATGGCACCATCATCTGAACTCTGTGCACGTACAGCAAGAGCCGAGACACAGATAACAGCTAGTGAGAGGGAGGAGGAGACTGAAAACATCGTTATGAGGAAGGGGGAGGGAAAATTGTTGATGGGAATAACAGTCCAGACCTATTTATGATATGAAAAACAATAACTTCGGTTTCATCGTGATTATCATACATGTGTAGTCGCGATTATAATCACTATGTTACGGAATGTATCCAATGGTCCAAGGCACCAACTGTCGGCAATGCACCTTTTCATCAACCCAGTCGATCATCGGAACTCAACAGGGCGCGGTGGCTATACGATATTTACTCGAATTTGTAAGCCAGTTTTCTAGCTGACCCTAAACAGTTTCCTAAACGAGACGGGCCAAGTCTCCGAATTTACGCAGAAAGGTCTTGGTATCTGATACCTTTTACACCTGATGATGAGGAATATAACAATATAGCACAATAATTCTCTGAATTAACATGCAGTCGTTCCTAGAGAGAGACTAGCGAAGTTCTCCATGTGGGATAGATGATTTTTTATCCAGGGACATACTGGTGCGCATGTGATGCGACACTTCCCCGCCGAACCGGAGTTAGAAAATGTTTAGCGCCTTTGTTTGTCAAGCTGTGTCTCAGCCGAATATTTTGAGCACAAACAAAAACGGCTTTGTGGTTTTGTGTATTCTCTGATCACCCCTCCTTAATTTAGTTAATGTTACACCTTGACATATGCGCAAAACATAAATATGTGCGATATTGAATAGCATTAAGTAGTAAGAAAAAAAGTCAATAGATGAAGGATCACGAGCTCTTACTTTTCAGGCTTTTGCTTCCCTAATAGAGATTTACTAGATATAGGCGAGTGAATTCAAAAGTACATATAAATTTGAACTTCACACAGCGCTCTAAGCTTCTACCGTACTAGAACTTTCCGCTCTCTTATAATAAAGTATATATATCATACAACGTGGGCACCGTCCTATAAGCTCTTACTTGGCTACTTTTCGGACCCCATCTTATTAACTATGAAGCAAAGCTTCGCATTGTTTGTAACTCTTTTCTTGGCAGCTCTTGCTTGCGCTCAGACACCATTAGTTATCAATACACCGTACGTGCACGTATACCTGTATATAATTTCCTCTGAGCTTAAATCTATCAAGCGCGAATGCTGTGCAATGTGAGCCTGTCCTCCTTACGTGGTCTGGAGGCGTAGGTACGTGGAGTTTGTGACGGAGTTCTTTTATAAAACATTTTTGAACTTAGTCATATCGTTCAAAGCTCCCTACGATGTTGTAAGAAGGTTAAGCTATGAAGCTGATATCTCCATACTAAAACTCATACTCAATACGATCATACAACTTATAACATCGTCAAGCTGTAAGTAGACTCAGATCTCCTACGGTAGCATTTGCTGACTATACTATCAGTGTAATCCCAGGAGGAGATCCCAGTGGTACTCCTATCGAAGATCTTGGTGAACAAGACGGAACGTCGTTAACATGGGATGTTAATGTTCCCGCAGGCAAGAGCTTACTAATTTATCCTTATTATACATCACTGAATGAAACAAATTATAGGTCTCAGTGTTGGACTGGAGATCAAGGACTCTTCCGGATCTGAAGCATTTACATCACCCCTCATAATCCAAGCCAGCGGTAAGAAAAGTCAACAATGTTATCATTTCGGGGAACTTGACTAAGCGCTCTAATAGATGATGACAGCTGTCTATAATAGGGTAGGGTAGTGTGTTGTGATTACAAATATTAAAGATTAAAAGAAGTCTACAAGATTATGTACATGTATCGCAATACATATATGTTACTTCATACATCTAATAAAGTTCCGTGATTGAGTTTAGAAAGCAAGATTTTCAACATGGTATACAGGAAGTCAAGAAATCTATTCTATCTCCAGTGACTCTAGGACGCTTTCCAAAGAGCTGCGGAACTCACACTGAAGACTTGTCGGACGGTGTTCCCCACACCGATCGTAGTAATCGTCGGCTGTCCTAAAGGCTGCTGGACCCTGATCTCTAGGTAGATGTCTTTCGTCACTAGCATCGTCTGAAGTATGGAGTAAGCCTCTGAAATTATTTTCGGATCGCCCTATCAAGATCACTGGGCAATCTTCTTCAACTTGAATATCACTGCGAGTTGCAACACTTGGGGTTTTACGTTTCCAAAAATGCTGACGTAATCTCGAGCTTTGAGCCGATTCAGATCCGGTTACTGTCTGGCCCACAGACGAACATGATGCTCTAGATGCCAGTAAGCCGTTTGCAATACTACTGCCACGATCCCCTTTTGATTGAGTGTTGAGCTTCAGTGCTTTCTTCATATGACGCATTTTGAGTCTCCTCTCGCGAGCACCGGCGGTCATGTTTCCTGAGCCACCTCGGCCCATCCTACCAGCTTCAAACGCCCGTGCCCGAGAAGCTTCAAGAAGTGCTTGTTCCTGTGCAACAACCCGAGCCTCATAAACCCGGGTCAGTGCAGCAGTCTCCGGATACATTTCTGAAAGAAAGCCAGACACTTTTAACCAAAACATGTGTTTGAGATGTATTTTTGCACGTACTGGAATCAATTTTTTCTTGCTGTTTCACAAGCCCAGCCCCTCCACGACCTGTCCGAAGTGCTTTTTTGGGTTGCGCAGAAAGTCCCTTTTCTTCTCTGCTAGCTCTGCGCCTCAGTTTACTCTCTGTCCGTTGCTTTGCATCTTTTGCTAGGGGCGATACGTATACGACCCTTGTACAGCTAATCGTTGAAGTCGATCCTTCAGCCTCAACAATAAGCGTACGAGATGAGCGAGATGCGTTCTTGCCAACAATTTTCTTAATCACGGAACTGCTGTCATTTTGAGTACTAGTCGAGCAGGTCGGGCACGTCAGTGATTGGTCATCATGGAAATGAAGGATGTTCCCTAATCCATTACGACCAACAGCTGGCACCAACTCTTTGAGCCCCGTTTGGATGATAGGGGAGGACGACATGATCTCTGGAAGTCTGATTTTGGACTGTTCCAGAGATGCGAGATATAAATGAAAAAGAAGTACTAAGCACGTGAATTAGAGTTGATAGACCATCTTCTTTTCTTACTTCGAGACGATAAGCCTGGGATACAGAAGATAGGTGTTCTTGATGCACTGGAACACCGCAAGAGAAAGTTCGCTTCAGATGATGATGGCGGAGTTTACGAGTAATTGTGATAGATGTGCATCATCTTCGTATCTGAACACCGACGTCGAGAAAAAGAAACTGCAATCTTGGTTTCTGGCCCTGTCTGATATAGAATCCTAATCTCTGACAAGTATGAAATCGTGAGTTTCATAGTTTTTATTGTGTAGTATATGTTTACGGAACTATCATACGCATCTTGTTATGTCATTTAAATTCTTATGTATTTTTCTTTCTTAGGATTAAAATGCTAAATAAGGATAGTCGTTTTTTTCGTTTTGTTTTTTTACACACCTCAAAGCAAGTTTCGGACGTTTCATATTGCATTTTTTATATACAATTTTCTACTTGTGTTGTAGGCGCTTAGGAACAAGTATCTAGACTCGGAAACTTCAGGGGATATAAAATGATGAACAAGGAGGAGAAATGATCTGACGGTACGATAGATACATTGCATACCTCATGGCAATGCATGTGACTGTGACAAATATTATACAGTTAAAAACTGAGATAGACATTAATACCGCCCCTTGCAAAGTTGTATAAGAATAGAAAACAGCTTGTATAGTTACGAACGGTGCCAGTTCATTTCTGTGTTACTTGGACATATAGCAACAGGTGAAAGATACTGATAACTTCCGATCACAGCCTGTGACCTGAAACACAGCTTCTTAATTAGTGAATAATCATAGCGCTAAATGTATGCGAATAGCTAAAGAAGGTCGAGTCACAGGGAAGAGCGTGATGAGGGAAGGAGCGCACAGTCACCGCCACAATTGCCTGTTATAGTAGTGTCTTAATATAAGAGGCGGTGTAAAGCTGGGTGTCATCATTAGTTCTCTTCTACAACTAACCTGTACAAGCGGTGTGTCTTTGACTAGGTTGAGAAGTACCCTTCACCATAAAAAACAGAGGTCCGAGCTCCGAAAACCACTTTAATCTCTACTCACCTCATACGTTACACCCTTTTCGTACATCTTCACGTTGCAGTCGTCACCACCGACTTAAGATGCAACAACGAGATAATGATTTCACACTACTAGCAAGCCAAGTGTGTTAATTTCTCCTGATACTATATATCACTACTTACGTCCTCTATCTCAGCATGCTGAATTAATACAGCAAATCTCAAAATACGATAATGCTCCTGCGGAACTAAGTAGCTGCTCGCTGATGATCAGAAATGCAGAGAAAGATCTTGCAACACGGCAAGGAAGAATAGATGATCTAGTTAAGAGAAGGTCTGCAAAATATACTCACGCATCAAATGTTCGATTCTAACGTTTTACCCTAGAAAATCAGAGCACAAAGACATTGAAAAGCTTCAGCGAAGTGGTACAAAGCGCCTTCTTGTACGCCTGACCAAAGGTGGAAGCGAAGGTCTATCACGAGTTCTAGAGAAAGAAGAAAAAGAATATGTTGAAGCTGCCCAGGCTGAATATAACGAGAACCAGATTATTGACTTCATGAGGGAATCATTATCGACTCTGAAGAAACTTGTCAGTTTGCACTGAAATCTAAAATTAGTCAGAGTATTGATATGTGGACGTATAGCAACGTGATCTTACAGAGCAGGTTGAATTGAGAAGGAGCCTACAAGATCAACTGGATGACTTTTATCAGTCTGCATTCTCAGGTCCGACACCTGGTAAGATAGGATGAAATTTTACTGGCTAGAAAAAAAGGCTGACTAGTTATCTCAGAATTCCCCAAGGAAGATGTCGCTGAGAGTGAGCTTATCCAGGCTGAATCATGCTACGAATATGTAAGCGTTATTGGCTCATCGAATTAATGAATCAAGAATCATAACATATTTTGATAGTTGCATGCTCGGGTTGCCACAGAAAAAGAAGTACTCAATAGGCTTAGTAAAGCAACTACTTTTGTTTCCTTAGCTCAAGGTGCATTAGATCCGGTATGTTTATCTGTTTACTACCGAAGGGGCCATTCGTAGTGATGCGTACTCTTTTATAGTCAATTAGGACATTGAAACAAGAGTACACATACAGGAGTCAAGAGAAATGTACTGAAGCCGAAAATGCTGATAATCTACTGAAAGCTCAATCCTTTGCCACTCAAGCCCAGAATATGTTTGATTGGGCTAGATATCACCAACCACTCATCAAACCTGTACAATGCGGGGTAATAGCCTCTCCGTATGTATCCAATAACACTATTTGAAACCACTTTATTGACTATTTCTCAGTAATTGGGTGCATGTTGTGTTTGATAACATGTTCACAGATTTTATGTTTCAACGTAAGTTTTGCTTTTATACTGTGAAATCAACTTGCCTAAACCTCTTCCTATCCTAGAAAAAGTCAAGCAGTCATTTTTGGCTTTACAAAGCTTCAAAGCGGACATTGATAAAGAACACTTGACATGCACTGCCCGTATAAATGATTATGAACGTATTGCTACAGAAGCATATGAAAACCTTAAGTCTAAACGACAAACTCTTTTCATTATACGCCGAGATCTCCTTCTGCAACTACTCGATGACAAGGGTGCCCATATGCTTACTAAAAAGGACAAGCTTGACGCTGATTCCAAGCCTCAATTGCATCAAACTCAACTGGGTGGAGGGACCATGACGATGCCTATCCCAGTACATGAGCAATTGCCTCCGGAATATTCGAGTACCGGAATCTTAACAAATGCGCCCGAGTTTCTTCGAAACGAGCACGTGCCTACTTCTACTGCATCACATTCTCCTTTCGCATCAATGCAAAATTTTTACAGGAAACCGTACTCCCCGCCCCATTAACCCTCTATCCTTGTTCTAGAGTCCATCTCCAAACTAATCTAATATACGATCTACGTCACTCGCTTCGAGTGATCTGTGCTATGAGCTCATGATGGCTCGCTTCTTTCTGTTTCTACTATCCGATGATGAATTCGTCTACCTGTAATTTTTGTCAGGCACTTTGATTATCTATTTACTATACCCTTCATCCTGTATCTATACTCAAGTATGTACTTAGTCATGTTATGGCTTGTATTTTTTACTCGATATTGCTCATTACAATACATGTTACTCAGGCGAAGATTAGTATACCACTGTAATTAATCAGTAGATTAAAGCGCTCGGATAATGCCATTTTGATTGTAACACATGAGAAGTTTTGCAGAATCTATTACTCGAGCATCACTCCGAGGCAGGACCTAACTTGAGCTAGATTCGTAGTAAATGAAGATTAGCAAGTATAATGCATGTCAGTATCATGATGTTCTATAAGGCAGTGCCGCCAGAATAACCCTAATACGTGATTATGTGCTCAAACAACGTGCAGGGGACGATTAATTTTGAAGTGACTAAAGATAGCACCTATTGACAGTAGTCCATGGTAGCCCTTCATAACCGGTGTTACTCGGTGGCCGTTTCGTGAGAGGCCATACCCTCCTTGATTTTTGAAAAGGGTTAGGCCGAGGTCAATGATAGATTTCTCCAGAATGTCCTTACAGCTCTAATTCCACAACGCTTAAGTAATGATTATCGCGTAAGCATGATTCTGCCGAGAGCAGGTCTGCTTCTTTACAACCGTACCTCTAGAAGGGAAATGTAGAGCCTTTACTTTCTTTTGTGCACTTTAAAAAAGACAGATATTGCGTTATTGTCTCTCATGAAACAATTACGACAACATTCGAATCTAACATAGACGAAAATAAGTCCTTTCTGAGCCGACATATAGCCTAGCGACATGCCGTCGAGCTCAGAATGTGTCATTATACCATGCCTGATACACGTTCAATCATACAGGCATACTGGCCATGTCTTTAGTACAGCATGACAAAAATCTTACCACCTCCTCGTGCAAGTGTGTAGATTGTCGCGTGGGGAGCCCTCCACCCCGTCTCATATTAAGGCAAGCACACTACTAACGTTACAACTCATCAACACCCTTTGTCGTAACAGTCGATAGTCCTCTATCTGTTTCTACAGGAACATTTCCAACCTTTCCTGCTGTAATGGTGTCCAGCAACTCCTATGCTGCTCTTCGAACCTTTCTCTACTTCCTTCTGGTCTGTTGGTTCTCACTTGCTTTGCCAGTGAATACATGTTACTCATCGACATTCAGTGCATCTTTTCTTTAGTACTTATCGGTCTCACTGCTGCTCGTATACATTATACGACTCACTTAAAGCCATGGGATCCATTGAACGGAGGGGTGAACTTCTATGGTTAGTCTTTGCCAGATCAAATATAACGTAATCTAATTAGTCCTTGTCGTTTAGATCCAATAGTAGCAGAACTCCTCGTGTGCGGAATTTTATCTGCGATATGGTCGCCATTCGTGTAAGACCCTATGTTTCTATGCCTGTAATGAAAGCTTATCGAATCATTTCCATCTCTAGGATGCACATGATACATGGGCGTCGGGAGTTCGGTATCTTGTCTCGCGTATGGCATGAGCTTGTTGGATTGTTCATCCTTTGGCTCATGTGGTTGGTCGGATCAGGATTTCTACTGTAAGCATTTCTCAACTTTACACATCTCCTTATAGTAACTTATCTTTCTTTCTACCCAAAAGCACATATGGCCTAACCTTCCTAAGATTTGTCCACAATACGAAGCTTGCCGAATCCTTACTGCAATGGTTGCCTTTGCGTGGATAGGATGGATCACCCTGACAGCGATAATGATCACAACTATGATGTATGCGTATGCCAATAGTTCCTGGGCCGAGCCTGCACATGGTAACTGGTCAACATCACGAGCTGATCCTCGAATGAGTGAATACAGCCAATATTCCATACGGGCTTAAACACCGATATTCCTATTCTGCAATGAGGTTTTCCATTTCAATTGCTGAGATGAATTCTGAAAATTTATTTATGTGTATATGTATTTAACAAAAGAGCAGCATAACACAATGCGCAGCTGCATTATGATATATGAATGAATAGATGTATCAAACAACATAACAGAACCTCGATCGCCGGAGTGTCTTTTAATTGATAGAATATATCGAGCTTGAATTCTGATTCCTGAGCTTCAATTCTCTTGGAGTACCGCCACAATGCTGCCGGACTCTTCCCCAAAATACCTCCGAGCTACAGTGTGCGCCAAAAAAGTGAATCGCTGAACGGCGCGGGAGGCTCTGGAAAAATAATCTGCTCCAAGTTAAAGAATCCAAGTCAAAGCGTCTCTCATGCTTTATGGAGATCATTCTTCTACATTGCATTATGAAAGACTGAATTGAAATTCGACCTCCACACCTACTAAGTGTGAGCTTGAGACTAGACTTTGATTTTTTGTCCTCATGCATTATCTACATTAAATGTTTGAACCGTGAAAGAGAATGATTTTATTAATAATGATATACGACAGTACCCGAGACGCCAGTGGCACAAAAAGTAAAAACAATGAAACTGTAGAAGATTTATGTTTATTTAGTCTCAGGTGGTTACGGGGAAAAGCAGATGATACTCACAAAACCATATTATCGTCCACTCTTTGGTTTGGACTTGCTCCTCCTCGTTCGTCTCCTTTTCTTCTTCTCTGGTTTTGCAGTCGGCGTGGGTGTAACGCGCAATGTAGGGTCCGCTCCGCGAATCCTAGTGCGACCATCCGCTAACTGTTCTGTAACGATAGGACTTGCTGCGGGTCTAAATTTGAAATCTTCAGAGTATCTATATAGTAAATTGAAATTATAGCAAAAAAGGGTGTTGAGAACAGTAACAGGAAAGATGGGTTGTGTTGCATACGCACCGGCTCGCGTAGATAACCTTTGTTCGCTTCCTTTCTCCAGCCATACGGAACATGACAAAGGCAAGCCAGAGAGCAGCAATTAGGATGACTAACGTACGCATGCGTCTCCATCTTGATGATGTCGAGAGAGTTTCCGCCTCTGTTTCTGAGTTCTCATTATCCTCGTCCTTTGGTTCCTGTTCCTGTTCCTGTATATCCTCTGGGGTATCAGAGATTGCAGCTTCATTAGCTGATTCCCTATCAGAGTGTTGTTCCAGCGTAGTCTCTGTCATCGCCCTCCCAACTCTGAAAGCTTAGATTGATACTCTCAGGTATCTCCGCTGTCGCTATGGTCTACCGTATAGGTCACATGCCAAGTCGATCATATGATTATACCAAATTAAGACCTGACTAAGTAAAAATATTACATAATCAAGTAATTCAGATCTAGAATCTTCTCTTTCCCGAATGTCGCCTTCATAGAATTTTGGATACATCTCACTAGATCTAGATAAGCGTGTTGACAAGCCATAGGGAATATTGTATGACATCTATATTGATTATTCATTGCAGATATCTGCTACATATATATACATTGCGATGGAGACCTGATAAGATAGCAAACTAGATAGTAATTGGGATAAGCAAAACCGAAAGCAAGGACAATAATTGCAAAGAAAACACAAGGAACAACAAAACTCCTAAAATCAAAACTAGAGTATATGAATCATTAGACACGTCATCATATTCGCTTTTGTGGCTTTTTAGCGGCGACCTTACTTCTCGAACTGGCAGCGACTTTACTTCTCGATCGGGAGGCTCAGCGGAATTATTCGAAGAGCCTGGTGTCGCATCAGTAGTCTCTGCTCCCTCAGTAGCTTTCTTTGACATGGATCTCGCGACTCTTCGATCCTCGAGCTGACCCGGCTCATTGTCTGATACAACGGTCCTCTTTTTCCTCCTCGTGGTTGGTTTTGAAGAGGAAGCACTTGCATTCTGTCTTTTTCCGTCTACTTCCTGATTGAGTTTTCCTCAGAATTGCCCCCGTCCTAGTCAGATCTTTGTCCTTTGCTAGATCTGGAGCCGGAAGAGGTGTATTATTGTCGTGATTCTCTCGCTTCTCTCTTGGCCGAGACTCTGATGCGATCGTACCCGACTCTTGACTTGACTTCTTGTCTTGCATCATAAATTTAGCTGTATCATTAACAGCACCCGAAACAAGAGCAGTCCCATCGCCATTCGCGTCTTCTAGTATGTGATAGGATAAAGTACCTGTTGGATTTACTTCCCTGTTTTCAACCGGGCCTTCTCTTCTGCTCAAGAAAAATCAGATAAAGCACAGATACCTGATAGGTTGAAAAAATTTCATACCTTGTTCTCTTACATATGCGCGGCATCAACCAAATCTATTAATTATATTAATATTATTAAATTCTAACCTGACAAGAGAGTCGATAGATTGCGATTTCTATATCACTGCTATTTTTAACGTCATTAATGCATTATAAGTATTCTATATAATGCTGTAGAAAACTTGTCTTTATGAGGAAAGAATGGATCACGCTTGATTATGTATGGTTCCACGAAATAGCATCTCGTGCTTGGCAATAGACGAACTTTGATTGTTGATTAGAAGATAGTGCATTTTATACTGTTACACTTATTTGTATTTGGTAATTAGCTATATACCAGGAAAGGGGCTAATTGCTCATTATCAGACACGTTCGACATTGAATACTTATACAAGTTGAGGTGGAAATTACAGAGAGTTGAGTGATGAATAGATATTTATAAATTAGTTTGTGTGATGAGAAAATGACGCCGAGAATAGGGCAGGATTTTTCAAGTTCTGTAAGTTTAGCATTTCTGCCACATTTTGACGCTAGAAACTGCCATTCCGCGTTTCCTTGGGTCGGATGGCCATGTTGAATACCACTCATTTTGAGCCTCAGCAAATTCGTACATTGCATTTGTATCACCATCTAGCCAGGGTTTGTTCCCATAACCATCTGGAAACCAGCCATTAGTACCCCCAGCAGCGACATTCATTATGAGATAGAAATCTATTAAATATCGTAAATGAAGGATTATAAACGACATGGATAGGAGATATACCTTGGTCGAATGGGGCGGCATTGTTTCCTGAGATTTCCCATGGATTTTTGAGAAGGATCTCCGTCGTTCCATTCATTACTACTTCAGGATAGTTTCCTCGTTTGAAGAAGGGTTCATTGAACGGTATATTTATCATCGCTTTATTACGGTTGTCGACATACGCCCTTATAAATTTGTCGGTCCACTCGAGGGTATAAGTGTGAAATCCATCTGCGTATGTACTTCGACGATTGCGCTGCCAGCCGTATGTTTTCTCGACACTGTTAATGTATTTTGTTGGGCCCCAGTTTAGAGAGGATCGGACATAATTTCGGCCCTGCTTTATGTAACTTGCATCATTCCCGCGTGACTCCATGATCTAGAAAGTGAGAAATTAAGTACAGATCTATTACTGAAGGTTGGGTAGGCATTACATCAATCTCTCCGCTAATAGGCCACGTTCCATAGACATTTTCTTTAGGAAGCATCCAAATCGCCGGCCAGAGCCAGTCACCTTCAGGGATACGTGCAACAACTTCGACGCGTCCATATCTTATACTTGTTGAGTTTATAGTTGAGATACGAGCGGACTTGACTGGATTAATGGCTGTCTGTAGTGTGGAATTCGAAACGGCTGCACACTCAAGTACATCAGATGATGTGCATCCAGTGATATTATAAGTATATCCATTGAAGACGGAGGTTGATCCGATTTCGTCTGAGGTTATTGTCGGGGTAAGGTAAAGAACTCCATCTTCAACGAAGATATTTTTGGATGAGTTTGTTGTCATCTCAAATTCACCATTTCTATTTCAAACTGTCAGAGTGTATATTTCTCCAATAGTGTACGAAAGGAAACAGACCCAAAACCGCCCATATTCACATCTACCACCCAGCGACTAGGATCTAAACCATTACTGAAGTCTTCATCCATGACCAGACATACGTTCCCAACAAAGTTCATATTTTTCAAACTAACGTAACAATAGATAAAACTGACTATTATTCCCAGGCTAGATAATACAAGAGTCAGGCGTAGCTTATCCTCTCCAGTGGATCACGTCTAGAAAGCCAAGGTTTTTCGATTTCACCAGTAAATCCGGGAATCGTAAACCTCAATCTTTTACACTTGTAGCTTATCATACGCCCTGCATGTTGACCGTTCCGAGAATATAAACTTTCAGAAGTACCTTTTTCGCGCAATCCTCGAGTTGAATCGAAATAGAATGGAGGTGGGCCAGAGAGGGGATGACGACAAGAGTTTGAATATGATTCACGAGATATTGATAAGATTGAATATGATGGTGAGGAGTAAGAGCTATATTCCGATGACGTACTCGCTGTTGAAGTCGTAGTATCCATATAAGACCG
This sequence comes from Pyrrhoderma lamaoense, assembly GCA_002794735.1. Lineage (NCBI taxonomy): Eukaryota > Fungi > Basidiomycota > Agaricomycetes > Hymenochaetales > Hymenochaetaceae > Pyrrhoderma > Pyrrhoderma lamaoense. Next base: position 183,483 of record NBAZ01000026.1, on the reverse strand, counting down.
CCCTGTACTCGGAGGTTCTGGATATACAGAAACTTGGTCTGGTGTGGATTGTGATAGAGCCCGAGAATAATTGTGAAGAAGCTGGTCATGGTAGGAGAACTCTGAGGGAATATAAAGTGTGTCATTGTTGGACATTTTAGAATACTCTCTTGGTGACTTGTGTAATATCTCAGAGAAGGTTATACACGTACATGCACTTGAGCCTATGAAGTCTTGAATTATCACTCACTATTTATCATGTTGACCTTCTCTTGGTAGATACTTTCAGACATCATACAGATCTTTGTTCTGAATTGACAAAGAATTTGTTCACATTCTAGTGCCTTGTCTTCTCTTGTCTTGTATTGAATGTAAATCTCCTGTTAAAGTAGTTTACATGTAAGGGATGCTCAATAAGCGAGCGGTCCGAGTGGCATTCACACGGTTTTCGATCGATCATCTTACTCTCTTGTACATGTTCGTGTACTTCTCCTATCTCGTTCTTGAAAAACTCGGGTGTGCTTACGAAGCATCCGTTCAAAATGTATACACGAAAGTAGAGAAAATTGGAATCATTATTGACATATTACAGAGCGAAAATTGTCGGAACTTAGACTTATTCGGTAAATCTGGAATGGCGTCGGAATAACTAAGCGTGTGCTTGCCAAGAGTATTGCCACCTGGTATTACTGGAATCAATGACCGTGGATGTGAGCGGGAAACTGTGAGCGAGGAAGGTAGGGGCCTCTAGCAAAGTAAGAATAGTCTTCAAGTAGGTCTTGTTGTGCCTTATTTCTCCCCTGAAATATGTCATCGTTCCTCTTGTCTCAGAGGAGTAGATCGCTACTGGCCACGTTAGCTGTAGTTGCAATAGGAACAACTCTTTACCTTCATGCCTCTGTTTATTCACTCAGTTTTACTAGCTCTTCAGGAGCCAGAAAGGTAATCCCACCTGCTGTATTAGGAGACGTAACAAATCTGGTCAACGTCTTTATCGGGACAACAAACGGTGGTCATGTTTTTCCAGGAGCGACTCTACCTCATGGCATGGTTAAAGCAGGGATGGATACTGATTCTCCAGGAAATGTGTGTTTCTATGTTTACTCATACTAGGAATTAGTTGAGCTCATGACGCAGTACTCTATTCCGATTTTCAGCACGCTGGATATGATGCTGATCCACGGTACAAGGTAACAGGGTTCAGCCAACTTCATGAGGATGGCACAGGGGGAAACATCCCTCTCTCGAATTTCAAGCTCTTCCCACTTACCCACTGCTCTAATTTTTCGACGTGTCCGGTCATACTTAGTCAACGTAAAGTTCCACGTCGGTTCAAATATGCCATTGCAGACTTCGCTCCCCTTGGTGGAGGGGTTGCTGATGATGCCGGTTCCCCGGGATACTTTGCAACGAATCTATCGACTGGTGTTCGAGTTGAGCTTACAGCAACACGTCGGACGGCTCTTCACAGATACACATTTCCAACGAAGGAGGAAGCGATTGAGAATGGAATTTTGTTATCTGACGATATAGACTGGAGGCCACGTATGGTCCTGGACCTGACGAATGACGGAATGCGCTCCGGACACATATTAGAGATTAATGTCACCCCGAAACAGGGCGTGTCAAAGGCGGGGCGAGATTTGCTGCAAGTTTTGGGACTGGCAAGTATGATCGAATTTTCCTGCTATTTTTTGACATTGTCGATATTTATCGTTATCGGATCAAGTTACGATGCATTTGTTTGTACCGACTTCCGTTACGAAGAGGAGACACCATCCACATTTACTCCCGTTCAATACGGGGTATATCATGGGCGTGAAATAAGCATGAATACAACAACATTTGAGGCACTTCCACGGTCTGGAGAAGTCGGCGCTTTGCTTACCTTACGAGATTTTGCCAAAGAAGACGAAAAAGGCGATTCTCAAAATATCTTTGTTCGAGCGCCTCACGTTGCAAAGGAAGCACACGAAAAACGTCTAGTGGTCCTTGCACGTGTTGGGGTGTCCCTTATCTCATCAAGTCAAGCATGCATGAACGCAGAACGCGAGATTCCTGATTTTAACTTCTCTCAAGTACATGAAGCAGCACGTTCAGAATGGAACGAGCTACTTTCGCGGTTTGATATCAGTGCGGATACGAGTCGTAAAGCAGATGTCACTCTTTTCTACTCCTCAGTAAGCTATACGATAATGAAATCTGAAACGCTAGAAACGCTATTTCTAACCAGATCCGTAGCTGTATCGCTCACACATTGTTCCAGCTGATTGTTTGTCCACATATTTATCTCGTCAGCATGGTAAACAAGATCTAATTTAGTTCGCAGATAGTGGAGAAAATCCTAAATGGAAGTCTGATGAGCCTTACTACGATTCTCTATACTGCAATGTGTGTATACTGATGAATTAGTTGTTATGTACTGAGCGTCTTGTTTTGACTTAGTGGGATACATATCGAACACTCTTTCCGTTGATGTCACTACATGATCCTGTGACTTATTCAAAAGTAGTACGATCCTTAATTGATATTCAACGAAATGAAGGATGGCTTCCGGAGTGTCGAGGGGCTACATTGCAGCAATTTATTCAAGGAGGTTCTAGTACGTATTTGTTATCTCTCCAAAAAGTCTCGCTAATTTCTCATTTTTTCTCATTTTTGTATATTACTAAGGTGGAGACCCTATACTTGCGGAGTTTTATGTTAAGTGCGTACAATAACTTGTTTGCAAGCGAAACCTTATAAGTCAACCATTTCAGATACAAGAAGTTCTTTGAAAATCTCAATGTCTCTTCGGAGGCGTTGTACGCTGCTCTTGTAAAGGACGCTGAAGAGCAGCCTGAGAGATGGGATCTTATGGGAAGACAAGCAGATGTTTGGAAGCAGTTTGGTACGCTACTCTATCCTAAAGAAACCTTTCATCTCTTCTCAAAGTACATAGGATACATTCCTAGCGACGAATTTAGTAAAGGCGGACTAAACACGAGACAAGTTTCTCGTACCCTTGAAGTAATAATCTTCCTTTTGTCAATTTAGACTGTTTTCGCTAATGATACTAGTATTCCTTCGATGATTTTACGGTCTCTCAAGTGGCTAAGGAGTTGGGTAATATAAAAGATTGGCAGAAGTATAGTAACCGATCTCGAGGATTTGAATGGGTTTGGAATCCAAATACGACCATTCAAGATGCTAATGATCAAGTGATAGAGGGTATCCATGGCTTTATGCAGGTATGGGTATCTTTGTCTTTGAAGAATATTGTTTCGATAATCGCGTTTATACGCAGCCTCGATACGCAAAAAACGATTCCTTCGGATATACAGACCCTAGGCATTGTTCCGTACATGATCCTCGACATAGCACGTGTTTCCTCGATGGTGGGAAGAAAGATGGCTTTTACGAGGGTGGTCCTATTGTAGTATGTTTCTTTCCCTTCAGCTGAATATTGAGGCATTTAAAACGTTGCATCAGTATTCACAGTATGTTCCTCATGACACGGCAAAATTAATGGAACTTCAAGGTGGAAGAGAGTCGTTTATCCGCCGTTTGGACTTCATTTTTGACAACGTGCGAGTTTTTTTATTTCTTTAGTGATCTTGCATAGATATACCTTACATTGGACTTACGATTAGGGATACTTTGATTCTACAAACGAGCCTTCCCAACAGATTCCATATATGTATCATTATGCTGACAGACCTGGTCTGAGTGCGGAACGATCACGTGAAGTAATTGCAGATTCTTATAATACGAGCGTGAATGGCCTACCTGGAAATGATGGCATGTCTTCCCAATAATCAAACGTCGTAGATTCTCATCCAACTTTCTCCTAGACTCTGGTGCTATGGGAAGTTATGTTGTTTTCAATTTACTTGGTTTGTATCCTCTTCCCGCGACGAAAGAGTTTCTTATTTCATCACCGTTCTTCGAATCGGTGAGAATTCGCAACCCACTTCTGGGCACGACCTCAATCATTACTAGAGGATTTAAAGGGGATTATTCGACAGAAGGAAGAGGAAAGAATATATATGTCAAAGTAAGAAGCATACTTCATGCTGATCTGATCTAATTATAGTTGTCTATCGTCTAGAGTGTTAAGGTGAATGGTAAGGTGTGGATGTCGAATTGTTATATCAGCTGGTCAATATTTGAGATGGGTAGTGAGATCGAACTTGAATTAACGAACGATAGGACGCTTAAGTGTGGGAGTGATATTGAATCGTTGCCTCCGTCTTTGTCTACTGGTGGATATGGGAAAATTATTGGTTAGAAAAAATAGATTATCATGCAAATTGCATTTTATATATCTACTGTAGGAATCATGAAATCAACAATCTTTGATTCATAATATGAAATCACATATATATAGTTCTTTACACAACCAAATATAGTGTTTCGCAAGTATCTAACGCCATAAGCATGGCGAGCCTGCTTATTACCCTTGTCAATTGTGAATATAGTGAAATGTATCATACATAACACCATATAGATGAAAAAGCTAAAGTCGTAGCAGTGGCCTTTAGGGACGTTGTACTAAGGGCTGTAGTACCGCCTCTCATAACGGACATAACGAATACACTTATTCATTCATCCCTTCAATTTGCCTTAGGTATGGTGCATTAGGATTCTGCATCGTTATTATTATTGATTCTCTTTATTTTACTTAGTATTAGTATTGATATAGTTGCTTTTATGATTGATGGCTAGATGTTATCACAATCATCTTACAACTACTTTTGTCCCATCTTCCTTGACCTTTATTTTTCGCCCATGAACAATATATGTTTTGGCCTCTGTTGTCCTATTTACTCGTTCCCTTACCTGGTTTTGTGTTATGCTGTCACTTCGACTCGGTGTAGCCGCGGCTGATAGCGGATTAGCAGGGAGCAATGTAGGTATGATAGAATATCCAGCTTACCTCTAGATTTTCCTGTATTGTGCCTACCGTCCCCTTCGTTGATCTTTTCAAATTGTTTCGTATGCGACAATGGTGGGCCTTTGTCTTCTCTTCTCCTTCGTCTTCTTTCATGTTGTGCTTCATAAAGCGAGTTAAATGTTTGTCCGCTTTTACGTACATGATAAGATAAAACCAACCTGTAGTGTCATCTGAAGCATGGATAGACAGGTGTTTGAGTCCTTTCAATGGTGTCGCCAATGGTGGTTTTACTTGTTTATCCGATCCTACCGCTCTCGTTATATGTCGTGCTGAAGCTGGTCTTGCGGAGGCCGGCCTGTCTGGATTTGGAGCCTTTGAAACTCTTTTGTTCGCTGACCTATCATTTAGATGGAGATTACCATAAAATGCTGTGCTATTTGTACTAGCCAGCGGTAGAGCTCGTTCACCACCACCTGATGGACGTGCAGACATAGGTCTTCGCGAAACTCCTTCATGTCCCTGCTCCCTGTTTGTAGATGTCTGCATATTTGTTATTCTTGGGCCTAGTTTGAAATAAAATTGTAACAATCAGACAAGAGACGTGATGGATAAAGACACGGTTTAAAAGAACAAATAAGAGATAGTACCTAGAATAGGAGCAATTTTTCCTCCTGTTTGTCCTACTGTCCCTCTTAATCCCATTGCTCCGTGTATTTTTGAGTCTGAGGAACTAGCTATGACTGGATCTGGAATACCTTTTATCTTTTTTGGGGGAGGTATAGCTCCTTTGCCTTTTGAGTTTCTCTTTAGTGGTTTAAAGGGTTTAAACCTATTTAGCGGAGTTGTAAATTCCTGATATTGAATAAACTATATCAAGAGCATACCCGTAAGTTAATCTCCTCCGCCCGAGAGAGGATATTACTTACGGGATGGCTGAAAGCTTCAGCTGCCGAAAATCGATCATTCGGGTCTTGTGCAAGCATCCCGAGAAATAAATCAGCGACTGAAATAACGAAAGCCATGAGAACACTATGATTTGAAGTTTGTGCAAAAGATAATACCTATCACGTCCTTAAAGATAATTGATTCTCGCCGAAGATCATCAACAGCCGAACCATCAACAATTCCATTAAATATAACTTCTTTCTTTTCTGTAACATCAAAGTATTCAGCACCACGTGTTATAATAACAATTGACATCCTGAAGGAGATAACGGTCAAGATAACCTATATTTAATAAGTAGAATCTCGACTTACGCCAACGACCAAACATCCGACTTAGGGTCTCCATAGTCTGGTAAATTTAACAATGCTGATTTCGCCTGCTCGGGAGCCGCATAATGATAAGTGGTTTTGAGCCAAGTTTGAGCTGGATCACTATTCATCACATATAACCTATATATAGGCGTTAATCAAACCAAGACGCATAAAATGGAGTTTTTGTCATATCTTACGATCCAAAATCTGAGATAGCACATCTATAAGTGTTAGGATCCCTTACTAGAATATTTTGCGGTCTGGTCATAGGTAGTATAAGTTTATCATAGACAGCTCAAACTTGAATTATTATGGCTTACTTAATGTCTTGGTGAACTAAGCCTTCAGCGTGCAAACGCACAAGTCCTTCCAATAAGGTGCTGTGACTAAGTTAACTAGCTTCACAATTTAACAGGAATGCACCACGCACTACATTATATGCCGTATAACTCCGTAAGGGTCCGGGTTAACACGCACTTGTCTACCCAAAGTATGCAGATCTCCGTGTCTGAGATACTCCATAACTATATAGATGTATTCCTTATCTTCAGCTTCTCCATAATGTCTCAGCTGAAAGAGATGAGAAAGCTGCTCGAGTTGTACTAGGAATAAGACTCACTATTCCATTGCATATCGGAAGTACACTCCGTGCTTTTAGTTCTGAATTTTGAAGTTCTATATATCGTTTTGATTTTTTCATTTTCTTAACTGCAAACTTTTGACCTCTGTATTCATACCATGGGGAGTCCCAGTTGATATCTTGCGGAACATAGCACTTCTGTAAGTGTGTTAGATAGATAATAGTAGCTAGGCTTTGTCACCTACAAAAACTTCTCCATATGACCCTTTACCAAGGCGTTCACCGTAAGGGACAAGCCCAGCTAATCCTTGAGCTGCCATGATGGGAGGTACGTCTAACGATCAGCGGTTCACTGCTACTGTAGACTTACTTGCATGGTGGATCTCGGATTTGGACCTCGCAATATATAACACATTCTAAGATGCAAAGCCAAACAGATTCAAAAAGTAGTATAACGAAGGAACTTGAAATATTGCAATGAAATACGCAAACAATAGACCCATATATATATTAGCGATAAATCAGTCATATTTGTATCTCTAGACATGCGTATATAATTGTCACTTTGCTTCTTTTGGTAGTTTAGCTTAATAAAAGATAGTTTTTACCTTATAATATTGGTAAAATTTAATGGGCTCATAGTGTCGGTAGTTCTAAAAATGAGCTCCACATCTTCAAATGATAAGAAAAAAAGGAATTACCACACGTAGAGTCTATCAAAAGCATAAATCACAAACAAATAGATTCAATATATCAGGCTTGAGTTCAATTTCCTTGACATGAAAATAGGAAGTGCAAAACTTATTACAAATAACATGTACGTAATACGAAGGTAAAATTGCAATCTTACTATGGCGTACTTATAATGCGGCAAATTGCTTGGTTAGGAAGTCAACAGCAAGAACCCGGTTTTACAATTGATTCATCTATGTGTCAGGGTTTAACAGTTCTAGATGATAGAGGGTAACAGTCCTTCTCAAACAGCGTCAATGTTATCGATAGAATCGTAATCATTGTTTAAGGGCTCACTTTTAAATATAGTTGTCAAAGAAGGTATTTCTTTTGTTGCCAAGCATGTAGTAAGTAGCACCTATTTCTTCACTGGTAGTTGCTGGAATATATCAAAATGCTATTACTCGAGGATGAGGAACCCAAATTTCAGATACTTACCAGGATACTGAAGGAAGCTCAGCCGTATGAAATCTTCCCTCAGAATATGGCGTAAGGGACAAAAAATCATTGGTTGAGAGCCAACTTCATTTGGGTACAACAGTATTGAGCCTCAGTAATCTGCTGGAGTCGTCACTCGTAATAACCACTCCAGAAACATTAAGAAAAGACACTGCATCGATGATAGGATGCTTATAGGAGAATCGTCCTCATCACCGCAGAGGTTCTACAAGTTTCGCATACATCCTAACATCCTTTATCTCTCAGAGAAGAGCTTACATCATCTGAATATACGCATAAAGACAGGTAATGAATATCAGATCACGTCTGCTAAGGATGGCGAACGCTACATAGTAGTTCGTATCCTTCCATCTCTTCGATATGCAATTCACTCCCCCCAGTTTCCTAAATCTACTTTGCACATAGAGCCAGAAGGGGTGTCTGCAGATACTGCTGACAGGGCTCAGGTTGAAGGTGTATAGGATATAATATATCCATCCAAGAGCTATATTATAGCTCCATACGAGAAACTAGCGTCTTCTAATTATAACGGGTTTGATCCTTCGCTTGAAGAAGCTCTATGTTATAGCAATTATAACTCTCCAGACTATAATGCTAGGGCACCTTATGAAGTATCTGTGCGTCTTGGGAGATTAGATAATGCTTGTATATAAGCAAATAATACTGAGAAGTTGAGTTTCGATAAGCGGCCTACGACAGAGAGTAATTTATGCATGCTTCAGAAAAGAGACCACTTGCAAAGACGAATAGCGGTGTTTCAGATATTTCGAGTCTAAAATCTAGGATTTTCAACTATCTTGCTAGAACAGCCTTATAATACGAATGCCTTAATCCGGATGAGCTCATAGTATCAATACAGTATGATATATGTCCCTTTTTTAGTAGATTTGGCTGAGAGTTCGTTTATTATATATATGTATACGTTTTTGGATGATTACTGTACACGCTGCATTTCAGATTCTTTGAGTACTGGTGTCATTTATTATCAATTGTATGTCCCTAAGTATCCCTATACATAACAAAAGTAATGATTCTCAGAATTATTCCATCTACCTTTTTTTTGCTACCTCTCTTTTGGTAGTAACTATTTGTAATAAATGATTAATAGTATAAAACTCGCTTATGCTATCCTATTTTCACGTACCGTCGGCTTCGAATTTCGTCTTAGGCTACTAACCGATCGGCGCCGCTCAGAATTTTGCAAAGATTCTACATCTGAGGAAATTTGTTATATAAACCATCTCAATCCTGTTCCATCCTAAGATTTCAGTACTTACGATTACGTGAACTATTGGTTGACATCTTATCCAAATTGACTATGGACTTTTTTTGAAGCGATTCTACGTTTCTTAATGCAGGCTTTCTCAGTTGGGTTTCTAGTGTTTTCTTGGAATTGGGAGATGTCGGTACTTTTGTATTAAGATCTTTGGATTGGGCTGGTTGGAAGTTTACTAGAGGAGCTACATTTGATACATTCAACGAAGTTGTTCTAGTTCTTTGGATTACTGTTGGTTCTGTTTGGGATCTTTTGAGTTGTGCCCTTTTACGTAGGTTCGTTGTGAATGGTCTCCCTTGTATAAACTTATGATGAACCGTGAGCAATACAAACCTTTGTACTCATTTGAGCATAAAGAGCGGAGATGATACTCACTGGATGAGTGTATGCTTCTTCCGCCGAAAACCGTAGCTTAGTATCCGGTTCTAACATTCCAAGTATAAGATCCTCGCCTATATGGAATGCTATTAGATACTTGACCTTCATCTCATAATAGATTGAGGAAGTTACCGGATTTCGAATCAAGCAGAAAGGAGCCAGTTATAAGTTCTTTGAGTAGCTTCCCGTTTTCAATCATTTTTAGTATACAACTTTCATGTGTAATGTCCTTAAACGGGTTGTCATTGTCGTCCAAGGAGCACAGCAGAAAGCTTACTCTATATAACGTATAAACGATGAGATGCCACGCAAGTGTTATATTATAGAGCTCCCAGCTTACACAAGAGACCAGATATCTGACAAAGGATTTCCGTACTCACGTTTGAGTTGCTCGGGAGCTACATACCGACATGTCGTTTTAAGATCCACCGGAGCTGCATCAGTGCGTTTGTATGTTCTAAAATAATGTCATGAGATAAGAGACTTACACAGATAAGAGATACATACGCTCCAAAGTCTACAATAAAACAGCTCCAAGGATTAATAGAACGTATCACGATATTTTTCGGGCTGCAGTTGATCACATTGAGAACTCGCCAATATCGGGGATTATTGTGGTACTCACGTGATGTCTTGGTGTACAAGGCCCGCGTTATGAAAAGTTGCAAGTCCAGATAAACAATCCCTTCAGGGTCATGTTCTTATCAACTGTCACTGTAGATGATAATGCTGACTTACGACAACAACGACCTGTATCTATTCGTCTTGCTTGATAGATCCCCTTGGTTTAGTCGGGCCTTGTTTTGTAAGAGACACCCATACGGACCAAGCTCCATTATTAGATGACCATTCATCTCATCACCAGCTGAGCCATAATATCTCATCTTAGATGGTCTGTGAGTATTCTGACACTCATAGAATGACCTGAAGTTTACTTACTAATCCTCTAGAGTTCTTAGGAATACACTCTAAGATATTTCTCTCACTCTTGAATATGTCTGGTCTCCCGTGTATTGTCTTTACAGCAACTTCCTTTCCCTTCAGTTTTTTCCAATAAGAAAGGATCCCCAGGTTGTCGGGTACTTTATAGATCTTAGAGATCTGGTATGTCAAAATGACTAATCTATTGAGAAGCAAATGACTAGACATACGTAAACTGAACCAAAAGCCCCTTGTCCCATTTTTTTTATGTATTTGAACTCAGAGATGTCCCTCCCTGGCATCGTATCGTTTATTGAGTCCGACTAGAGCTTTTCCCTTTCATTATATCGCGAAGAAGTTTGCTGCATTTTATATACCTAAAGAGTACGTTCAAGGTACAAGGAATTGCAAAGTTAATTGCACGCATGAATGAGTATAAGTTTGCGACAGGATGTGGATTTTGTAACACAGGATGACTTCCAGATATCGTATTTCTATGTATGACACGTGTTGTACTTATAGCTACTATCATAGTATACCTTGATTGGTAGTAGAGATGGAGATTGAATGAAATCCGAGAATCGACAGGAGAATAGAGTAACGATATCAATATCTCCTGGAAGAGAAGACTCTAGCTGTATCAAAAGAAATTTGCCGAGTCTTGTGCATGTGATATACAAATTGAGTAAGCAACAATCAATTAGCCGGATACCCATTTTTCTTGTTTTTGCCTTATCTTGTAGAGCTCAACTGCTCAAGCAAGCTTTCTAAGAGCTTTGGGACTCTCTTTCTTTTGATCCCGTGATGCTACAATTTTAGTTCTCTGAGCTGTTCCGAGGATGTCGACTTTGATATCTTATGCGGGTCAGTATATTTACCTATTTTGTCCAAAGCAGGGTCCTTGCTCGGTACTTTCGATGCTGCCTTTTGGGACATCTTTGCTTTACTTGATGAACTAGCGCTTGTGCTTACCTCAAATGAACCACCAAGTGTACTGGAAGTGTTTCCTCCACTAGCCTTTTTCTGCTTACCGCTCGTGATGAGTCCTTTGAAATGCGTTGATTCCCAGAAGATTTTTTTGTTTCAGGTTTCTTGGTCTTGAAAACGGAATTTGTAGTCGGGTGTTTTGGCTGATCTAGCTGTGATCTGGTCTTATCAGTGTTATTTCCCTGGGATCTGTGCCCACACTAGCTTTTTGCTTAGACATTTTCGATGCTTCAAGTGATCGTGCCATAGGTTTCTTTCTCTTTGAACGTATGAATGGTTTATTCTGTACGAACTTTGAAAGAATATGTTTGTATATATCGATACATTGATAAATAATTCTCACATACAGGATGATTGTGTGCTTCTTCTGCTGTAAAGCGTATAGCTGGATCCATCTCCAACATCCCGAGTAAAAGTCAGCGACTATCAACAGAGTTAAATTCATAGTGGAATAAGTACTCGCCTATTCGACTCACCGACGGGTTCTCGAAATAAAAACGACATAGACTGTATCCTTTTAATAAGTGAGCCATCTGATATGCTCTTATATATATCATCCTTCTTCACATCTTCGGAGAAGAGTTCTTTCCCTATAGAAACGACCACGAATGTGAGCCTGTATGTGTTACAGTGAGTAGGAGTAATACATGAATAATCACTCAACATACCCTGTTGCCCAAATATCTGATTTAGTAAGACCGTAACGTCCAGAAATTTGTTCTGGTGCTGCATATTTACGTGATGCAATATAATTTGGTACTTCATCTCTGCCTATCCGATACATCCTACAAATAATATTTACAAAGTTTTAGAGAGAATTTGTTTCATCCAGTTTACACTCAAACTTACGATCCAAAATCAGCAATAAAACATTCATATGTCATTTTAGAGCGAAGAACAATATTTCCTGGCCTAATCAGTACGGATATTGGGAGCATGATCGAAAATCGTTAGGAAGGACTAACTTTAGATCGCAGTGTACTAGAGAGTGTTTATGAATGTTCATCAAACCGAGTGTTACATGCCTGAACAATGCTTGTTATTACCCGGGCAAGCATAATTACATACATAGATACACATACCACATCATCGTACGGATATTCTTTATTATGGTCTTTTGTGGCGCTTCTAGCAGTTCGGACATATTATCATATAAACTTCCACACTTACCAAACTCTAGAAGAAGAAAATAGAAATCTTGGTTACATGTCGTGCCATAAAATTTCATCTTAGATGAAATAAAGGTATAAGCGGTACAACTATATGTGTTACCTTGAGTGCGACTTACTATTGCTGAACACTTTAATAGGTGCTAGTGCTTCTAAGTTCCTCTTTTCTTTTTCATACTGAAACTCCATTTTCCGTTGTATTGACTTCACTGCAATAACTTTACCTGCTATAGCTCTCCATGGATGAGATTTGTTTAATCCATCAGGTATCCTTAATGCCTATATCCAAATCCAATGTAAACGTACTCATAGAGGTAGATAGTTATGCAACATACTTTGACAGATCCGGTGCTACCCTCACCCATGATTTTAATTAGTTGAAGGTCACTAATTTTAAGCTCTGACATGATCAAACTTTTTTTGATATTGGGTTTTAGACGCAGGGGAGGCTAAGCTACTCTAAAGAATATCAGATATCTCACTATGTATGCTTATATACAGTCGACGAAGCACAGACGATTTCTCCGGCTGTATTCTCATGCACTGTTGACTATGCAAACGTCTCACGTACGTACAGATTAGGTCTCGCTAGTATTCGTTTCTATATAATTTTAATATTACTTAAAAGATAGAGTCATAAGCTACTCTCCGAGGACATTGCCTATATGTGATCATCCAATCTTTGGATTATCTCGGGAGACTAGTACAGAGGAATGATAAAGATATACTACCGCACTTTCTCTAAAATCTAGTCACCGAAAAGAAGAGGAAAATCATCTCTTGATTTACCTTTCTGCAAACGATCGAAACTGAGTTTGCTTGAAACTAGAACGCCACCTACAAATGTGATATGCACCAATCTCATATGAGTTATCATTTGATAACATTGTATTAATTCGTTGTGGAAGATCCCGAAGGAAGTTTGCTATGAACTAGTTAGATTAATATCTTACATTTGCTCTGGGAAGGCAGGATAAAAGTACTAGAAAAAATGTAGAAATCGCATATGACGAAAATCGAAGACGAATGCGATTGATAAAGCAAAGTCCATCTGTGTCAACTTGTTTTTGCAGATGTTATGTAAATGTACATGTACAACTGTGATAACCCGAGTTTCTGATCTCCATTCCATCATATTCTTTTGTAGCCCTGAAAGGTAGTAATGGGAGAATGGGAATCTACCCGATTAGGCCTCTGATGTAGAGATTATATATATATTTATTATCCATTTTTTTGTATAAAGCACAATATCTATCTATATAAAAATTTCTTCACACATACAACCTACTTTTTATCACATAATAACATCTCAATTCAAGTAGTGGGTTTCCCAGTAGGATCCCTGGATTTAGACCTCTTCCTCTTTCCCTGTTTAGAGGTTTCTTTTGCTTTCGTTCCATCGCCGGTCGGTTTAATTATCTTTACTTTTGTATCCTTTTTATGTTTATCCACCCCTTGAGTGTCACTACTGGAAGTCTTGCGTCTAAAACATAGAACAAGCTCTATAAAATCTATCATGTGGAAAGAGAAAGAGATAAACATACTTTGGGGTGTACCACTGTCGTTATCTTTTATCACACGAGCGCTCGGATGCGTTAGAATATTTGAGGACGTTCTCATATTTTGAGCCTGTGTTGAGCTTGTCGCTGCTGGTATCGCTTGATTCACTTTCTTTATAGGAGTTATACTCGTAGGTTGATCCTTGCGCGGTGCCATACTCGAGACGGAGAAAGATATTTTACCTGGAGCAGAACCAGATACCCTCCTTAAAGGGCGTACAAATTCTCCACCTTGAGTGAACTTATGTGTCTCAGAGATCTTTATCTTTATGCTTGCGAGCTAAAATAGACTCACAGGATGCTCAAATGCCTCTTTAGCAGAGAATCGTAAGTTAGGATCAGGTTCTAACATCCCTAACAACAAGTCCTTCGCTATCGAGAGTTAGAATAAGAGTTCTTTCCCCTGAAAATTGTCACGTTAATAAAACATGTTTACTCGTACCTGCAGGTATCTCGAATAGGAATGAGTCTTGAAGCTTCTGATGAAGATATCCGCTTAATATCCTGGCGAAGATGATGGACTTTTTTGTATTCTGCGGGAACGGCTCTTTCCCTCGTGAGGCACTTACAACAGCTACACTAGAAGAAAATGTCCGATATCTCAGCTATCTCGAGCAAAAATCAGACTTACGCTAAGGACCATACATCTGATTTCTCCTCCTCAAGCTTCCCTCTGATCTGTTCTGGTGCTGTATAGTCTGGGGTAGTTTCAATGGTTGTGGGAGTACTATCAACGCCTTTCTGATGCATTCTTGTCAAAGGAATTTAGTAGAAAAAGATGTTTTATAAGCTTAAATGCCCTTACGTTCCGAAGTCTGCAATAAAACAATCGAAAGGCGTAAAGGATCTACAAATAATATTTTTTGTCCTACATTGAGAGGAGGATGTAAGTATGTAAGTATAGATCATCGGCTTGCAATGATGTATTGGACACTATAACACTCACTTGATGTCCTTGTGCTGAAGCCTTCTGTCATGCAGTTTCTTCAGCCCACCCGTCAAGTTGCTAACAAGTTGTTATTAGTCCTACGGCAGACATCATATACAGTGACCTTACTGTAAAATAGCTCTAAATCTTGATACTTTATCAGATAGTTTACCTGCCCCAAGCATATTGGTGATTTTATACAAATCTCCAACGCTTCCAAGTTCCATGACCATATAACAAAACTCCTCATCTTCGATCACTCCATAGTATCTCATCTTGGGCATATGATCAGTAGTTGAAGGGATGTGAAACTTATGCTCATGACATACAACTCCTTTATCCTCTGGTAGAATACTTAGAGCTCGCCGTTCAGCAACACAGTCAACAGTCAAGTCACGAGGTATCATTTTAATCGCAACCCGCGCCGGGGGTCTTCCTCTCAAGCGGTGCCACTGAAAGCTGTCTCTCGAAGTTGCAGAAGCCTCGCATTCCTTTATTCACGTCAATTAATCAACTCAGAAAATGAAAGAGAGATTTTGACTCACAAATACTGACGCAGACGAGCCTTCACCTATTGGACCAATACATCTGAACCCTTTTGAAGCTAGGACTGACATAAGGCTAGCGTACCAGGACTGGTAACAGCAGCAGGCGGCACGAAATTTGCCTTTATAAGTATATTAAATACATCTCGTATTGAAACACCATTGACATTCTACTACCAGTGTACGATATTGAGTAAGCAAAGTTGCATCACTAGCAAATTTCTTGTTCTTTGAAACATTTTGTCGGAGCTGATAGTTTAGCTTTGTAGAGTATTATTGAACAACAAGATAATTATCGAGCATGCAAGGGAATAACTACAAGTTGGAATATAGAGAGTTTTGTGTATCCCTGATCTCGGAGAATGTCGTGTCTCAAACGCCTGGTTATGTGCATATACTTATGATAGCTGTATACCTTGATATCTCAACAGAGTAAAAATGGGGTATGTATATCAGTGGAGTTGAAGTTCCAAATAAAAGTCCTCGTATGAAAGTTACTTGCCAACCCAAAGCACACACGCTAGATAGAACATTCTAGCCTCTGACTTGTGCAAAGCAAACAAAGCGAGGTATCAAGTCAAAAAAAAATCACGTATCACTTGCAATATTCCTAATGCGGGACAGGGGGTTATAGTAACGAGCTGGACTTAACGTAAAGGTATAATTGTACTACTTTGCGACCACCGCTGTAAGCCATCACGTCAAAAACTTTGGAGATCAAAGCTCAATCCATGATGGAAAATCTTCTGGACCCGTCTGAGAGTAGTTATTACTTTGTTTGATCATATACATTTCTAAGCGCTATTTTTCGTAATATCTTGATAGATTTCGCCCTGTATTACTATCACGGTATAATTCCTCAACTTAGGTAATATTTTCGCGTATGTGATTAAATGGGTCTCATCAAAATTTGAATTTGAAAGTGCACGGTCTACTCCGAGAAAGGCTAAAATAGTGTTAGCTGAAGTTCAAGTTCAATGTACAACGTCCAATTTTAGTCTTCTTGATGAAGAGTCTAAACGAGGGATATAGTAGATCATGGAGATTTATTGTAAATATCTATGATGAAAGTTACACTTTCGAAGCACTTATATATGACATTCCAATAATTGATTTTTGAGTAATGTTGAGAAAATCCAATATGAATCTAACTTTCTTATCTTAACTCTGTGGTTTTCCCTTTTTGCCTTTTTTCCCTTTTCCTAAAACGGGGAGGACAATGTCACTTTTGTTGCTGACTTGACCTGATGCTGCAGCTGAGTTGAAAGTAAAAAATTAGTTTTACTTTTTCTCGATGTAAGAGTTTAACTTTCACCTTTTACGTCGCTAGTCTTACTACTACCTGGACTCTTTATAGCTGCACTAGTCGGCTTTGTGGTGACTGGTGTACTCGGCCTAGTGATATTCTGGGATTTTGTTATATCAGTTTCTGATCAACAGGCATACTATCAGTGAGGCTTTTGAATCAGTGATGAGCGAAAGTTGAGCTTACGAGGCTTGATCTTTGGTGGACCGCTGATAGGACTCTGAATGCTTCTAGCAGAATCTGGTTGTTTTGTTACAGTTGAGTGGCTCTTTGGTGCTTCTATTGGTTTGGCCTGTGGTATTTTGGGGCTTTGTGGTCCGCTAGATTTCACATTATTCTCACTACTCGTGGGTGGACCTGATTTACTGTTCTTCTTCACGAACTTCAAGAGAGATGAGTATAAGTCAGCTAGAGCTTTACTTTCTTTGTATCCATTATCTTTATATTAGATATTGACGTACAGGATGTTTAAACGCGTCACTCGCTGTGATACGAGCGCCCGGATCCGTCTGTAACATTCCACGCATCAAGTCGCGAACTGTTGTTAGGCATGCCGAGTTAAGCAGTTTCCTATCTGAAATTCACTTTTTTTTACTTACAGTCTCCGCCTAGAAATGAAAATATAGGGATCGATTGTAACACCTTGCTAAGGCCATTGGGTCCATCGTTTATGATTTCGGCATATAATGATTGACTATTGTATGCACTAAAAGGGTGATGCCCTCCCAGTGAGAGTACTAAAACAGTGACCCTATGTGATTCCAAATATTTACAAATAGATAAGCAATCCATAATATACTTATGCTTGTCATGAGGCAGCCTGTATGTAATAGGATACTCACGCTAAAGTCCAGACGTCTGATTTGGGATCCCCAAATTGATTATTCAGTTGCTCTGGAGCCGCATACTTGATGGGGGTTATAAGTTGTGTTATCGCATCTCTTTGGGGTTGAACTGCACTGTGAGGGATCGATACATGTCAAAATGAGCTATTAGCCACGTTATAAGTCCAATTACCTTCCAAAGCCCCCGATACTGAATTTAAAATCTCGTCGACTATCGAGTAGAATATGTTCTGGACTTTATATGAAAAAATGTTGGAGCGAAAACCATAACTCAAGTGTATCACATAGTACTTACGTGAGATGTTGATGTACTATACTTTTTTCGTGGAGGTTTTTCAGCCCTGACAGTGTCCACCTGCAGAAAATCACAATCGCTTCAATATGACCATGTAAGGGAATGCAAAATATAACATACCAAAGTAAAGACTGATACTTATACCGGAGTGCTATTTCGGGATTTGATCCCTTATCATTGAGCGCTTCTATATTTTTCTTATAATCCATGCTTCCGTAACCAGCCAAATTCATTACAGCGTGGAATCCATTAGGATCTTCAATTTCACCATGGAACTTTATCTTTCATATTATAAGTAAATCTATATAAATATAAGGGTTTTATTCATACTTACTAAACCAGGGGCTTTGGGTAGTGCACGTAATATACGGAGCTCCCTCTCGTAAGGTTCCGTTTGTTTCTGTCCCCTTTTGTCTGTCTTATACTTACCGCTCTTCACCGCAACGTTCTGGCCTGCTAGGGATTTCCATTTGCTTTGAGTGAATTCTTCGCCGGAACTGACAGAGCATATCTATGAAGCGTATCATCAGTCTTCGGAGCTGGTAGCTGATAGAAGAAAAGAAGTGGACTACAGAAGCTACCCCCTTGAATAAGGACCACTACTTACGGAAACAGTACACCTCTTTCGAGATAAAACTTGCCTGGGCTCGAATGGGCTATTTGTTACTGAGCTTTTTGTTACTGAGTGAGACATATCTCAAAATCTATCCGCCTTGAATTTCGTGTTATACAGTCACTATCTGGACTAGATGGGTGAAGCGTCCAATTTAGTGCGATATTTATATGCTTTGTAGAGAAAACAGTGCTTATTAATTGGTTGACAGTCTATACAAAAGAGAGTTTCCTTTCACTTCTAAATGCAATCTCGGTATATACCATTCAGACTCGGAGCAAACTCTGGATATCGCAATCCTTTAGAGTAAAGATTGATGTAATGTAGTAGTGATATAAGCAGATAATTTGCTTAGAAAAAAATGAAATTTAAAAAAATTGATAAGTGAAATAAGGGGCAAACTTGCAACACCTTTGTATACCTACTTTGATCATATCTAAATATCCAGGGATAGGTAAATGATAAACAACGGGAGTGATTCCATAATGCACTCACTTTGCACAATAGCTGAATAATAGAAAGTGTTGTGAGATTATAGGGTTGGCAAAGCAAATTCCTAATCATCAAGATAATCACTCATAAAAAGAAGTTAAAAGATGAAGCGAAATTGCAAAATATTATCATTGCGTGTGTAAGAAAAATACATATTCATTGATATTATTTTTGTCACATATGGAATAAGCTCCTCATCTACGCTGGTTGGGTCGAGTTCATTCTCACAAAGATCAAGTTTGCTACATTATGACACCTCCTTGAGCTTCTTTCACAAGCTGATAGAAGGATATTACGATGATACGTAGTATAATAATGAACTGTGAGTGTAGTTCTGCCGATAATATATGCCGTTGATACCTTCTAGCAAAGGGAAGGTCTCACCTAGTTGCTCATCCGATATCCGATAAGCTCTCCGGTTTGCAATAGCTAAAGGGAGGTATTAGTCAAACAAAAGTACATGAGAAAAGTAGGAGTAGTAGCATTGATAATAATTGTAAAACGTCTATGATCAAAAAATGACGATGGTGTTACTGACTTTGAGTTTGACAATATACGTTTCTCTGCTGCTTCTAGCTAGAGTTGGAAGCTATCTTTATGCTGAAGATAGGAATGAGGCAGCTGACTAGGCGGTAAGAAAAGAGAAGCTAGCTTTTTTCAGCGTAAGCGACGACTGAGTGAGTGAATTGAATAGACTGAGAGAGGCTAGCAGGAGAAAGACGGTGCGTATCAATCATTTATACTTGTCCATGTGCCTGCAAGCTGTACTTGGATGCGAGATAAGACTTGATTAGTTTCGTATCTAACTTATGATAAAATTTTCTTTTTAGTGGGCTGATGAGAGAGAAAGGAGGGAGGGTTTGATTCTCAGGTGCTATTACATAATAAATGAATGTCTTGGATATGTGCCTTGTATCATGGCTTTAGCTTGACTCTGGCGAAAAATATTCCCATGTTCAAATTGAGTTTACAGGATAGGCTATGAAATGCACCAGGGCACTCGGAAAATGTAAGCATAAATCAAAGGCTGAGTGGCTGTGTCCGACTAGGTCATGTGATTTGTAAAGTCAGTAAGAAGTCTAAGCTTTAACGTCTCGTTTATATGCGATTCTCTATCTATTATGATTTTTTACAACAATTTTCTGATCGCTTTTTACATCTCTTGTATTTTCTCATAGCAAATTGGAAATAGAATATCACTGGGCCTGGCTAAGATCTGGCCTTGTAAATACAATGATTGAAAGTACTTGCAATGCAGATCACACTTGCTGAACTTGAAAATTGAAAACTGAGAAAAATAGATACATATATGACTAGTGCCTTATCTAATCGTGTTCAAATGTGCGCTTACCTATTTGTTCTCTTGTGACGAATCTAATGTACTTTGGGCCTTCTAGGCCTCGGAGCGAGTCTAAGATCTATACAAGATTATATTTCTCAGCATCTAATTCATCGCAGACATCCTCGTCAGTGAGCTCCTGTAAAATGGATCATAAAATTGTCCAAAGGCAACTACAAGAAAGAGCGAAGAAAGAGTCTGGTAAGTACGAACCTCCGGGAGCAATATTATGGATTTTCTATCAATGATGTTAGCCTGATGCACAGCCTTACATGTAATCATCCAAGGATCTTCTTTTTCTTGCTTATCAACAGTTTCCTTTTTAAGGCGTAAATCTGGCTGTTGGCTAACGAATGTCTCAGCTTGAACAAAGGTCGGTTGCTAACACTGAGTGGCATTAGCATCCCTAATTCGGAACTTTCCCACCGAGAAGTGTTTCGCGCTCGTCATAATCCTTTTGTCTCAAAATTTCGAACCAGCAATTAAGCCTAAGCGGGCGCTAGTCCTTTCCATTCTAATACATTCAGGAGGTTGTTTCTTTGAAAACACACAGGTTGTATCTTCGGCTAGGCGAGCGGCCTCCATGCCATATAAATAAAGGCAACATGAGCATTGGTTCTCTCTACTTCTTACCATCATCTCTGGCTCCCAAAGAACTATATTTTTTTCGCACTTACAGTTATGATTCATAATCAAATGTTGGATATATCACAGTTTTACACTTTGTATGTGAGTAAGATGAACGATGAATTTATATGAAATTGAACGATATCTCATTCAACTTGACCATGTCTCAAAAAGCACGTACTCCCTGAAGAGAGTAATGAGGTCGCGAGTTTATATGATAAATATATACAAGGATCCTATAAAACAGACATGGAGCCATTCCAAAATTTCCCCATCAAATCCTTGGAGCTACCTACCCCGCTCTTAGACAACTTGAGCAAAACCATAGTCGACAGTATCTATATAAACATCGGATACTCTTGTCCTCTAGAATATCAAGAGATAGACATGTCAATATACGATGACCTCCATCATTTCAGGGGCTATCTGCTTCGCCATTTCCAGAGGCGCAGGAAATTGATAGTTACTCGTTTTTCCCAACGACAACCACTCCCGAACTCGTTGACGATGATTCTGATGATGATACAACTCCGCTCATGGTTCTAACAAAAAATGTACAAGATGACGCAAGAACCTTAAAGAAGAGAGCTGTCGAGGAGCCCAAACAAAGAACCAGCGCGCGCCAAAGGTACAGAACTACTCTACCCTCGAGTCAATCATACACTCGTCAAGATAGAGTCTTATTTACGGGAGAATTCAAATGCACATTCAAGGGCTGTCCTCTAGCTTTAAGGGATTTACCGGCTTTAAGAAGGCATGAAAAGACACATGACGAAGTAAAAGGTTTTCACTGCTCAAACCCAGAATGTGAAAGAAGTAAACGAAGCTTCTCCAGGAAGGACGCTTTAACTCGACATGAGAGTAAAAGAACATGTATGAAACAGCGATCAAAGACCCGGCCATTATTACAAAAAATGATTGCGATGGCGCGGACGAAGCAAGTGGAGAGCTGGGTGATGTCAATGGGATGCAGAAACCATGTACAAAGAGACAGAGAAGATGTCTAAATGGGAAGGAAAACGTTCCCGTTTCAATGATCCGTCGCTAGTGCTAGTGCCTGCTCTTCCTTCCTTTTTCCCCTCATATAAAAATCTCTTACTCAATTTTGAGTATTGTTGGACTCATTTTCTCTCTTCCCTCTTCTACGCCATCTGTATTATTATTTCTACTATTACTTTGCTTTTTTCTCTCTTATACCATCATCTATCCATCCTTCTAATCCATCTATTCCATCCACCTATACATTCACGCGTCACCCATCTCACCCCTCTTGTCACGCCAAAAAGTCATCATTTCACAATTTTGTCCTAGTTATCGTTTCTGTTTCTTCCTCGTTCTTCTTCTTTTCCATTTTCTTTAGACAAGTCTTCCTCTGATTTCACTTTTACTCCCGTTATCACCTCCATCCTGCATCTTCAAGTCTGTTTTTTTTTCTTTTGCTATCACATTCACAATCACAACCAATTTTGTATTTAGCATTGTCATCGCATCGTTTTCATCTCAACTTTCTCTCGCACCTTGTATAATTTTTTTTCTCGGATTTAATTTGTGTATATACCTCCCATCTTGTAACAATCAAATATACCAGTATTCTGGTATTGTATATTCATCATAAAATCTCACGTTGGTCAAGTTCTATACTTGATCTCACTATTTGTACAGTCCAAATACATAGGACTTCTTTGTAAGAAACGATGGCGAACGACCGAAAGGAAGAAAAGAAGAAAAACAACAGCAAGAAGTCAGCTCCAAACCAAACCACATTCTTAGTCTTTATCTCAACGCCATGTTTTCCTTACGTCACTCATTTTGTACACTCAGTTATCCACAACGTCATGCAATACTGTATGAATACACCAACAATAACAGTGACTGATTTCTTACTTCATATGTCTATCCCTTTTGTCCACTTCTGTGACTTCATTCTTATATTATCGACGGGTCACGTTTTTTTCGTCCTTTTGTGTGTATTCTCTTGTCTTTCAGTCTCTATTCTATTTCCTTCTCATATATGTTTCTACAACCCAGTTGGAAATATTCCAGGTCGTCAATTCCGAAATTTTATGAATGTGTGGATAGGTCTAGATAAAGATATGTTTATCTGCGCGCAATTTGGAGTGTTTTGAATCTGAGAGATGAGACTGGCGAAACGATGGAGAGAAAGAAAGGTCAATTTTAGCCAGCTAAAGTGAAGACTTAGGGAGACAGAGATGGAAACAAAGACAGAAAGGCTGGTAGCAAGTAGACGTTGTTGCTTTGGTGTCGAGTGAATTATATAAGGAGATACAGGAAAATGTATGAGTTCTTGAGAAGAACTTTGATTCGCGCAGTCACCGCGTCTTAGTTGAGCTCTGATCCACTAATGGTGATCCTTGAACCCAACTTCCAACATAGATTGAAGCAAGGTATACGGACTCAACCTCAATCTAACCACGGGCCCTATATAATACAAGTATGATATCGCTGTTTCTAATCATAAATACATGTACCGCTATAGATTATCATGATTGACCGACAACGTCGATGATATCTGAGGTCATTTTGATTAAGAAGTAAAGAGGACAAGGAGCACAATTGGCGATTCAGTAGTTTCCGGACTAGATCAATAGTCGCCTCTTCTATTTACTTTATACTTTTAATGTAGTCATATTCAAGTACAACATATAACATTCAGTATTTCGTTGTATATTCCCATAATCGTTGCATTATAGTATGATAACACTATCCTGATATCCTCCACCTTCTTCTGCCGTAAGCATTTTTCATGTAAATGTTTTTTTCCTTTGCTTATCGGCGGAGAAGTGGAGAGGGGCCAATGCACAAAGAAGTCCGGATAAGAAGAGAGAGATACACAGAGGGAAAAGGTCTAGGTGTAAGTGTGTAAGGTGTGAGATGTAAGTACATGTTGATGCAGTAAAGTATGCATTTAATAGAACGAAAGAACTTGAGATGAAGCGAAGTTGTAACTAGGAAAAGTTAGGTAAAGAAGTAGGGAGAGAAACTCGGATGGAAGTAAATAAGCAAAGGAAGCCAGGGATGACTTCCCGTTTGGTTCGGTTCCTGTTCTTTCCTAAATCCCTTATCTTATTTGTCCCTTGCCCTCTTTGCATCACTCACATATCCTCAATATTTAATACGACGATACACGAACCAAAAAGAAGAATTCAGGGATTTTAGAAACGAAGAGTAAAGACTCCTTCGCAACCCGCAGCCTCCCGTTCCCTCCTTTCCTTCTTTTCTTCTATCATTCCTACCCCCAGTACTATATTCTCCTAACGACATCAAGCTAAATTCAATGCACGATGCACATTGTTTACGGTATTATGGGTTACCCGTTAAGCCTAAAAAATAGATGCAGAATGGTTCACTTATCTCGGGCTTAAAACAATTATTTCGGAATTAGATCCATTCAAGATCTATAACTAGAAATTCGAAATTAGGAGAACTTATAAATTTTTTTATCCTAGTGATTCGGAGTACAACGAGTAAAAGATATTAAAGAGACGAAGAAAGAAGGAATAAGGCGTCAAGGAATGTTTGGCTCGCTTAGTCGAAAGTCTATACTCTTAACACTTGTTGCACGTGTAAGTTCTGCACGTATGTCAAACTGGCAAGCTCTGCTTTGACTTGGACACAAAGTACGGATATCGAAGAGGAAGAACTCCAAGAAGGGACGGAGGAGTGAGAGCAACGGCGGAACCGGTGGATAGCTGCTGCAGATCTCCGTGCAAGGATAGATCGGCCTTCCTCTTACGTGTATACGTGTTCACTAGTACTCCCACTCTCACCGTAACTCTATCTCGTATCTCATACCTCATCTCGCATATTCCTTTTGGCCTCCATCCACCATCCACCACACTGATAAATAACAAGTAGCGAGTAGTAAAGTAGCAACCACAGTCGCCGTCGCATCAGTTCACCTCCGCGTCCATCATCTTCGTCATTCACATCGCCTCCCCGTCTTTCCGTCTTTCCGTTTTCTCGCCTAGACCTATCGTATCTGAATATTGCATATCTATTATCTCTCTTCCCACTCTCAGCTACCTCTCTCTCGTCACCCGTCTTCTTTCCAAACTTCTCTATCTCCTCCGTCCTCTCACATTCATCCATGCTGCAACAAACCTAGCCTCTTTAGCCACGCAAGACACCTCGCTCACGTTATCTTTTTTTCTCAAATCTTTCTCTCTACTTCTCTCTTTCTCACACGCTACACATGTACATACACAAACAGGTAGGATGCGTGTTTTCTGCCTCTTTTGCATCAAGCTTCTCCGTATCTACCCATCTCACTCGCCTCTTCCTCTCTCTCCTCCGCTGCCTCCGACTCCGACTCGGTCTCCTCGCCTCTCGGATATCAGGGGTCCGAATCAACCCCACACATCCCCATCCATCATCAACATACCACTACATTGTCCTCCTGTTTTCTTAAGGGAGAATAGAACCTTGAAGGAAGCTCTATTTTACCTTTCTCGCTTCTTTTCTCGTTCTCGTTCTCCTGTGCTTTTTACTCTTAGTCTTATCGGCCCTTCGGTACCTGTTATTGCCTACTACTCATGGTGACAATACCTTCCCTTCAAATGTAGCTTCCATTACCTGCTTCTCTCTGCTCGTTATCTTAGAATCTAGCTATTCTTCAATCCTTTACTGGCTTTTTATCTACCTTTATACTTTTCTCGGTACTCACGGCTCTCTTTGGTCTACCGGACCTCTTATATCTGTTTGGTTCTTTCGGATGTCTCGGCTCACTCTTTTATGTATCTTAATTCTCTGGAACTGACATTCGGACCTCCCCGTCTTGAACACCCTTTCTCTATTGAAATGTCATCTTTTATGGCCTTTTCCGTGTCCTCGAGTGTTCTCTTTATTTTCTATATTCTTTGAATACCCGAACCGAAGTGGATTCTGAATCTCCTTTATTATCAACTTGGTCTGATTACAACTTTACTTTGTCCATTCAGCTTCGTGGTTGTGTGACATGATTACTACATGTGTAGACCTATACTCTAGCTAAGGGGGCAGGAGTAAGTAGATCACTCTCATATCTCAAAAAATAAATGTCAGGGGACATTTGGAAAGTGGGTAAGTGCGCGAATTAAGGTAGGAGAAGAAATTACAAAAGACATATGATGAAAAAAGCGAGGGGTAGTAGGAGTAACAAAAATAAATAAAAGAGATGTAGGAGAGAGAAATCAATAAACGTATAGCGTATAGCGCGTAGAGCTAACTCTTGATACTATTATTCGGATCCATTTTTTTTCTTTGCAGTCTTTTGTATGTTCGTCGTTATTTTCGTCCCTGGTTTTTCCAATCCCGTTCTCTACACTTCCACGACTGGCTTGTTCTTACGTCACTGCCGTCTATCTCTGCTCCCTCTGGCTGAATTTTCTGTTTGTTTTTTCTGGAGGCAAGAATTCGGGTTGTGGTTGTACCTCCTCCTCCTCCTCCTCCTCTAGTACCAACTGCCCTGCCACCACCAACGATGACGACAACATTCTCTCTCTGTACTCATAGATAGGCCTATGAATGGGGGAGTCGAGGTAAATCTGATTTGAGATACCTTGTTACATTCTAAATAGAAGTTAGACTTGTTGTTTAACTCATCAGACTGAGATATGTAGTAATGTACGTATGTAATAATGTATAGTTTTGTGTACGTCAATTCGTTCTTTTTCTTTCTCTTACTCAGAGCTCAACGTTACTGGCCTCTTGAGTTCTTTGGCCTATTCTTATTTTTATTTGATCCGTTCATTGTCCATTGTCCACTGACCACCGTTTACTGTCTATTGTTCATTCGTTCATTGTTCATTGTTCATTGTTCATTGTCTTCGCGCTTTGGACTGAACCTTGGCCAAACACTTTCTTTATCTTCCCTTCTCTTCTCTCTTCTCTCTTCTCTTTTTCGTCTCCCGTATTTTGTCCTCCGTCTTCCGTCTTCCGTTCTCATTCATCCGTTTTTGTCCATAACATCCCAACATTCCTTTCTAAACGCAGTTCACTTCTCACTTCACACTTCTCACTTCTCTCTTCTTTCTCTCCCTTTGATGTTGTTTGTGATCATGATTTATGATTAACTAGGTTATGGGACAGTGCTTTGCTATCACGTACGTACGTACGTTAGTAGGAGATTTTACTTGGGAATGAATCAATGATGAACGGGTGGATGGGTAGCTGAGAATTGGTAGTTCGTTAATTGAATAAAAATGCTTATATATATATATTTGTGTGTGTGTGTGCGTACGTCGGTGTATGTCGGTGTATGTGTACATGTGGCATGCGATGTGTGTATGTGTGTCCTAGTAAGAAAGGGATATCGTAAGTACGCACGTACTTGATCAGGAGGAGAATATGGCAGTGGCGGGCGGCGGCGGCGGCAAGCACCCGCTCGACGTCAAGGGGTCAAGGGTTGTCTTTAGATTGACGATGAGGACAGAAGAAAGAGGATATGTTTATTTGTATTCTCTTTGTATTTTATTTTATTTTATTTTAATTTTTTTTGCGGGGGTGGGGTGGGGGTGGGGGGAGGGCCTGTTTACTATATTTTACTGTTTAAAGCAACCTCTCCCCTCTCCCTCCCTCCTCTACCCCGGAGATATGGAGATATGGAGCTATTTGGGCAGAGTAGGGGGAAAGAAATAAGTAAATGAAGGAAGGGCAGAATAAGTGAATGGGGGGGACTTGAATGAGAATTTGTCCATGAACGAACCAGAGAAATAAGTAGAAGGTACTAGTTCGGTGTTAGAGAAAATCGGAGTACAGGTAATACAGAAATACCAAGTTACACACGATGTTGAATGCTTGACTGTTGATTACTTGAGTATACTTGAATGTGTATATATGGAAGTGGCGTTCTGAACGTTCCAGCAAGTCAATCACAAGTTAATATAGTGTTATCGTGTTTTACTAACCTGACGACGACGACGACCAGGGGGGGGAGGGGGGTAAGGAGCGGGTACGGGAGTGAAAGTGGGGGGGGGGGGGAAAGAGAAGGAGCGGGAAATTATTTGGTTGTTGGTTGGGATGTATAATTTCCCAATTTCCCAATTCCGTATCATATATGAATATTATGATTGTTCAATAATATATCGTGTTGTGTGCTGTGGTGATTAGAGGGGAACAAGAAGCGGCGCCGCACCGCGCGCGCGGGAGGGAGTTGGTGGAGAGGGTGGGTGGAGAGGGTGGCTGTTAAGAGACAACCCCCCCCCCTTCCCGGAGAATATCAAGCTCCTTTTTGGTAACGTTTTTTCTTCTTCACTTTTTCTTTTTCTTCACCTTTTTCTTTATTTTTTATCTGTTTTTGAGCAATGTAGAAGAGAAGGGCAGAACACGAAAGAGAGATCCAGGTTAAATAGCACAGAACACAGAGACGACGGGAGACGGGGAGACGATAAACAAGCAAGCTAGACGAGTCAATTAACGAAGCTGGAAGAACCCAAAGCCCGAAGGCATACGGGAGAGGTTAGGGATCCAGTCACCGTCACCCAACGCCACCAACGCCACCAACATCAACGCCAATACCGACACTTCAAACAAGCACGATACAAATCAAATCAGATCAGACCAGATTTAATGGAAAATACGTGTGAGCTCCTATCTCTATATGTGTTTTTTGTCTACCAATCTGTCTATCAATCGCTCGGTCGGTCATCGAATCGGTGGATCGGGTCAGCGAGTCAAAGACAGAGTCAGAGAAAAGATTGGAAAGAACGAGACTGAATTTATAAAAAAGAGGGAAGAGGAGAAGGAGGGAGGGGGCATGTCGTATAGTATATAGTATATAATATATAGTATATAATATATCAGATACCAGATATCTCTGGGTAATTGATAATCGTGATCTAAATTCCAAAACGATAGACACCTGTTGCACAATCAATAATCGTATAAAACAAAGTGAAACTTATTCATGATCACGATGATTTTGTTGTCTGTTATCATCTTAGGAGAGAGGGAAGAGGGAAAAGGGAGGGAGGGTTGGAAGGAAGAAGAAGAGAGAGACGATCAATGACGTATCCTAACAAGATCTTAAGAACGAATAGATTAGGAATAACCCTAATGATATAAACAAAAATAACAGCAAGAGAAAGAGAGAGAGAGAGAGAGAGAGAGAGAGAGAGAGAGAGATAAGACACTTACGCGGGAATCAACACGGACTTATGTCAAAGAGGAAGAGAGTCCAATATAAATCTGAATTTGAATTTCGGTTTCTCTTGTTTTGTTTGAGAAAAAGGAAAAAGAAAGAGTCATTGATAAACAGGACAAGACTATTTATCGGTGAGTAGCAACTTGCAAGCAAGTAAGATCATAAAATCATAAGATCCAAGACCATACAACGTGAAAATAACAACTAACACTCCCCCCCTCAGGAGAAGAGAGAGATAAGAAAACTGTTTCGCGGGCGTAAAGAGGATGCGAGGACAATATCAATGATCATTTTTGCAAAAGAGAAAGAGAAAACAGGAGATGAACGTTATGAGAAGAAGAAAAGCTGATACCCAAAATGGGTAATTACCACCGATCAGATCGCGTGCGTGCGTGTGTGTAGTGATATTAATATTGTGTTGATTGACAGAAAAAAGTAAAACGACCCGCGATCGCCATCAATTTCGTTCATTACGCTCATTACTTACTTTTTTTCTTCTCTCCTTCTTGTTTACTTCCCCCTCTCATTCACCACACCACAACGCATTCCATACCATTCCATTCCATTCACCTTTTCTCTGGGTGACATAAAGTGGACATAAAATTAAAATTAATAAAAGGGGGGGACAGAAATGGCGCACAGACGGACGTCGTCCATCCTTCATCACCAAGAACGCGGCGAGAGCGAGAAGCTGTTCTCCTCTTCGAACACGAACACGATGCCTGCACACTCCTCAGCCGTCGGCCTTGGTCTAAACTCGATCATGTCCGCTGCTGCAAACGTTGCTCAGGTACGCCCTCTCTTTCTTTCCCTCTCTCTCTTCCCTCCTGGTTTCCCCCACTTGCACTAGTCCGTGTCTACCCTGGTTTCTGTTTCCTTCCATATCCCGTCGTCTGATCCCGCCCTCGTCCTTATCGTCAACCGTTTTTACTAACTCTTTTCTTTCTCTCCTTTTCTCTCGCCTCCTCCTCTCTCCCTTTCTCTCCCGACCATGCAGTCATTCCCCGCCATGCGCGACTCTGACAGTTTCGAGACTCTACAAGCAAACGTCCTCCTCCTCCCTCCTCAATCTCCCCATAACCAACACCAACTCTCGCCAGGGACGCCCTCCAAATCGTTTCCTCACCCACCACGAATCTCTCTCCCTTCCTCATCCCCATCTCCGTCTTCCTCTTCAAGTATATCTTCATCTTCATCATCTCCTCTCTCCTCATCCTCATACTCAACATCCTCAAGCTACTCATCCGGCTCTCCACGTACCTTTCTCCGTCGCCTAGCATCTCTCTTCTCTCCCGTTCTAGCCTCAGCTCCAGGCGGCTCATCTCCATCGTCATCGTTGTCAAAGAAGAATAACAGCAACAACAACAACATCCTCCCTCTTAAATCTCCTTTACACTCCCCAACACGCCTCACACACGCTTACCCACACTCACCTTCACCACTCCTCCCGCCAAGTCTCTTCTCTCATACCTACTCCTATTCCCATCCCGATTACGTTTCCTAGCTCGGAACCGAACTACTATTCTACCTCCAGTAGTAGTAGTGGTAGTAGCATTGGAATAGGGTCGGGCCCGTTACTCATCCTCCGCCGACGAAGGTCTCTCATCACCTTCCTCGCCTTGCTCGCTTTGGTTTTACTATCAGCCTGGACAATCCTCACCACCTCTCTTTCCTCCTCCTCTTCCTCGACGTATTCATCGTCGTCGTACTATGCTTCCGGACCCGGTGCAGCCGGTGCAGCGCCAGGAAAAGGCTGGCGAGAACTTTACCTAGGGAAATATAACTACAATTACAACGATAGAGGTGTAAAAGACGGAGGACTCGGACTCGGAGTTGGGGTCGTGAAAGGCAGCAACAACGAGTTGGACGATCGGCTGCTAGCGCTTTCTGCTAAATTCGGGACTAACAACGGGAATGGGGCTGTGGTCCTAACGGAAGAAGAAGAAGAAAACTGGGGGGAGGGGGAGGAAGCATGGGAAGGGTAAGAAGGCTAAGGGTGTAGGTGTAGGTGCCATCGTAGGAGCTGAGACAACACCATCAGCCGACGCGACGACGACGTGTTAGTCGTCGACGGTGAATTCGAGTCCTCCATCGAAGGAGAGATAGAGAGAAGAACAAGGGAAGAGAAGAAGAAGAGGAGGAGGAAGAGGAGGAGAGAGAAGAAGAAGAGAATGACGTATACGAATTCAGCAGTCCACGAGCAGAGCTTGCAGCGCTAACGTCTTTCATGGCTGCCCTACCCTGGAACGCGCTCCCTTCGTACGTTGACCCTACCCGTCCTATACCCCCCGACCTCGTACTCGACTTTGACTTGCGCGGTCTTGGGAGTCGGAGACAAAGTGGTGTTGGTCGTGAAGATGAGAGATTAGCAGAAGGAAGTGCGAGTGCGGTGGAATAGTGTGGAAGAAGAGATGGTGAGAGAGACGTGGAAGTATAACCCCGTTGTCGTCTTTGGGAAGAGTAGACACGCGAGGACGAGGGAGTTGAAAGCTCTGTTGGAAGGTGGACTCGTCGTTGTTGATACCTCCGCCGCTGCTGCCGAAGCGAAAAGGGGGCAGGTGAAAGCGGTTGGGGTGAGAGGGATCACGTATTTCGAGATGGACGGACGGGTGGACAGAGACGTCGTCGAACCTGTTTTGAGACGGTTACTCTTTGGATCTCCTTCTTCCTCATCATCCTCACCCCTCATCATCGTCTTCGTCTTCGTCGACTCTGGAGTACCCGATCTTACTTGTTGGAGGAGAGTACGTACCTATCGGCCAAACTCTGAGGCTGGCGAGGAAGAGCACGTTGCGATGCTCGAGCGGGAGAGGGTGAGGAAGCTTGTGGACGTACCTGCCTTGAGAGCTATCCGAGAAGGTGCTGGGGCTGGTAACGAGAATGATGCTGATCCTGACGGTGGTGATGGTGGCAAAGTTGGAGAAGAGGGACAGATGACAGAGAGAGAAGATGGGGAGAGTGAGCTTGTGAGGATGTTACGCGCTGCTGGGGCTAGACTTGAAGAAGTGAAGAGGAAGAAAGGGAAGGGCAGGTAGAGAGAGAGAAAAAAAGTGGGAAGCGGAGAGGTGAGACATAGGGGGAGGAGTTGGAACTGGAGAAATGGGAGAAATGGGAGTTGGAGACGTTGGACTCTGGTCTGGTTTACAATCAACACTCAATACGGGGCCAGCCCAGTCCCAGTCCCTTCCCCACGCAAATGGGCCGTTATTCCTTGATTACAAGCTTGAAGCTTTCTTTTAAGAGTTCAATTTGCAACTCCTCGACGCTCATCTATCCGTCCAATCAATACCTACCTGTCCGTCTCTCTTTCTCCCTTCTCCCCTTCGCCTAGGCACCCTTAAACGACCACGGCTCCTCAACCATCCCTTTCCACTTATATAAGCACACTGAAGAACTGAAGAAACAAGAAACGAGAAATTGATAAAAAGAAAGAAGAGCAAAGAGCGAGGCGAGGATTCTCTATCGCGTTTTGTGTACATATTGATTTTCCGGACCCCCTCCCGCCATACACCCCCACCCAGACCTTTCGCTTTATTATATACGTTCGAAGGGCAGAGGATAAAGGGAGGGGAGGGGGTGCGTACATATCTATATATATATATATATGTATGCACACAACGGACTTCCGAAATCGGCGAAGGCGAAGATGATGGAATGGTTCCGCGAGCTGTTCCCCACCGTCTTCACTGTCCTCGAGATATCGGTCCCCTTGTACAATCTCTTTCACTTTTCGACTTTTTTTTTTTGGGGGGGGGGATGTTTTCTTTTTTATAATTCCCCCTTTTTTTTGTGTTTCGTGTGGGTTATAGGTTCACTCTTCTACTTCTACTCCTTCTTCCATCTGTGCTAGCACTCTTTTCTTTTTTTTTTTTTTTTTTTTACCCCATCTTTTTTGGTGCGGTTGGTGATTCTTGATTATTGGTTTGGGACCCCATGTTGTTTGTTTCGTTTGTTTCGTTTTTGCTTAACCTGCCTCCCATCCACACCTCTTTTTTTTTTACTTTTCTTGGTTCCTTGGTTTTCGTACTGACGTTTTTTTTTGCTTTACACTTTCGTAATTATGGACTTCCTTTTCTCTCTCATTCTCTTTCTCATTCTCTTCTCATTCTCATTCTCTCTCATACCTCTTCATACGCACACACACACATACAGACATACAGATATACAGACATCTCAGCTTAATCTCAACCTCAATCTCGGCTTCGTTTACATTAACCACTCGACCAGACTTATGACCCCCTTACAACTACTGTCCGTTGCTACTGTCATCGCTATCTCTCATCTTTCCATCCCATCCATCCATTCCGTCCAGTCCATCTATTCCAATATACTCTAGCTATCGACCCCACGTATCTCCATCTACTTACAAACACCATCAAACACCATCAATCCCACTAACCCTAAAGCAATTTTTTTTTTTCGTTTCTTTCCCTCCTCCTCGTCGAATAACATGTCAGTTTTGTCAGTTTGTTTTAAATCACTCATTTTTCTTTATTATTACTCATCTTGGCTGATACTGCATTGACGTTTTATGTTTTAAACGGTGAACGGTAAACGTGGCAATATATAATATATAATATATATGGTTATATATCTGATATGATTTTTAATTTATATATATATACTTGTTACCACCTCCCCCCGCCCCCCCCCCACTAATTCTCTCAGGAGATGGGTAATGTAGATATGATTATTAGCGCTTGGCGCCTTAATACTTGGTACTTTAGCACTTGGAAGAAATCGTTCATCTAGAAGGGTTGAAGGCACTCCCAATGAATGATTAAGTCCGCGTGTATATGATAATGTGTGCCCAACGTCCCTCGAAACCACGAACCACTAATCACAAACAACTCGACTTTAGCCCCTGTAGGACCAACTAGGTGTTTGGCCGGTCGTAGTGCATTTATAATGCACTTTGTAACTCGCCCGGAACGTCCATTGCTACTACTCGGCCGCGCGCCTGGTTCATTTCTCATACTATTTAGCTTCACTTTCTACTCTTACTCGGGATAGGAATCGTTTATATGTCCCCCTCATTTCTGATAGCTTAAACCTCTTCGTCCAGTGGTATATGGCCACCCGGACACCATGCTTCCCTTATTATCTACCCTTTATCTCGCCGTTTTGATATATAAGCCTCCAGACTTGAGGCTGTAGTTAATTAAGCACATCCCTCTCAATCAGTTAACCAGTTAACTCCCATTCAAACTATTCACACACACCCCACCCCGAAGTAGCTCTCTGATAGTCGCCTGTACTCTTTATCTACTACTCTGCTGCTTATTAGGATGCTCGAACGAGTTTGTAACGTTCTGACCGTACTACAAGTCGTCCAAGCGGACAAGAATACATGCACTTTTATCTCAAACTATAGCTTCGGTCAGGCTCTTTGTGTAACAAGGTCAAGCACCCAGTGAGCAGCATGGTAAGCCCATAAATTGTTTAGAAATGCGGACAAACACAGTCTCATGATTTATGGATGCCTTATCTCTTAGCCTCGTCAAATTACTGAAATCAAGCAATTCATTGAATTCGCCCGGAAGGAAGGATGCTCGTGGTACGTTCTCCATATATTCGCAAACCTGGTCATGAAATGTACCTGATTATCACAAACATCGTATCACTTGGATTTCGAACTTTGGTGTATCATGTAGCTGTACGTATAAAGAGGTCAAAAGTACGTTTCTACTGCTTTTACTGGTCTGTGAGGTCTCAGCTTTCCCCCAAAGTCTCTATCAATTTCTACACTCCGACCAAAGTCGAATTTCTTGTCCTTTTAACCCTCAAAATTGGGAGCTAGAGCATCGTGTCTGGTGGTAAGCAGACTCTTGAACCCCAGGTCCTCGCCACTAAATAAATACAACTAAAAAGGTCCAAACCTGACACTAGAATTTCAAGTTTTCACTATCCTCGGTTGAGATCTCAAGTTAGGCTCGTGAAGGTGTAATCATAGGTTGGAGGCTGGAAGTATTGAGAGTGATTTATGGAAAGCAACGTTGTGTGTTTATAGGCTGCAAAAATTCAGAATCTCGGAGCTGGAAATTGAGAAGCCCCCCGTCCCTTAACTCTCCGCAAATCGCAACTGCTAATCCCCACCAGGATTAATGGGGGCAGGTTACGCTTCTAGGCTTCTAATTATCGCGTCAGATCACATTTTTTTCTAGAGCTTGACGTCCAAAGTTTACAAGTAAGGTTGTGGATGCCACTTGTTATTTCTGAAAGTATGAACATTTTTTATTAAACTTTTCCCATATACAAGGCAGGAATATATAGATACTGATCGAGGCATTCTTCATACAAGAAACAAATACATTAAAATTCTGTCTTCTTACGATATCCTTATAACCTATAACGAATGAAGTCCCGAAGGACATATTGATAGAACAAGGGATGTCTCTTCACTTTCGGAACCTCACGATTATATCATGAACATTTCTGCCAGCCAATCAGAAGGTTAATACTCAGATAGGCTTATGGAGGCTAGCAGATACAACCCAGGTTCATCAATAAGGGCCTAACCTAAAGAAGGTGCGTCATAGAAAACTCCAAGCGATCCACTCAGAGTCAATCGTGCCCGATTCTTACCGATAGAAGCAGTATTCCAAAGATAAGAGTATTTCATTCAAGCGGGAGATCCAATAACGATTGGGCGATTATAAGGCTTTGTTCTCTCTCTCTCTCACTTACAGCAAGTTAATTAGATGAAGCTATAGTTTGTTGATGTTTTGTATAGAAGGGCTGGATCAGCGTAATCCAGTAAGCATGATTATAAGCGTTTTCACCTGATTCTATGATGAATACGTTGTTCGATGGGCACTTGTTCATAGCCCATATGTCGTTAAGACTTCTCTATGTACTTGAGTGGTAAAGCGAAAAGTTTTATATTTCATCAAGGATGTGAATGTAGAAGTGCTACTTCAAAGGCCCCTTTTATTAGAGATATGCTTGGACCTTGTGAAATAAGAAAACTATTATGTAATTATATGGCTAACTTACGTTATCTGAGATTCTCGTTACTACTTCACTACTGAATCATGAGTCTAGTTTGGTGTAATCAGCGCGCATAAAATTTGTACGAAGATAGATACATGTATGCTACTACTCCATACTCGGTCTTGAGTTTTAGAATCGAGTAAGGCTTGTAGGCCGATACTTTAGAACATTGTCGAATCTACCCATCGTAGTATTCAATATTATTATAATCTCAATAGAGGCTCTAGAGAGTGTGTTACGTCCTTGACAATGCTAGAATAAGAAGAGAAAGCTAGATAGCAATGTTCTATAGTCTCTTACTTCAAAACACAGGAAGATGTCAAACTCTTACGACTCAATCAAAACTCTGCTAGACAGTCAGTATGCGGAAACTTAAGAAACCATTCAGAATAACCGGACACGTAAATCCCTGAGTTTTTTTTCGATGAAACGTTATTTACTGTCGCTTCTGAATGTACCCCATGTGTATATATGTATGATTTCAAAGTATTAAGCTTCGTTTCCCTTGTGCAACATGGAAAGGGAGAAGATGTACAATTTATGAATTGGAAAAAAAGTTAGATGTTTTTGTGCCAGAGATTAGCTCATTAAGGTGTATTTAATTGTGAGTTCACAGCAAAAGTCAAGATTAAGGTCGGATCAGAGATGACAACATCGTTGCCATTGTTGCGGAAGAGATTGTGTGCCTATGATTTGTATTGGTTTATAGGCTAGTTTACTCTACATGTAATAAGAACTGATGGGTATAGAAACAGTAACGTAATCATGAGTAAGTTATTGGCCAAGTAGTCAATGACGCACTCTTGCTTCAAGGTACCATTAATTGAATTCAATGAAAGTGAGTGATCATGCTTGGCGTTCTGGTGATTAAAATAATGTTTGATATCAAATATTATTTAAACTCAATGTGTTGGCTTCCAGATGAGAAAAAGATACAGATAATTATATTGATTGACGTAAGAAATGTGACGTTAGCTTTATCAACGAAGGTAGAGATGAAGGGATTACTTTGTATGTGAAGTTATGACCCCTTTCGCCAGGGTAGGTATCTGGAAACTTTTCTCACTCATTGAACCGAATAAAAGCTACGACAGTAGGGCGCTTTATAGTCATATTTTACGGAAGTCCGTTGCATCAGAGATGATTGAATATCAATCTGTAAGGGGCTTGTTAAGGCTAAGGCTAAAGATTTTATGAAACTCTTGGCACGATCTCTCGGCTCCTTGCAGACTTCGACCAAAAACTAGGCTGTAGTTCACTTTTTATATTAGTAGAAAACGTTTTCGAAGCAAGAATGGCACTTTAGAGCACAATATGAAGCCGCGAGATGGTTTTTTTAAAGCATATAGGAGCTATATGTATAAAAGGCTGCAAGCGTACACACAGGGAAGATTTAATCAAGGTTATGTTTCTATGAGTGTGACATTACGTAACTGTTATGGTCATACATGGTGTTATTCAAGGGCAAAGAGCAAGTATTAGACTATCCTTAGTACGACAATGGGTGTTTGTCTATCGTAGTACGCTCAAAGCCATACAAAAATTATCTAACTCTGTTAACACATGCTATCGTTTGATAAATCCGTCAACTCTCCTATATTTCCCTAGGAAGGAATAAATGTTTCTATGGAACTCGTCCTTCATGAGACTCCACCAGTCTCTAGACTTGGTGATCCTAATCAAACGGGGTAAGTCGGAGCTCGGGTGATAGGATATCTCCACCTCTGATATCTTCTCGGGCAGTGCCCTTCGAGCTTTGTGTATCTATCAAAGGACATCGAAAGACCGAGGTTACAAGCTTTTCCCGGTAAGCAAGACAATTCCGTTCCGCATCCCAACTGCTGCGGAAGCAATAATGGATGTGGGAGAGCCTGATTATTGCGGAAAGATCGTTTACTCAAGTCATGTCTGAGAAGAAATATGTATTGAAAATAGAATTTGTAAAAGCTTTATTGAAGAAACCGACCTGAACGAAGTTATTTGGATGATGTTTTTTTGTCTCAGAGTATATAGCAGTGTTAGTCTCATAATACACATATCTGGTCTAGAAAATAGATGTAAGCTTTGACTTCCACCTGACTACAATAGACGATTAAAGGTGCATCTCGGAATGAAGGTTGGTATTTATTATGTAACCCCTATTTTTATTTGAATATCTACCTCGAGGCAAACAACCAACTCTAGCTTGGTAAGGATACGAGTACAAACGTTAATCTTTAAATACATAGGATGAACGTTTGCCAGAGATCACTATTATTAGCTTATAACCAGTGTCTCATGCTCAAATCTCTTTGTAAATATCCCATATGATCATTTATGTGGCGTCTTCTTAATATTACTTTATTCTACATAGGACTACCCTAGGAATCATATCACTGGGTAATTAATATATGTTGTGATACATCACTTGTGACTTAGAAAATACACAGAATAGGGTGGGCTACATGATCTTGTGTCTCTATAACTTGAAATACCATCGGAAGCAGGCTATCAAAAGTAACTCGGAACATTATTTTTTTAGAATTTGATGCCCGTCTCTACACGCTTCGTATAAAACCTAAGTCTTTTTATAATATTATGCTGATCTAAGTATACTAGAGGATATACTAGGGCACTCTTTTCATAGCAAGTAAGTTGTTCCGGGGAGTGATGGACACTTGAAAACCTGAACTTGATGCCGTACATCGCAATAAGGCTCCTCCCGGAAGCGGAGAACCGATCACTTCACCGCGCTCTCTTTACTACTCTACCTCATGTATCTAATGCAGGTTGGAAGCGATGCATTCAGTTATCCAGGAAACCAACGATATCGCGGCCATAATAGTTGCACTACTCCGTCTCGCTCATATTATATGGTTTTAAATGGAGATAAACGTACGCCACTTCCTCTATGAGGTTATCTTCGACTACTTCCCCGAAGACACCGAGCTTCGCATGGCTCCAGGAGATAGGATGATACTGAATGAAGTAGAAGGTCGAGGAATATGAGACGCAAATCGATCCCCTAACTCTCCATTCACACAAAGAAAAGACGTTGGGTCAGGTGGTGATAATTATCTACTTCTAAAGCTTGGATACTTCTCCTCTATTGCAAAGGCTTCTTGTGCTCATTGTTATTACCTATTGTGGGATAATGGTCTTGTAAAATAGAGGTAATCGTGGTTTGGATAATCAGAACGAGACGGGCTTAAGACTATTTTAATCGTTCCAATTCTTCGACTACCTGGTCCACAGCCGAACAGTCCTATATTATGTAAATAGTATCTCGGGACTTTTAATGCAGTGAAAGAAAATATTCGAATTTATCCTGATAGAACTTGGATAAATCGAAATAGCGGCTTAGAATTTTGAGAATACCATGGCTTTTACTTTTCTCAAAATGCCTAAAGAGTACAGCCAGCCTCATCCATGATTCCCTTAGCGATGAGAAAGATATCTGTATAATACTTGTACCGTATGACCAGTGATATTTGAGCTTTTTCGCAAAGGGTATGGCTTCTTTTAGTAAGTTGCATTGATGCTATTTTAGGAAGTTACTCTAGTTTTGTTTCCCCACATCTACATATACACAATTTTAATACAAGAAATAAATAGTACACAGAGCTTCCAGAAAGCGGAAATGTGTTTTCATAGATCAGATACCAAGGAGAATGGAGCTGGCCAGTTGACTAGTGGTGATGGCTCCCATGACATAAATTGATCGAACTCGGGCGCCTCCGTACCCAATCCTGATGCGTCAATATTTTCCCACGTTGAGTGAGCTTGAGAGAAGTTTGATGTAGCGTCAAGAGACACTTGGTCAACTTGGGCTTTTTTGAGGGCTGATGCCCGACGGGCAGCTAGAACACGTTGCAAAGGCGAATCCTGGTCCGAAGCATTCGTGGATAACGAGACATTGTTGGGTGTTTCGACATTGTATATAGGGGTTGAGGAGGAAAGAGAAGACGAAACGGCTTCGACAACAGAACTATAAGAAAACGTTTGGTAACCGTATATCAGCGCACAAACAAAGGAATGACGTACGTAACAGATGAGCTTAGCTCTTGAAGCATGTTTAGATAAGAACATGATATGTGCGAGCTAGATGCGTTGTGCTCTGGGAATGAACTCATAGCATCAAGGGCTCGGCGCAGATGAGGGGCCAGTTCCAGTATAACAGAATAGGCTGAAGAACCTTTCATACATTTGCACATTGCTGGGGCTCTCATTTCAGCCTGGAGGACTTGGGAAAAAACCCGAGCCAATGTGCTATCATCTTCCCTAGGTAAGAGAGAGCAATCGTCGAATCCAAAGATATGGTCGAAATCGGCATGGCTGGTACTGAATTCGGCGATAGAACTCTGTTCAATATATGGTGTTTGAACTTTCGTTGCTTCTGGAAACTCTGAAAGCGTGGCGTCCTGCTGTCCTCCGAAAAAGGTAGGACATGCACGAGTTCCTGAAGGTGTATGTGGAACGTTGTCTGAACTCGGGCTATTCAAACTTGCGCATGAGTCGCTGTTATCTAGTCCCGGTGGGTTCTGTATGTCTGAAGTGTCACTATCCATCCCGTTTTCCGATTGCGGCGACGATGGAATGGATTGATGACGATTACGTAGGTCATTGGACCACCGGGGGTGAGGTTTTCGTTTAAATTCACGAATAAAACCTTCAAGCTCTGCTATTCTATTTTTGAGATGAGCAACTTCATCCTTATCCGCACTCCTGATGAAAACGCATTCTCAGCATCCAAACTCAGTTAACAATCATATGAACGAACCTTTGTGAAACATCATCGACCTCATAAACGCATGTACCACTCTTGAAGATGGATAAATCATCCATAATGATCTAGTAGACATATGGTAAATACATACCAGGCCAAGCTTCACGCAGCGACTACAAGCTGGTCTTTTCCTTTAAGGACTCTATTAACACTACTACGCATTGT
The DNA here is from genome assembly GCA_002794735.1 of Pyrrhoderma lamaoense. NCBI lineage: Eukaryota > Fungi > Basidiomycota > Agaricomycetes > Hymenochaetales > Hymenochaetaceae > Pyrrhoderma > Pyrrhoderma lamaoense. The sequence continues at coordinate 142,257 of NBAZ01000026.1, read as the reverse complement.
AATGATATGTGTTTGAGAATACCTATCACACTGCTCCAACATGAGAAACATTAATAGAATAAGCTTAATAAACTACAAACCATCCTCTTAGATCCATGACAATTTAAGCAAGACTGAGTAGTCCTATTTCTGCGGCGCTTACGGTGGTCAACATGTTCTTGCACATCATCCTCAGTAATGCGCTTTTTGAAAACAAGTGAACTAGATGGAGTGGACATGAGAGGTATAGAATGGATGTTATAGTTTCTTCATTTCCGAATACCAGTCTGGCTTTTATATTATGAGTAATGACCCAATAGCAAGTTTTTTTACACTGTGACTGATGTGAGCGTGAGAGTGCGGTTGACAGTTGTTCAGGGGACAAAGGTTCGCAAATTCCCTTGTACCATTGATAGACGGAGTAACGGAGCAGAGCTCGGGACAACGTGCTAGAAGTTGTTAGACAGATGCCAATACAAATAAGCGTAGATGACGGAGGTTTGATATACCTGGAATCTCCTCGGCAATCGCGTTGGATTCTCTCACTTTTAATAGCGAAGCTATGTGCAGAACCTTTTGACCGTAAGGCGGGAAAGAACACTGACTTAGTTTGGCTCAGACCTTTGTTACTTATTTCTCCATAATTCTGGATTAGTCGATCAAAGCGTTCTGACATCGAGTAATTTGAGTGTGCGAAAACTCGGAACTTTTCTTGTGTGTTTGATTAGATTACATTGTGAGTTTATCAAAAGAAAGCAACTCTAAGAGCAATGGTAGAAGATTTCCGGTTTTCTATCTAACTATCTAGGCAAACTCCTCTCTCCCTCGTTAAAAACCCTCTTATAACCAGTCAAGTTGGGTTTATATCTAAGGATATGAGGTTCCTCCACATATCCGGTAGAAGCGCAAGATTGCATCAGCACTTGCGGTAGATCGTTCCAGCCGCGGTATAGTACGTATTTCGGTCCGAATTTCGAGACGCTGCAATTGATTCTATGCTTCTTCGAGAGCGTTGTATTTAACCATCTCCTATAAGCTTATGCTCACGCATAGATGACCCTGAATCAGATTACCTTCGGGAGTCCCTGAAGTACACAACTTGAGATTACTTCTCATACATACCTACGTTGACAGTACCAGCATAAGAGTATATAATGCATCACAGTAAGGATACTTGAGGCTCGTTATACAAATAAACCAAGCGCTAAAGAATGCTTGGATTGATGTCTTGTTTATCAACTCTTCTAATACGGATCGGTCTATCGATATAATAGTAGATACCACGAAAGAAGGAGAGTTATATATAAATAACTCAAAAGATACCTCAAATGGGTTACAACGGGATATAGAAGATCTGACAAATCAGTTTCCGCGGCAAGTCTTTACAGCTTAGACTACCGGATTAACTAAATACAGCGTCCAATACTGCGACTCCACAAATATCTCTACCAATAGGCTTACAAACAAGTAACGGTAAAATCATGTTTCCGTCTCGCACCAGATTTGTTGCTTCCAGCTTTCGTCAAGAACAAACGAGGCGGAAAAGGTCATAGCACTATGCATAAACGCAGCTCCAGTGGCCAAACAAGAAAAAATAAGGTTAAAAGCTAGGTTCTTTCATGCACGCCGCGGAATGTACTCAACAATCATTCAATATAATAGGTTCCTTTGGTTTATAGCTCACTCACCTTTAGGATGAACACCGCGGTAGTATCTTTACACTTGTCTTTTATAATCCTTCTATGATGGACTGTGAGTCGTTATGGTACCTATCATAATGGTATCAAATTATGACGTATATCTGTGAAAAGAAGATTTCGTATTTTAACTTGAGTTTAAGTTGGACACTCAGGCTTGATGCCTTAATATCAAATGAGAATCTCATTAAGACAACCGCAGTGTTGTCGGGCACCCATTCCGATGGCGTCTAACAAACCTATAGCTTTGGAAAATTAACATCTCAATTAAGATTTCTATATTTATGTTTTTTGAAATTATGTATGGTATTATAGTAGCAATATCCTTGATAGATGGACAGATTACTAGATCGCAGGAAAGAGAACTAGAGACTTGCTTAAAGTTGATGGCTTAGTGATAGATGTTACCCTCGGCCGCTTACGTCCGGATCGCTGGTCGGCCCGAAAAGTCAATTACTAGTACAATTTGTGTAGGCACCGTATTGAAAAATTATAGATACTTTGTGGATTTTGAGAACTCGAATTCGAACGGAGGAAAACAGAACACAAGTTGTTGATCCTTCTTTCATCGTATCATTGAGGAACTGGGGAACAGATGTCATCTACACTCAATATTATAGGTTCCGCCCCGTGGAGTTCTAGACAAAATCTAGAACGAAGGTGTATTTGGAGGTTGAGAAGCGTGAAGATACATTGTAGTTCCTTCGAAAAGGTAAGATAAATTTAGTTCTCTGTTTTCTCCTCGCTTTTGTCGTTGTAATGTTCATGGTTATCGTACAAGTTGGAACCTTACTTTGAGTGATAAGGAAATCGTTCAATGCAGGGAAATTTTCAAGTAGATGATACTTATTCCAACGGTTCCAATAAGGGACAGGAGTTGGATTCTGATCGAATAAAAGCTACTAACTCACCTTGTGAAGCTGGTTAACGATTGTTATTTATTTGTCAAGGAGTCTAGAGAAATCATTAGAGACTCAGGTGAAAAATCTGAACGTTGTGAAAGATTGCATGTCTTATATAAAAAACGAAGTAGTGTCCGTCTTATTTTTGCACTACTTTTATAGCTAGCTTCTATACCTCGGCTTTAGATGCGCAAAGCTTTCCTTGGTTGCTCATGTTTTTTCTCTCTGGGCTATAATCATAGAAAGAAGGGTTCATGAGTAAATCTAAAGTAGGCCTACTCTAATCAACATCAAGTAGGGTGCAAAATGGTCTCAAATATAACACACAATATTAGCCATATATTGTCCCTTACGAAGAACATCGGATTCAAGGGGTAGGGGTGGTTATCATAGTTACATGAATGTAAAAAGTAAAAATAATGTGCTGATATCATTAGTAATATCTTCCGCGATGGCTCTGTCACATACAGTTACCATGTCACACTCAACTTCCTCGATGTCGTCACGAGGAGTCTTGCCAGCTCACAGCAACAAGTGAGCATGATGAACGTCCTAGCCCGATATATCAATATATGGTTCTATCTACTTATCGTTGTCTCAGACATTCATCTAAGTAAAAATTAATTGATTACGCTGCTCATTACATGGAAGTTTTAATCACGGAATATAAATGTGTGACCTCCGGATTGATGCAACTCTTATTGAGTTGGCGGCGAGTACTTACCGTATCTGTGAAGTTGAAATAGACTTTGATACTTAACCCGTGCTCACCATGTGGATGCTCGTCGCTGTAATCTATTGTATTCATCCTCGTACCACGACGCCTCCCTATATTCTCTAGCTTTCGTGGTCTTGACCATGTCTCTTCCTTCAAATATACATCATTTCCCCAGTAATTCGATAGATGTACGTCGAGCTCGGGATCAGAGCTCATCGCCTACGGCCGAAATACGACCTATGTCTCCTGGATATAGGGCGGCTTCCAGTGCAGTATCCCCATCCCGACCATTGAGCCCATCAAAAGTAGTTACCCAGAGATTCAGTATGACTAGATATGATACCTCAGTATGTTGCATTATCATTTGTTTGCATATTAAGCGTTCTATATTCGATATTGTTAGTCCACAATTAATAATCACCTGAGCATTAGATTTCCACGCCCAGGCTTTATATGAATATTCCTTTCATTATCGTAATAATCTAATCGTGTGTTCTACTAATCACCTTCTTTTGAATAAACACATAGAATATCAGTCCTAGTCTTTCTGAAAGGCTTTTATCCGCCGGATCCTCGTTTTCCACATCTACTTCTTCACCATCTGAAAAGAGAATAGTTCCAAACTCACCGCTTTCGAGGACTTTTTCAAATCCTTCAGCCGCATTACCCCATCCTATCTATCCATGGGTCACATCCGGACCGGAACCAGACGATTATCTTCATGCGCCTGATCCACCTAAGTCTGGACATTTGCTTCGTCGTAATAATGCTTTCGGTTACAAAGGCGGGCTTGATCAACCATTCGTTTTTTGCTCATTGCGAGGTTTTGCGAATGTCACAACACTTTTCCTTCTTCTTCTTGTCATTCTTGGCCTTTTTCTCGCGTACCCAGTTGCAATACATTTCTATGATCTTCACGGTCCTAGAGGTTCTGAGTTCAACATAGGTGGAATCAACGGTTCTGGTCAGGTACCTGAACTCCCTGGGTTTAAATCCTTAATAGACAAGGATACTCCAACTGATGTCTATGAACGAACTGGAAGTGACGGTCGAACATGGAGTCTAGTATTCTCTGACGAATTTGAACTCGATGGAAGAAGCTTTTACCCTGGTGATGATGCATACTGGGAAGCCCAAGATTTTCACTATTGGGCTACAGGTGACCTTGAGTGGTATGACCCATCTGCAATAACAACGGAGGGAGGAAAACTAGTGATCACATTGTCTCAAACTGAAAATCATGGGCTGGACTACATGTCGGGTATGCTTACGGGATGGAATAAATTTTGTTTCTCCTCTGGATATGTTGAGGTCTCAGTTTCCCTTCCAGGGTCAGGATCAGTCGCGGGTCTGTGGCCCGGTGTGTGGATGCTAGGTAACCTAGGCCGAGCAGGATTTGGCGCCACGACAGATGGTACATGGCCTTACAGTTATGATACGTGTGACATTGGCACCTTTCCGAGGCAAATGGATCACAACGGAAATCCTAACTCGTCTACAACTGATGGATGGCAGGGGAGTTACCTGAGCGACCTTAATGGACAGAGGCTTAGCGCGTGTACTTGTCCAGACTCTGATCACCCTGGACCAAATACGAATGTAGGTCGTGGCGTGCCTGAATTAGACGTACTCGAGGCACAAGTAGATCTTGCTCGAGCTGCACAAAATGCTGCTTTCGGTGAGGGAGGTGGAGAGGTGAGCCAGAGCTTTCAGGTTGCACCGTTCAACGCGCACGTTCAGTTCCTAAATTCAACACCTGAAACGGTTATTATCGATCCAAACATCACGCATTTCAACTCTTTTACCGGAACAGCACTACAGCAGAGTATTTCAGCAGTGACTCAGGTTTCGAACAGTTTATACAACGGAAGTGGGTATTCTACTTATGGTATTGAATTTTTTTCTTCCCGAAGACCCGGGACAGCAGTTACATACAATGGTACGCCCATGGAAAAGAAAGCTGGGGAGTCACCGCAGCATCAATCGGGGCTGATTCTGTAAGCCAAGTGAGCGCTAGGCTGGTGCCTGAGGAGCCTATGTATCTTGTACTAAACCTTGGCATGAGTCCAAGTTTCGAAGCTCAGGATTTTGAGCATCTAGTTTTTCCGTCACGGATGTATGTTGAATATGTACGGGTATACCAACGAGATGATATAATTGGAAGCGGGGACAACATAGGTTGTGACCCAAGTGGGTATCCAACGGCAAAATACATCAATTCGTGAGTAACACATGACTATCTGTGATGACACCTGATGAAGCTGTATCTGATACTAATATTTTAATTCTAGACATCTTGAAGCCTATTCGAATCCCAATTGGACTACATGGGCCAACGCAGGTTACCTGTCGCCCCGGAATAAGCTCTATGATGGTTGCTGATTTGTTCACCCACATCCTAATAGACTCCCTACTCAGATTGTACTTCCTTGGGTTCATAAGGATAATTTTCTAATCATTGTATTTCTAAGATCCGATTGGATGGATGTTTTTGTATATGTAACGTTCGTAGCATTGTACTTACGCATGCTCTTCTCTTTTGTATTCTTGTATTTGAATTAGGCTTGTAGCTTAGAAAAATTATTACTATCCGAAGGTCATTGATTTCAAATATACCCATGCACATGGAGGTAGCTTAGTGCTGGTTAGTCAGCGTGGGTTCTAATGAGCCTTGTTTGGAGGGCGACGCAAAAGTCTCGGCCCTGTATGTGATGACTAATCTGAGAAAGCTGTCAATCACATCCTTGCACCCAGTAAAAAGTGTTTATCCGTGAACTCAGGAAGAAGTGGATGTGACCTCCTCAATGATACTCAGTTCATACAGACTGTACTCAATTAATGGACATTTCGCACGATCAATACTATTACCGGCACGAAGCTTTAAGAACTCTACGAAGAATAATAAACGCAAAGAACTTGCGCCCATATCATGATCATCAAGTCAAGATACCCAGAACCTGAAGTACCCGTCAAAGATATTCTGTCATATATATTTGGTGTGTGTTCTTGCTGCTCTACACTGTAGAACTACCACTAATGAGGCATAGACGACTGGAGGTTCAGCTGGGACAAACCCGTTTACATAGATACCGAGGATCCCACTCAAGTCATCACCTCATCTCAACTAAGGAGCCTTGCACGTCGAGTAGGCAGTGGACTACGAAAAATTGCCGGTGTATGTTCTGGAGATGTTGTGATGCTATGTACCCCGAACAGTCTGTTGGTACCTCCTACGATGCTTGGCATTATCGGTGCAGGTGCGACGCTTAGCGGGTCAAATCCCAAGTCTACCGAAGCTGGTAGGTATTCTCATCTTCGGAATGGCCTCGTACTATGGCTTATATTAGATTAAAGAACTTAAGTATCAGATTCTTGACACCGGCGCGAAGGTGTTTTTTGTAGGAGAGGAAACAGCAGACATCATCACGCATTGTTTGAAGACCCTGGGCATGTCTACAGATAATGTCTTTCTTATCACAAAGAACAAGGGTAAACGCGGTGGCCTGAAGACCCTTGGAGATCTATTGGATTCTGGAGAGATAGACTGGGAAAGGCCAAAGTCTTACAAAGAAATGCATGAACGGTTGAGTTCTATGCCCTTGTGCTCACCTAGTATATTTTCCCTAATATTTGGTCTATCTTCCAGAGTTGCAGCGTTAAACTATAGTAGTGGGACTACAGGCTCGCCGAAAGGATGTAAAATAACGATGTACAACATTGTTGCGCACTGTGTCCAATCTCAATTGTTACGCGATTTAGGAAGAAAGGTTGCTCGTGAAAGCGGTGACTCTCTACCAGACACAGAAGATGTTCTTGTATTCGTCCCCTTCTATCATGCTAGTGAGTCCCTGGCTAATATTCACGTGATTGTTTAAGTTAATCGTTCCGTCAACGCACAACAGTGGGTCAGCAGCACTATGTCTTTAATGCGCTCAAATTCGGAGACACAACGTACGTCATGAGCGCCTATAGCTTCCCCAAGCTTCTACAATGTATCTCTTCCTACAAAATCACCACTTTTGCTGTTGTACCTCCTATTGTGGTTTCGTTGGCCAAGCATCCGCTTGCAAAAGAAACAGACTTTTCAAGCCTTAGGTCACTTCTTTGCGGAGCTGCACCTCTAGGAGCAGAGACCCAACTTCAAGCGGAAGAAGTTATGTCTCGGAAAGGTAAAAGAGTCGTGATACAACAGGCATGGGGAATGAGTGAAGTAACGCTTGCCGCAACAAGTTTCTTGCCTCATGAACGTGATCCAGACGTGACTGGGGTTGGTTATATCAATCCGGGATGGAGGCACGTCTAGTAGATGACAATGGGAATGGTGTTGGGCCTGGCGAAGAGGGTGAGATCTTGCTTAAAGGTCCTAATGTATTTGAAGGATATTGGAAAAAGGAGAAGGAGACGAAGGAAGCCTTTGTCGATGGTTGTTGGTACAAGACGGGTGATATTGCTGTTGTAAAGCGAGATGGGATAATACATATCGTTGACAGGAAGAAAGAGTTGATTAAAGTGAAAGGTATAGCATAGACTCTGTCCTTTGCTATATTTTATTGATGCGATATTGGATACAGGGCTGCAAGTCGCGCCTGCTGAACTTGAAGACTTACTTCTGAGAAGCCCAGATGTGGTTGATGCCGCAGTCATTGGTATTCAAGGGTAAGTCATACGGTTTTGTCTTGTTTTCATACTGCAATAATGACGGCTCGTCTAGTGAAGGAACAGAATACCCCGGGCCTACATTGTGCCTTCGAGGCCTGGAGTAGATCCAAAGTCTATACAAGATTACATTTCTCAACGTTTGGCCCGACATAAGCATCTCACTGGCGGAGTTGTTTTCATCGACGAGATCCCGAAGAATGGAAGTGGAAAAATTTTGCGAAGACAACTGAGAGAAAGAGCGAAGAAAGAGTATGGTATAGAGTCGCTGAAGGCGAGATTGTAGGGGTGCCTTAAATCTTATATCATGATCGGCATTACTCTTATGCTATAGCCTTTGTTGTGTGAAGATCTTTTTATATATGTTTATATACTATTTGTCTAAATTTGATTGATATTTAACAAATGTCTCAGCTACAACAAGGGTTGCTAACACTGAGTGGCATTAGCACCCCTAATTGGGAACTTTCCCACCGAATAGTGTTTCGCGCTCGTCATAATCCTTTTGTCTCAAAATTTCGAACCAGCAATTAAGCCTAAGCGGGCGCCAGTCCTTTCCATTCTAATACATTCAATATGTTTTTTCGTTGAAAGCACACAGGTTGTAGCATCGCTAGGCGAGCGGCCTCCAGGCCATATAGATAAAGCAACATGAGGTTGGTTCTTTACTTCATACCACTACCTCTGACACCTGAAGAACTATACTCACTGTACTCACCACTCAAAAAATGGTTTACAATAAAACAGACATGTATATCTGGGACCAGTACACACTGTATGTGAGTAAAACAATCAATAACAGTTCACGATGTTACACCATACTGATCATGTCCAACCATTTCTATAATAGCATACCTTCCCCGACGAGATTACTAAAATCTCAGATATCTACATGCACAACAGGAGCATGCATTTGGAAGACACTCCTCCAGATCTATGCTTGAGCCCATTTGACATCCTTAATATTACGACAGAGGGTTTACCAACTGCGCTCTTGAACGAAACGAATCAGAGCTCCGATTATATACTCTCTGATCTCTACCCGGATTTCTGCCTTTCCCAATCGTTGGCTCCCGAAGACATAGACATGCCATTATACTATAATGGCATTGATGCACCGATAACCCAAGGCTCATATGAGCCATACTCAGAACTCTCACGAAATAATTCATACTCGTCTTGCCCATCGCCAACTGACTCCGATTTTACTGATGTGACGGAATGTTACACGGACGATGATACGGATGACACGGATTATTATACAGAGGACGATACGCCTCCTCTTCAGCCCATTTCACCTAACATCCCACGTCGAGCGTTCTCAATGGTGGAGAGAGGAGGGAGGAATAACAACAAGAAACGGCAACCTAATAACAATGTACGCCGTAGATACGCTTCGGAGATACCCTCGAGCAGGTCATACTCCAGTGAAGAGGAAGATGCAGATGAAAGAAAATTCAAGTGCACCCATCCGCGCTGTAACAAAGCCTTTAATAAGAAACCATTGTTGACAAGGCACGAAGGCACTCATCGCGCGAAGGAATTTTTCTGCGGAAATGAGAATTGCGACGGTTTTACGCTTGGTTTCTCTCGACTGGACTCATATAGACGCCATGTTCGAACATATAGAGTGAGATGCGGGGGTTTAATCCCGAAATGATGGCTAGCATTATCGAGTATGAAAGAAAGGTCGCAGAGGCAAAGGCAAAGGCTAAAAGGGACGAAGAGGCTGCAAAGGCTTTAGAAGCTGCAAAGGCTGCAGAGGCTGCAAATAAAGAGAACGTGGATGAGACGACGAAGAAGACAAGGAATACTCAATTGAAGACGAGGACTTCGACGAGGACCTCGAATAGGCAGAGAAATCCTCCAAGAAAATTGGGCTTGTGTTGATTTTGCTCCCTCGTTCACCCTTTCTTCACGCAACATACACACACGCGTACAAAAACAAAAAGCTTCTCAGCTTGTATCACTAGTATCTGAACTTGTATCATTAGTATTTTTTAGCTTATATCTGTATTTTTATTCTGTATATATCCGCACTAGATCTACATAAACAAACGTAAATAGAGACTAGGAGAAGGATGATATCTCCTTTGGTGTAATTAACCGAGACTTAATTCCTGCTTAAGAACTTAGCTTTGCTACTAGTCCCTAGAACTTGTGGCACCTTCTATTTTGTCTATAAGATCGAACGATCAATGTTAGCTTGATGAGCAGAATGCTCGCATATGTCTTATACACGCTGGTCTTCATCTGGTCACCACTTACTTCTTCCTGCATCAAATGATCTAGGGGAGGATGTGTTGATTCCACTGGCACCTCCTAGAGAAGTAGCTTCTTGGACTTTTGGAAGAGGAACAGTGGTGAGTATGGTTGTGTTATCGTCTATTTATGGCATTCTAAATTTGATTTTTAGCTATGGAAAGTGTGGCCCGCTGTTCTTTTGTATACACTATTCGCAACAGGTGAGCACGCATTGTACCTAGAATTATATCCGAGTAGCAGAGCTTTTAATCGCCCTTTCGTTCTTATATAGTCGTGACAGCTATCTCTAAAAGTACTAGTCTTAATCTTGAAGTACCTCAGATTCTTATTACAGTTCTTGGTGTTGTACTTGGCTTAACTATATCTTACCGTGTTTCCAGCGGGTGCGTGACAAAAAATTCAATTAGCTCTGTGTTAGATTTACTAACGACAGCCTCACAGTTATGAGAGATATACTCTGGGCCGTAGCCTGTGGTCGGACCTTGTCAAGAATGCCCGTACTTTCAGTAGACTCGTGTGGATTCACATTCCTCTGACAGCAGAAAAAGACACAGAAGAAAAGAAGTTTAGTATTTGCGCAGATAACGTGGTCCAGACGGGACAAGCTAAAGCTGAAGGTAACCATACTAAGGAAGGAGACAAAAACCCATTCGTGGATTCGAATAGGCTCAAAAAGGATGCCGAGCTACCTGCTCTGCCTGGTAAAAGTAAGGAAGAAGAAGCGATTCGGATGATGCATGAGAAACGAATTGTCCTTGATTTGATCGAAGGGTAAGAACAGAGATTTATTCACAAGATTGAACTCGTTAATAATGTTATGGGATTAGGTTCGTTGTAGCAGTGAAGCACCACCTCCGAGGAGAACTTGGAATTTTCTACGAGGATCTTTATCCTCTAGTCAAACCACTCCATAATGTAAGTCAGTCTATAGCTTGTAATAATGATTATCGCGAGTTTTTACTTTACAAAAGCAACCAAACGTTCAACGATACGCGGGAGAACGACCAACGTCACCCATCCTATCCAAGCCACACGAGCATTTGAATCGGGGTCCTAATCTGTTCCATATTCCGTTTCCAGCAGCTATCCTTCGATCGACATATCAAAGACTTCCAGACCCAGAGAATCCTTACGATACATCTGATCCACAGCAGCTACACAATGAAATTCATCATGATCAAGTCCCTCCCGAGCCTCATGTTTCTGACGACCCACGGAACCATTACTACTTCCTGCATGCCCACGCCACCGGCAGCCTTATATCTTAGACCCGGAGTTGATGCCATTTGCTTCTATAGTGACTGCGATAGCTTCGTATGGTTCAAAGTTAGGCACATATAAGGAACAGACGAGGAAGAACAGTGGTGGTGGTGCGAATATTAGGATCTCGAAGGATGATGATCTTAGGCGTGAACATCGTATTATTGGGTCTCCGGAGCCCAAGTATCATCCGTTAGTAGCTGGAGGTGGGTCTAACATCCCGTTGGATATTCTTAGATGTATCAGTATTTGGTGTAGTGCGATGGAAGAACGAGGAAATGTTCCTGGTGAGTCCATATTGGTTAGTTTTTAAAAAAAAAATGGCTAAACTCTCCGTCAGTCTACTCCTTTAGTTATTTATACACTTGTATATCGACATTTGAGGATAGCTTATCTGGTTCGTTGTTGTCCATGAGATGATTCACGTAAATCTCATTTCTAATCAACGTAGCTCTAGAACGTGTGCTTACTACACCAATACCATTGTAAGTCCTTGCGCAGCTGTTTTAAGTATTGACCTCTGAATTTAATATCTTCTCCCAGTATATACTCTGCTTGCATTAGACAGTAAGCTTACTTTTTATCACCAAAGTATACACTTTGTTAATGTTTTATAGACTTATATGGCTTTATCTACTGCTACTTCCATTCCAACTTATAAGTGAGTTTGGCTGGTACACGATACTTGGTGTAGCATTTGCGTCATTCTTCTATTTGGGCCTCCTCGCCATTGGAACCGAATTGGAACAACCATTCGGATATGACGAGGTAAGTCTATTCTAGACTGGGCATACGTGACGTTATTGTTTTCTGAAACTAATCTATTTATTTTCTCATCCTTTTCACGAAAGAATGATCTTGATCTCGACTTGTATTGTCGAGAAATTGTGCATGCGGAGATCGAGTCATTGAAGTGTCTGAGATGTCCCAACACATATTTCCCGCAGGATGACGACCAGCACGATTCAGAACAGCCACTAGAAATGGAAGGCAAGGATAACGAGACGACAAAGGCCAGTGGACTTGGGGGTATTTCTGCGGTAGTGCAACTTGCGACACTTGCGAGTACACAAAAAATATAGGCTTAGGGCTATTGTTATTTATCAAAATAATCAAAATAAGAATTTAAATAATAATAATAAAATATTGGACATTGTCACCGCGACTTTTTTGTGGGTAGACTGGAATGACGTCATTGTGAAGAGGCCGTTTTAGAAGACACATCCTCGGTGTTTGTAACTTTGCTCGTCACAGTCTGACGAGGATGGGCATCCGCGAGTTGTTGGCGTTCAGGACAACTCCAGTGACCGTTCTATTTTTAGTCGTATACCTTGCCATATTCATCTCTGTCGCCATATTCGATGACCTCCCGTCTGTCCCGGAATACAGCAACCAACATGGTCTGGATATAGAACGCGCCTACGCTGACCTTCACAAGGTACTCCTTCTTTTATTGCTTGTTGGAGATGTAGACTCACGTCCCGGACTGTCTACTCAACTTGAAAGGTGGCAGGAATTCCGCATCCTTATATGAGTAGACAGAATGATGAAGTGCGAAAATACATTCTTGAGCGAGTACAGGCTATCGCATCTACTTCTTCTTTCGTTTCCGTCGACGACGATCTCGTCAGTAATGCAACATACTCACACGCGAATAGTAATGTTGCTGTATACTTTGAAGGCTTAAATGTTCTAGTCAAAGTGGAAGGCTCCCAGCCTGAACGGGATGGTGTCCTGTTCTCAGCTCACTTCGACTCAGTTTCAACTGCCCCAGGTGCTACGGACGATGGGATGGGTGTTGCAACGTTGATATCTTTGGTTGAATATTTCTCTAAGAATCAACCGAAGAGAAACTTGGTCTTTAACATCAATAATGGTGAAGAGGACTATCTGAATGGGGCGCACGCGTGCGTATTTTACTTCTTGTTCACAAAGATGAACAGCAACTGATTATTTCCCAATAGTTTCCTTGAACATCCTTGGTCAAAGCTTGCGACGACATTCATAAATCTTGAAGGTGCAGGGGCAGGCGGGTAAGCTATTGCAAATCCTAGAGGCTCTATTGCATTCACATATACTTGGTGAACTTAGACGACCGCTTCTTTTGCGCTCTACTACCACGAGTCTGGCTCGTGCATGGAAGAGCGTCCCTCACCCACATGCACTCGTTATGAGTGCAGATGCTTTCAATAGGGGTGTAGTTAGAAGTGCAACTGATTATACTATCTACACTACTGCTGGATTAGCAGGTCTTGACTTCTCATTCTATCGTCGGCGCAGTTTATACCATACCCGCGATGATTCAATACCTGCTCTTGGTGGACGGGCAGCTTTATGGAGTATGATGGAATCAACATTGTTCTCTGCATTAGCAGTGATAGACGACGAGAAAACGACTTCTGATGGGCCACCTGTTTATTTCGACTGTAAGTCTGTTTTGAGCGATCTATAACGTGCCTCTCACATATTTATACGTTTAGTATTCGGAGAGTCTCTTGTAGTTGCATCTCTTACGACTTTCTATATAATCAATATTGTGCTCTTAATAGCATGCCCTATCTTGACTGGGATACTTATCTTCCTCCTTTGGAAGAAGAAGAAACTTTATTGGGATGCAAGGGGTTGGGGAAGAACACTAGGATCCATCATCGTTTCTGGAGCATTATCCATAGGACTCAGCTCTTTATACGTATATCTCAATCCATTTGTATGTACTTATCTTCATTTCTTGCGGCAAAAAATATAACTAACGTACATATTAAGATCATATATTCTTCCCAAGTATCAGTGCTGATTTCGTTTTTCACCATAAGCTACCTATCTATGTATACAATCACGGCACTTTCTGCGTATTACTTCCCTGTTGCACAGCAGAAGTCTATGTCTCTCGTGGAATGCTTTGCATTCTGGTGGCTCCTGCTCGTCATTGATACCGCTTTCATTAGCCGGGATCAAATCGCTGGGCTTTATTTCATCACATTTACTTATGCAGGATTGTTCACTGCACTTTTAGTTGACCTTATAAAACTTTTCACTCTTCCAGCCGCTGAGATAAGGGGAGATTTGACCTTTGACAGAGAAGTAGAAGTGGAATCGGATAACCAGGAAGCACAAGCTACCGAACGAACTCCTCTCCTAGCCGGAAATGGACATGCTGTTCAGCCCAAGGATATCAGTGATGATGATGAACTCGGGTCCTGGCTGCTGGAGTTTCTACTTGCTGTCCCATTTCCGGTTATCCTTCTTACACAAATTGCTGTCATGCTTGTCAATGCGCTCAATCAGACGCTTGCAGACGGGAGTCCAGCTCAGACGGTATATCTTTCAATCGCAATGATTTCACTTCTTGGACTTGTTCCGTCTTTACCTTTCTTACCAAAAGTCTCTATCCGGGTTTCGTTCGCTTTGCTCGCGGTACTGGTCGTTTCTGTTCTTTATAATGTTTTTATGTTCCCCTTCTCTGAGGGTGCACCTCTTAAAGTGTTCTTCCAGCAGACACTTGATCTTGACTCTGGGACGAATCAAGTTCGCTTGACAGGTTCTGATCCTTACCTCTCAGGACGGATTCTTCCTGAAATTCCTTCATCGTGGGATACGGAAGTTGAGTGTAGTAAGACGGACGTTCAGCGAGGTGGACTTCCTTCTTGCCTCTGGAAGAGTTTCGACCCACATCCCTCGTCTGGTGATCCTGATACATGGATGACTGTGAATGCAACTCTCACCGCTCCAGGAATGGGTTTGATAACGATTCGCGGAAAGGAATCTCGTGGCTGTCGTCTCTACTTTGACTCTGGTGTGAACACCATAGGTGTACAAGGAGCACAAGGGGGCGTACAAGACGGTTTCCCATTGCCGACTGCTGAAGAAGGCGGTATAAAGGAGTTTAGGCTTTGGAGTCGAACTTGGGATCGTACGTTTGAGGTGAGCGTCGCTTGGGACTCTTTGTCCCCGCTCACAGGAACTGCTGCTTGCGATTGGGCTGAGAGCGAGAAGATACCTGCCCTCCAGGAGGTTGTGAGTTTCCTTCCGAAGTGGGCTCATGTGACGAAACGGACGGATGGGCTGTTGGAGGTTACCAAGTCCTTTGAGTTGTCGTAACTCCCTTGATTTACGTCCAACGTCCTCTTTTTGTTGTTGTTAGTGGTTTTTTTAAACTTAGCTTTGGTGTTGAGTGGGTGTTTGAAAGTCTTTCTGGAGCCTAATTTTTTCAGTTTTTTTTCATCAATTTTTCCAGTTTTCTCTTCCTTTTTTTTCGGAACTGGTTTAATTCACACTTTATGTATCTGTAGTATAACCTAAACTCAATTTGCACCCAATGAAAATCAACGAATCATAAGGATTATGTGACATACGTCGTAAGAGTTATGCGTATAATTTGCTCTTTGTTACTGATGGTCTAAAGGGGCTGACAATATGAAATCGAATGAATCAAGGCCACTCGACAAAAGTAGGTGAACTAGCAGAATTAAGAATTTTAGGATATTGTGATAAAAATAGAATGCTGTGTTCTAGATTTTTTTTTCTTGTTGTTGTTGTTGTTGTTGTTGTTTCACTCCTATTCTAGCAACTTCGTCCCTGACTCGTCTTAATGCCTAGAAAAGACCTATGTCTCACTCCTTTATATTTCTCTCCTTTCTCGTGCACTGCTTTGGTTTGACTCCTGTTTTTAGTTTCTTGGACTAGACTGGAAGTGAACTGAAGTCTGTTTTTGTATATTTTATTCCATGTGTTTCAATCGTTTTGTTGAGCATATTCATGATGGCTGTAGAACGAAGGAACTTCAGCTAAGTATTTGAACACCCAGGTAGGGTATCTGTGAGGACGCCAGGAACCATATGCGACATACACTTTTTAGATATTTTCTCGCTTGAATTTTGAGGGTAAACACTCGCTTATGCGCTAGTGCATGACGTCCTCTCGTATGCGCACCTGAGAGCTGGGATGTCTTGCTGCGATTGATGTGTGCTAATGAAATGAAGGGATGGATGAGAAAATATTTGTTGTGGAGGATTTCCTTCCTTAATCATTTAATTTTTTTTTACCCTAATTCTTGAAAGAAGAAGAAGAATTGAATGCAGCCTAGGACATGGCGTAAACCCCAAGGGCTTGTTCATAACGTCGAAGAAGCATTAAGTAGTAAATGGCAAATAATGGACTCCAATTCGGTCTATATAACTACATCACTTATTTTGTTTTGATAACAAAGAAGAGGAAAGAGAGGTGGCATGAAACCGCGGAGACAAAGTTGAAAGAGATACAAAAATCGTAGATAAGACAGCCGAGAAATTCCAGAAACTCAGACGCATGTGGGTAAGAAGCGGTATGTGTGCTTGGCTAAAAGCATTTCGAAGAAGCTTTATCCCAAGAGATGATCATTCGTACATCTAATCCGAGAATGAGATAAGCAAAAGAGAAAATAGTAATGTTAGCACAAAAAAGTGAGATACTAGTACTAACTAAGAAACTTTTGAAAAGTCATTGCAACTATTATTTGATATGAAGTCGTTAATTAGAGATACAAGTTGAATGTGAAAGAAAAAGAAAGCAAGGCCACAACAGTTGGTTATCAAAAATAGTTTGGTTGTATTAGTGAGAACTGAGATTGAAGACCACTAGCTTAATATGGGAATGTGAAAAGATATAGCAAGGATGCAAAGACGATTAATTATTATAATAAGTGTGTCTTTCTTTTTGATATGGTTTGTTTCGCCGCTTAACCAGAAAAGGATGGTTGTTGCGGTGTGTACATATGCGGGAATTAAGTAGATTAAACGTGTTCCATACGAGATTCCTCTGCACCAAGAGCCATTGTACCATCGTCGACAGTACTTGGTCCCGCTCCGGGCGTCTGTTTCTCTGCATCTCCCTCTCCAAGAACAGGCGCACGCCTTGGCTTCTGTACCTCTGCTTCTAGCTCTTTTCGGGATGAGAAGCCCGGGGGTGCCCATTGGCGACTTGTCCAAGGTCTCGCGCTCGCATCACGGTACATAAGGTCGACATTTTCCAGACTCATTCCTGAACTCTCGTATAGGAATAGGTATACAACGGCTGCACCGGTAAGGTTACAAGCAGCAAATACGAAACCGTATCGGAAGTCGATGGCGGAAACGATAAAGGGTGTGAAGAATGCAAGTAAGAAGTTCCAGACCCAATTTGAAGCAGTGGACAGTGCACCCTGTTTTGCACGGGTATCTGTTGGGAAGGTCTCACCGATGAGAATCCAAATACCGGGTGCCCATGTCATGGCATAACCAAGGATGAAGAAACAAGCAGAGACAATCATAAGCTTTCCAATGCCCTGGTTTTCTGTCGGGTCCTTTGCTGTACCTGCTGCTGCGAAGACAAAAAGCCATGCACTCTGCCAGATGCCACCTACGATGAGAGGCCTTCTCCGTCCAAAGCGTTCCATCACATAGAGACCACCAAAAGTACAGAAAAAGTTGACCGCACCGAGAATAATTTGAGTCACATATGAATCTGAGATTCCGACTGATTCAAAGATAGTTGCGCCATAGTAGAAGCTAATAAGATTGTAAGATAGATTTTTTACCAATTGTAGGTGACAAACTTACAAGTAGTTGGCTCCAGTAAGTTGTTGGAAGGACTGAAGTGACATGCCCAATAAAGTTCGGTATCCGACACGGGAAGAGCCAGGAGAAAACCCCTTGAAGCATGCTAACCATCCTTCAAGACCCTGGGCCTTAGATCCCTCTCCTTTTGAAGCGACTTGTCCTTGTTCAAGCTTGTCTTTGTTCAGGCCTTCCTCTACCTCAATACTTGCAAGAATTTCTTCCAACTCGGCATTGACGATTGGGTGATCATTAGGTAGAGCACGAACTTTTGCAATTGCTTCACGGGCACGATCAGGTCTTCCATGTCTCGCACTCCATCTAGGAGATTCGGGCATAAACTGGATTCCGACACCAAGAATGGTGGACCAGAGAAGACCAATCCCTACCACGGTTCTCCAAGAACCTGATCCAGTAATGTTACGCGTACCAATAGAAATACAGTATGCCACGAGAATTCCGAATGTGATAAATAATTGATAAGTTCCTGTGAGAGTTCCACGGATCTGCGGGGAGCCGTTTCTGCCTGGTACATGGGTACGGCGGCAGAAAGAGCACCCACACCGAAACCTGCGACCAGACGGCCTATTGCAAACTGATACCAAGCGTGGAATGAAGTCAATTGAATCACAACACCGGCGGAAAATACCAGACATTCTAAGGACATGGCATTTCGACGCCCAAAAAAGTCAGCCGTCGGTGCACCTATTAAGGCTCCTATGAGCGTGCCAATGCTGAGAAGACCAACAATAAGACCACTGCGAACGTTACTAAAGGAACATGTTCCCGATGAGCAGTCGCCGAATCGGCTCAAGAAGTCATCCATAAGTAGCTAGGGATATATGCATCAGTAGATACCCAAAAGGAAGTACTTTAGAGATGAGATGAATCTTACAATGTCTGAAATCTGACCAGTGTCATAACCGAAGATAAAACCTCCCATAGAGGCCATTAAGGCCAACATGATTGAAAAAACACTGATTGGCAAACCATGAAGGTGAAGACGAGGAGCCTTCGGCGTATCCATCGATGAGACCGCCATGATGGTTGTCGTTGACGAAGCTAGGAAGAGACACGTACGGCAACAGACTGGGGTAGAGAAAAAGGGAGGCGACAAAAAACAAAAAAGGGGGGCGAAGACTAGTTGTGTTCTAACACCGTCGGATGCCGCATAAGTACTCTTAATGTTTTAACGCGAGGACATGATGACCTCATCCTATATTTTTTTTCAAGCTCCACTAGTTCCCCCTTTCTGCGACCGCCTGCTCGTTGAGGATAGGTCGGCCATCGACCCCGGGGATCAGGGGATGCTATGTACTGCGCAACCTATGACAGAGAACAGACATGTCTTGCATAAAATGTCGAAAACGATGAAAAGTTGACTAACGGAAGGTAAAATGAAGTATGGTATTGAATTGACAGAGGCTTGGTCATCGGCTGTCATGTTCTTAAAATAGCAAGTTTTATGATCCGAGCCTCCGAACTCCCGTTCGCACGTGGAACGGCCGACACTTCCAAACTCCGTGGCATGTATTTCAACTGCTTCACGTAAATACAGAGTAGTAGTGGTCCTATGTACATGCGTGTGTTCTTACTAAGTGCTGTAGAAACTTTCTTTTCTGAAATTTTTATCAAAGACCAAAGCGGGGGAGGGCGACCATCGCGCATCCTTTTGAAATTTTATCCTTGACCTTAACAACTCCATTGCCTTTCTAGTCTCTGTCCCTTAATTCTTGTCTTAAACATCTAGATCAGTTCACTCTAGTTTTAACAAACAGTAACCAATGTCTACACTATATGTGCTAGTGTTCTACGTGGCAATATCTTATCACTGAGTATTCAAAAACTCTGCACATGATTCTTAAAGTTAAATGTATCGAATTCCCACAACGGTAGTAGCTTCTTCCGTTACTAGTTTCACTTATAAGCAAATCATATCCAACTTTGTCCAAGCCTATGCATTCTATACTTCGTCTCATACTCCTACCGCTTAAACGACGGCTTACTGGAGATGGCAGGAGCAACCTGCTCTGGAGCGCTATGCGCGGAGATTGAAACCTTGTCAAAAGCTGTGAATGCGATCCGACTGACCAAAATAACTAATTGTAAATCTACTTTCATTTTTGTACCCATCTCTTCATGATGGTTGGGGACTAATCCTTTTTTACCTGCTAGTATCTTCATGTTTTCTGTTTGTTTACGATTTTGGTGAGTTCCGTATGTAATAATATGGGATTTTCCGAAAAGAGAAACTAACATATTCGGACGAAGTATCTACTATGGATCGTGAGTACCGCCTGATGTGGGTACGTTCCGTCAAATCATATGCAAAAACATCTTCGGAAAGTTTAAACGGACATAACTGTATCAGACTCCGCGGTTCACGTTTGGGAAATTGCTTTTCTTTCTTGTGAGTACCATATAAATGCATACCCACATTTCTCAAAACTCTAATTTGTATCTAGATTCGCTATTATACGCTTGTAACATTAGTGTAAGTACTCAACATTCACAGCTGATTGGTTTTCTAATTATAAGACACAGGTTAATCACGACCGGTAAATCTTAATATTACCTCTGAGCATCGATCGAAAATGACCCTCTACGAAAGTTATGTTCCTACCAAACCCATCTGGTAAAGTAAGTATTAGTTGTTCATACATTGTTTGCTACTAGTATTAACTATCGGCTCCTGCGCAGTTATGTACGATAGAATATTTTAATCATGTGTTAGATCAATACTCAAAAGCTATCGGAACCTTCTCTGTAGGTGGATATTGGGCTCGTTTCCATTGGGTATCGGGAGCAATACTCAGTACTCTTACAGAAGGTATGTACTATTATTCATAAGGTAATCTATCCGGTTCTAACTTAGCTTGGTGAATTCATTCGTTATAGCATCTTTGCAACTTCGGATGTATGCTATTTACAACAGAAGCAAATGGGTCCTTTCCTTGCTTATTGTTTCCTTAACCTTGACAATCTCTGCCATGGCAATTCTTGCGACATATATCATTCGAGAACAAAACGGTATGTCCCCTAAGTTAACAGCTATGTAGAGCTACTGCTTAGCGACTACTGCCTCGCTTCATCTAGCCTTCTTTCTTTCTATTGGCGATGGCGTCGACCTGCGTATATGTGATGTCTCGAATCTCCCGGATATTTTCCGGTTCTGGTGGACACCCGCGCTTGTGAATGAAACGATTCTCGTCTTGCTTGCCGTGTTTAGGGGGATACAGAACTTCAAAGAATATGGTTCAAGGAGGGCAACACACAGTTTCGTTATGTCTCTTGTCAAGGATTCATTACTTTACTTCGTTGCGTGAGTCTTGAGTCTTGAAAAGTAGAAGCCCGCCTCTGTCTGCAACGCTGAACTTTATGTACTGCAATTTAGGGTATTCGCCTTTTATCTCATCGCCCAGCTGTTCTGGCTTTTAAAAGACGTTAGTCCCCCCTTATCTTTAATTCGGTGTTTAGATAATCATTATCCGTTTTCTAATCAGAAACTCTATTTGGAAATTCCGGTTGGATATTCGATCGCCATGCAGGGAATCATGAGCCAACGACTGCTCTTTAACATCCGAGAAAGGTTTTCGTCACGTCCAGCGGCGGCTTTAGCGGGCTCATTATCGAGTGTACAAGAGGAATCGATGGGTTGTTCGATAGCTCTTCGTCCGATGAGTCTACATCACTCACAATCTCGCAAACGAGTCTACGATGATGAATTTTGATGGCACTTTAGCCCATTCTATCTTTTTGTATCTCTTCCATTCTCTTTTGTCCTTTAAGTATTTATTTGATCACTTTTAGTTGTAACCAATCCCTTTGTATACTTGAAAAGGTAAAATATGCATAGGCTTTCTGACGTATCGTCACAAAGACAAATTTACTCCGAGACTCGTGTATCTGTAATCCATCGAATTAAGCTCGAATCAGGAGGAAACGAATTTAATTTAAAGTCCTCAAAAGATATCTATTCCAGCTTGCCCTAAAATGTTCAACCTTGTAGTCTTGCCCAAAGGCGAGGTTTGATCGACGGGGACAGAATTACCTCATAAATCTATAGACTGCATCGACGCGCGGACCAGAAATTTCTGTGTTTAGTCTAGTAAGCCATCTAGCTGACGGACCCTATCATCTCTACTTCGGCTCTTCCCCAAATCTGGATTGCCCTGGGGGGCCACGATGACCACTTACACGCCTACCACATACTTGCTCTTGTTTCATGCTAACCGGTAGATGTGAAAAAATGAAAGTGTTGACAGCCGTGTCGTACAAAAAGCTACTCGGAGGGAGGGGCTCAACACCTCTCAGTAATAGCTTTCCTTTCACGACCTTAACGAGCTTCGGATCCCCGTCTCCCCTTCCCAAACCTCTCCCTTTCTTACCGCCATTCATAAAAAAACTTTCATCTTCGTAATGAAGCTGTCGGAAAAAACAGTCGAGGAAGTAGCGCGTTTCGCGTCTCAGCCACCAATACATCCGAGCCACTGGAATAACGTTTGGGTCTCGGTCGCCTTTGATATCCTTGTCGAGCCCGTAACACGTGCCTGGTATAGCATACAGCCATGGCCTCGAGATCAGCACACTATGGATAATCGACGGAGCCCGGCTCTCACGATAATCAGAAACAACATCAGTTTACATGCGACTTCATCTGGGGGCGACAGCACAACAGAACCAACTCCAGTCTCGGATATGCAGGGGGTCATTCTGATTGATTATCTGAACGCATCAAGCTGGGGAGATCCGAGTGCTTTGAAGGAACTCGAAGAACGTATACAAAATCAAACGGCATATGCATTGTCGATTCGACCCGGGGAATACGGTTATGCGCGGGATACGATATATTTCATTATGGCTATCGGAGTTCGTTGGCGGTTTGGGGTTCGGGATGCATTCGGTTTTCGATATCTTTCTAATTGGTGCGACTTGACGATGACCGACGCATCCGAGACGACATTCAAAATGCTAGTTGATATGGTTGAGCAAGTTTAATTCCAACTATCTTTTTAGTGTAATTTCCGTTCCTCTTGGTATCATATTAATTATCGCAGATTCAGATTAGTAAACCTGTGAACATGTATAATCGATGCATTCTTAGAATCAATTTGAATCAATAGTAATAGTAAATATTCTTTGACATTGGGTATCGGTTAGCGGCGATAAATACACTAGCTTTTATAGTTAAGTCCATATTATTATGCTGGAATATATACACTTGAGAAATGTAAACGCCATTCTTGCGGAGCCGAGCATAATGCGCTAGTTCTGTTTGTATCAATTTGTGAGAGATTAGGAGGGGTGGGTAAGGCGTGTCCCATTCGAACGGAGTTGGACTCTTCTATAGAACCCCTTAAATGAAATGAGATTCTACTACCAATAACACCAAAGCTTGCTTTGAGTACTGGGCTTAAAGCTGTAAAGAGTGTTTTTCTCGACGGGGGCAGTACTAAAAGAAGACATAAGGTGGTAACACCTATTCCTAAAGAAAGTTTCATATTACTCGAAAGGAAATTTATGTGAAGAACAAAATCAACAAACCTAACATAACAAAGTAATATATAAAACCATCCACAACTATCACCTTAAAAAGATTTCCAACTCTTCTATCAGAAAAGGCTAATAAAAGGCTATGAGTATATGAAGAGTATCAGCAGTCAAGAAGGTTTTATTGCGTACTATTGACATTTTTTATCACTCGAGAAAGTGTTACGATAAAAATGAATGTATCAAACGCAGCCATTGTAGCATAAAGTGGAATCACTACTTTAATGTCGATCGTTATCCTACCACCGCAACCCAACAATGGCCATAGTCTTTTATCGTCAGCTTAGTAAGAATTGATATACTGATATCCGTTGGACTCGCTTACTCTCGTTGATCATCCAATTCATGGTTATCTATCAAACGATAAGTTACACAATAGTAGGGACGGAGGAGAAGTTGTTATTACGAACAATGCGAATGTTGATTCACCCGAATTAGCATGACAAACATTGCAACATCTATCATCTTGAGTGACAACTTATTAGAGGTAGTCATACTAGTGTCCCGATTTACACTTACTACTACAAAAGCAAGAACTAAGCTTGTAACATAACGATTTCTCCCCCATAGAGCGATTGTCCTCAGGGTAATTATAACTAAAAAAGAGCTGTTAGCAGGGGGAGAGCTAAGCCTGAGGCATAACTAACTTTGCATGGGAATAAAAAACAAGAAAGCGCTCCTAGAGATCTAGGTTAGACACATGCGTTTATTTGCAAGATATAGAATCAACTAACCATTCCGATGTGTACATTGTGACTGTACAACTGCAGTGTAATGGATTAATATGATAATTCGCTCTCAATAGGATTGGGACACGCGAACATACAACTATGGAATACTATATCAGTGATAGCCGGGATACAAATTAGGAAAGTCACATACTAAAATAGAGGCATTAGGATATGCAGCACCTATAACGTTTGTAAGAGATCTTTGTCTCATAAAAGAACTTGGAATACCACTCACCTACAACTGTTTGTATTCCTTCAATCATCGCCAGCCAGCGGGTGATAAAGAACAAAATGCAAAACTTTCCCCTCCCCCTCTTGCCACTCCATATCAGTGAGCACTGAATATGTTATAAAACAAGGAGGTTAGACCATGCGATTTCAGGAGTCTGTTTTAGTACCTCTCTATATGAAGAGTTTAGCAAGAACAAGAAACTAGAGTTCATTGGCACATACTTATCGATATTAATAAGTATATCATATATCATCACAGTAAATACCGCTACTAAGTCATGTGTAAGGACTTTGAAGAGTCTCCTTAATGAGAAACTTACAGTAAACATACTATTAGTTATAATCAGCGAAACTCCCAGACTGATTTTCAAATTAAGTGTACAACTCACTTTTGTTGCGATCAGATCTTCCAGAGTCTCTTCCAGCACTTGAGGTGTAATGCTTGTTACATTGTCATTGACAGACATGTTTTTAAGCGAATGAGTGTAGCTAAGTTGCATTGTATCGAAGTGACGCTTCTTACATTTATGAGTTTCAAGAGAATTATTTTAGCTACAGTCAGAAATAGTATCTCGATGTCTTCAATCATATTTTAATTTGGAAAGAATATCATAGATTTGACTGCATTCCGATGGAAAAACTTAAATCAATTTGTTCCTAGACGACTTATTGATAACATGTGTAAGTTAATGTTTTTCAACTGAGTTGAAAATTTAGTCAGTTGATAATCGGTTACCACCTTATCTTTATCTCTGTTAACCAAAGTTACAGATAGTATCGAGAGTGTTACTAGCATCTGATGATGCAAAAAAGGGGAGTGATAAGGCCCGAGTGAGGTGAGGGCGCACTCAAGATATCGGTGAAATAAGTTTTATTGATCAGCTCACCAAAGGACCATCTCTGATAATCGTTCTTGATTAGGAAATACATTGAGGGATATTTTCTCCAGAAGTAACTATTCTGAGGTACTGTTGCTTGCGAGTAGATAACAGTTACTCTTACTAAATGATTCTCACTCTGTCGCTACTCGCTTCCAAAAGGTGTAGATCCAGAGCTGATCTGAATTACACAAAATACATGTACATCGATGTACCACACCCGCTTATCATGATGAAGGAAACGAGAACAAATGAGGATCTGAGTTTTACTAGTAGAGTCAAGAATAAATCAAAGATTCGCATGAGGGAAGGATCGGATCACTAGCTGTCACATACAATTATTCATGTCCATGGTGATGAACTCGGAGAATTATCGTATGGGTACAGGTTACGGTAATGGTGGTGTACGGTGATGACTCGTGTATGCATACACAACATCATGGTGAAAATTTTCATTTTTTAATATAGAGAAGTTTTCCTGAGGGAGTAACCCCTCACTATACTGATCTTTAAACGTAAACGAGGTTGGATCGTGTCCTATCTGAAAATTGATCATCAATGATACTTGCAATCACATCGGCCAGATTAGAATAGCATCACGGGAAGTGACACTTTAGCTTGTTTGGTCTTGGAAAGAAAGGTTTATGATATAACTCCATGTCATTAACAATTCAGTATAGGTAATGCAGGCCCCTACATTATGAGTTTATCAAAGCAGCGGCTTTAATGTGGTGACTCTGATGATTAAAATACAGAAGGTACAAGTCGGGCCGTCTTCCTGTCACAAAAACAAATAGGCGCTATTGATGAGGTTAAGAACTTATTGGATAGGGGTAAATCAGTCATATAACTCTTTGGGAAGCATAGTTCCTATATACATACATATAAACCAAGAAATATCGAAGTATTATAATATACATAGTCCTGAGGAAAGCAGTACATATACAAGCATACAACAGTTTAAAAATGTCAAGTGTGTATCTCCTTACACTATTAATATAGGTATTGGATTATATGATAGGTAGTAAGTAAATATCAGGTGGATAGCATGGAAGAATCATGCTGTAGTAGCATGATACAGACGTATTCTATCAGCAAAGTAAATCGAACCCAGTAACGATTCCGTCCCAGTCTGGATCGTCAACCTTTTCCGTGTAAGGTAGAAACATAGAGTATTTGTCCCCGGGAAAATGAGTGGATGGTCCTGATGTACTAGGCTTGTTTCGCTCGGTGTATACGCATAGATTATTGTAGTTATCTTCGGCGGATCCATGAGATACAAGGTCAGAAGGGTATACATGACCTGCTTGAGGAACATTGGCCTTGGAAGTACACGATATACTCGAGGCTGAATAGGAGCGGCCGCGGCCATGGTCAGAGCAGAGACCTTTGGGATCGTAAGTGTACATAGACATGTAACCTTGAGGGAGATTTTGTGAATGATTCATTCTATAGATTCGCTCTGATTCAGAGTCGAGTGAAAACGAACTCGCTGTTTCCGAATCAGAGATACTTGATAATGTCGTTTTTTCTTGTTTCTCGGATGTAGCAATACTTTCTTCACTCAAGTCCATAACCACTCCTTGGTCTGCGACATCTTTATTAGATCCATTTCTATCTCCGTGTTCAGCATATTCCTCTTCAGATCTTCCGGCACTTTGGGCTTCTCGAACATACTGTGATTCTTCCCTCCTGCGCGCTGCCCTTCTGAAGTGTTTATGTTTTATTTTCTCATGCCTAATCAGCCCTGCAACATCACTAAAGGATGTGCCACACACTCTTCCTGCTCCGAATACAAGATGGGGAAGACCACATGTATGTTTTATTTTTTTACTAACGTCCAAAATGATCAATGTTGTATTCGGAGCTCCAAGAGTGCTCGAAAACAGGCTTACTGGACAGAGTTGATATGATTCTTAACATTAGACTTTTGAAGAGATCTAAAACTACAGTCTGAAAAAGGACAGGACATTTCTAGTTCGGCCCGATTGGGGCTGTGTGTTTTCCTATGCCTCGCAAGCCCATAAACTCTTTTGAAAGAGCGATGGCAAACTTCGCAGCGAAACGAGGCGTCGCTCGCAGTTGAGTTTCTAGATATAGTGGTAAGGTCCTCTCGATCAAATGTGACGTAATGGGATGAGCTGGAGGACATTATGGTCAGCCCAGATTATGTTTCGGTTTGAGGTGAGAAATTGAGAAATCGCTCTCGAAGCTTGTTTATAAGTACTTACAGAGAAAACAATCGCTAGCGGCTCGTGTGTCTGTTATAAGCGAGAGTTCTACGCGGAAGGCAAAGGACAAGGTAGCTATTGGATTCCTTACAAAAAAATATTACAGGAAGTAGGTATTTTCTTGACGTTAAAGAGGAAACTTGGAATTGCACAGCCACTGCCATGGTTTGTATTTTTTTCGCACTTGTATTCAGATTTAAGTATACGGGCAACAGTTGAGAGATAATTTGGACTTTCTGTACAAGCCGAAAAATCTTACTTCTTGTAGTATCCTATCCAAAAACGGGAAATAAAGTATTGCAAGTAAAGTGGCAAGTAAAAGGTAACAACGAAAACTTAAAGAATTCCATTTTAGGTAATCATTGTGATTCTGATCAACCATGACTACACAACGTAGTGTTAATAGATATGTAAATGGTGCGTAACATTTACAAGTCTACTGGACCATTGACAAGTAGTACCATATCGTTATAAGGCATGCAAGCGCTGATAGAATTTACAACGGAAGGACTTATTTCGATGTTTGTCTTTACGGTAACCATTGACGTCTAATTTCCCATCTAAGATGATGCGTATGCCTACTTCTTACTTGGTGGATAGAGAGTATGTAGTATTCTCTGTTCTTTAAAGTATTATGGTAAGGATAGGCTCAATCAGAAGTAGAATTAATTAGAGTGTATAGCAAAAATCAGTTAGCTTCACTCGTTCCCATTTACCTGATGATCAGTTGTAGATCTTATGTAATTACGACAAATTGATCCGCAAATTACTAAATAAAATAGGCTATTTTGTGTCGATCGGATTTGATCTGTAAACAAGGACTTTTCATAAATATCTTTAGTTTCATGCGTATTTGGAAAAGGATTCACATATTTGGAAGTGCCAATCTCTCAGATCCAGATCTGAAAAAGCGCTTGTACTCTCATTCAGAACTGCCAGAATATTAGCTGATATAAGATTAAAGATAGCAACGCAGTTTATAGATGTCAATCATCTCAGCTTCCACTGATGGCTAGTTCTTTATCATTGCCCGCCTCGACCACATGACGGATGTGAGCTTGCATGTGCGAAATGTATTAATTGCTCTACTCAGATATCGCTGCTTGGGCTCAGTTGCTTCAGTGTTGCGTGGCTATCTCTCAATAACTATCCTATAAAATGTGTATGATGGCAAGTCCAATATACCCACAGCTTTATAAATCCTTCAGATCCCTGTGTAGCAATGTATTTGTCTAAAATCGTGCTTTTCCTACTTTCAACGACGTTTATCAGTATGCGCAATTTCTCTGCTAAAAGACATTTCCGTAAACTGATACGTTTCCTCGCTCCCAGCTTTATATGTGAAGGCCCAAGGAGCACTTGCTACTATCGTACTTGGAGTTGTTGACGACTCTGGCGATAGCGAGAATCCTGGGAGTTTCAAGGACAGGACATTGGCACTGGCCCAGACGGCACTACATTCATTATTGAAGCTCTCCCGACAGACTCTACTGACGGAACATTAACTGGTACGGTATTAACGACCTAGTATTAGTCTCACTATCTCATTGATATTCCAGCTACCGTTGTTCAGGACGCAACACACGTCTCTGTACACATGGCTGGCGCCTCAGATTCTCTCTCGTAGAAGACGATGTTGTCTGTGACTTAAATCCTGAGGATGCAAGCTCTAATATTACTTGCACCGAAATCATCACCGGGCTTGATGGGTCTCAAACGTTTGGAATTATAAGCCTGGAAACTGGGCCTGCTACACTTACTGTAATAGAAGTCTCTAGCTCCACCCCAGGCCCAAACCCCATGCCGACTATTAGCACTGGGACTGATAATGGCGCACAGGAGCAGGAGAGTGGAGGCGGTACTCTATTAATGAGTATCAATAACGTTGTTTTATTCTCCTTTATATCCCTTGTCGTTTCTCTGATCATCGCTTAAAAGCAAGAGTATAACGTTCGAGATCATAGATTATTTATAATTGCATTATACCTTTATACTTAGTTTTGTACTGTATTGAAACTAC
Source organism: Pyrrhoderma lamaoense (assembly GCA_002794735.1). Classification (NCBI taxonomy): domain Eukaryota; kingdom Fungi; phylum Basidiomycota; class Agaricomycetes; order Hymenochaetales; family Hymenochaetaceae; genus Pyrrhoderma; species Pyrrhoderma lamaoense. Next base: position 112,570 of record NBAZ01000026.1, on the reverse strand, counting down.
TCCGACATACAGATTTCGCTAGCTGGAACAGATCGTGCGAGTTCTGTGCCTCATGCGTTTATATACAATTTGTTGTATAAGTCTATATCTACTTATCTTAGTTGATGGCTTCTTTTGTCACTGGGCATAGCGGCAGGGGGCATGAGTGCAGATGTGTGGGCTGTGTGGGCTCTTTGAAGCTGAGTTAGCTCTATGCTGTTACTAGACCTGGTCCCCTCCGCCCTGCGCACGTTCTGTGAGGAAGAGGACTGAAGAATCACACTTCTACTTCTTGATACCTCATCTCCAACTGAGATCTTTGGGCCAGTTATTCGTCTATCTGGATTGAGTGAGAATTCAACAAAGAAATACTCGGGCTTGCTTGGTCGATCATAATCATGAAAGCTAGCCAACATTTGCTTTGGATTTGGATGCTCAATCCTAGATCGGAACATCCCGTGGTATCCTCCCTTTCATTTTGTCCATCAGATGAGCTGTCAAGTTTATTAAGTAGTACTAGATGTCTTACCAATGAGGGCATATTCACTTTATTGATGATTTTCTTTCCCCTCTTTATTTGATCTAACCATTTAGATGCAGCAGCGTTCCATTTTCCACAGGGAAGATCCTCAAATCTACAATCACAGGATGGCGCATAGAATATACAGAAGAGTGCGACCTCAGACTCTTCGGAGGTGTTACCAGACAGAGCTGTTTTCTTGCATTTCTTAACGAAATGAGTGTATGTAAGCAACCAATAGTATAATCATGGAATATTCGTGGGATAGACTTACCCAGAACTTTCCCTTACAGATGCCAGATCCTAGGACTTGGCTATTAATAGGTGTCTCAAAAGTATACTCGGAAGAACTTGATTTAGTTTTAGCTTGCTCGAGAGAAGCATTTGTAAAATTTCCAAAAACATCAAAAACAAGCTCTAACATATAATACTCTCTTTGAGTGTTGTCTTTTACGTTGACCACAATGCTATTGATGGATCTGAGTTTTACCTAGATTGTCAAAGACATCAGAGCTTTCACTATCTATATAATAGTCATACTCTTACTATGTATGGACTTGAATAGATTTGACTTCGACCTGATTTGAGTTTTTCAATCTCATTTCTTACATCAGCGTTCCACCTATCTGCCATACCACATTCATCCATTGTTTTGTCGTCCTTTCCGGTTGTTGAGGGCTTGTATATCATAAATACAGCAATATCATCGTGTTGTTTTCCACTGAACTTCGTGGCTTTCTGATCATAAGGTTAACTACATAATTCCAAATTGCAAAATACTCATATGAAAGTATACTTACCCAGAGGGATCCATAGCAGAAACCAGTTCCGGCTTTGATTTTTTTACCTTCTTCAATTTGCTCTTTGAGCTTGACAAGTTTTTGCGTAGGTAGCCTAATTAGTGGTTTAAAAAGGTCCTTTTCTTCTGCAAACTCCTTTCTGTAAGGCTCTTTCACAAGACGAACTCCAGACATGTATATTTTAATTTTTAGAGCTGAGTAGTGGAGTTTGGTCGTTATATACCCCAGAGCATAGTTTGGAAAACGACTGTTGAGGTACTCAAAAACCCTCAGATTTTCCGTGCACTGGCAAAATTAAATTTGTTTTATACTTTGCAAAAGCTGTTGTGGTACTCATAAAAATATATGTAACTATCAATGTGACATTTACCTAGCAATTTTGAACGTTACACGCGATCGTTACAATTTTAACTATATTTTCTTCTTATTTAAGCAATTGACTTCGGTAAACGACCACTTTAATTGAATCCAAGGACCTTTGCAACATTGGCATGACGTGGTTCCAAGCGAATCCTGAAAGGCATTGGGGACCGACCAGATAGTCCATCATATTCTTTGAGGTCGATAGGTTCTCCGGGGACTTCGTACATGTTGAAAGCCCATAGCATTCGAGAAATTGTGAGCCATATCTCTCGTTCAGCCACAATCATTCCAGGACAAATTCGGCGGCTGATAAGAGAAAAATGATGCATCTCAGTAGGAGATAGCTCTTTGCTCGGTAGTATACGCACCCAACTCCAAACATCCAATGATCTCTCTCATACGGATTAGAAAGATTTGCTGACTCAGTATTGTTCGTCATGTCACCAATATATCTCTCGGGCTAGAGTTATGCATTGATTACTAATTCGGATAAATAGTAGTAGCAAAGCATGTCCTAGACCTACATTGAAAGTGTGTGGCTTGGGGTGACGGTCTGGATTGTGATGCATCGAGTAAGTATTGAGCACGAGGACCGTATCCTTCGGAATATATTGACCCTTATACACAAAGTCCTCCGATGCGGTGTGAGGTGTACCTAACCAAAAGGGATTATGCACACGCTCGACTTCTTTTATGATAGCCTTTAAGGGAAGTCATGAGATCATCGGTGATCAAGAAAATATTATATACTTACATGGCAATACGGAAGGTTTTTCTCATCTTCGAGTGTAGGTAATCTATCACGACCGACAACACGGTCGAGTTCGGCTTGGGCCTTCCTCTGGATATCGGGGTAGGCAGGAATAAGGGCAGAAAACCACTGCATGATAGAGGCGGTCTACAAAACATTTACGGCATATGCAGATGCATCTACTAAGCAAAGAACCACTGAGACATGGGGAATCTGGACATCTACTCACCGTTTCAACGCCACCAATCATGAATGCAGAGGCAAGAATAGTCATGTCGAGATGATCGAGATTCTCCTCACGTTGGGCCATCAGCATGGTTTTTGCGAGGCAATCTGGTACGTCTTCTCCTGAATTGAGACGCATTTCAATATCCTTGATCATTCCACCGTATGTTGAGACAAGTTCTCGGTGTAGTCTTTTCCCACGAAGGAGAAGAGGGGTCGAGATCCATTGTAGTGGTGTAATAAAATCAACAAGGTTCGAGACGGGTCCCGTGCAGTTCCTTGAATAAATTTAGTGATTAATGATGATACTAGCTAGTATAATATTGATACCATATACTCACATGAATTGACGTGAGAGCTTTAGCGCTTGTTTGACAAGGGGCGCATCAACACTTTCTGTCCGTGTTCCAAATGTAATAGTGAGCATGTTGTTAAGAGAGCAACGGCCAGCATGTGGCTGAGGATTGATGGGATTATTTCCTGCGCGAAACAATTCCTTTAGAAGGACAATAGACTCAAAATCAAGAACATGAGTGTAGCTGTCAACAGCTCTCAGATTGAGCCATGTACCCGCAATCTTACGGTGCAGGCGCCTGTAGAGGCCATCTCTTAGCATAAAGTTTATTGGTATGGAAATATGGAACTTGCCATCGGTCATTATAGGGTGTTGCAGTTACCCCTCTTCCTGCAAAAACCGTCTGGGACTTAATGAACATCTCTTTTCTCTATGTCAAGTGTCAGCTTCATGGTACAACATAAATGATATGTTGTATAGGTTCTTACACTCGAGAATATAGCACCATTGTTAACGAGTAAATCTTTGGCAATGCCAGGGTCTGAGATGATCATGAAAAGCTGATTTCCGAGCCAGACAGAATAGAGTGGCCCGAATTTCTTGTACCAGTAGTCAAGAGTGAGTTCCGGGAAGTGTGTCAAAAACGGGAAGGATCCTATATACACTACTTAGGCATGGTTCAAGTAGAACATAGACGGATTGACGTACCAACAATAGGAAGGCCCAGGGGTCCACTAGGAATGAAATAACCGGATTTATTAGAGAGTCGTCTACTGAGAAGGCTGTAGCAGTCCTTCCAAGTAGTCGAGGAAAGATATACATGCAGCTGACGAGTAGACAGCCGATGACTACGACGGCACGATCCAGATGGATCTCTGGCCTCTCAGTCAAGGAAGAGGTAATAGGCTTCAGCTTCGGCCATAAGGATGCTGAAGGAGATGGTTGAGAGGACATAAAGACGAGATGATAAAAAGATTTATGGGATAAGTCTGACTTGAATTTGGATGCAGAATAGTGATCAAAACCTGCAGCTTTTATACTGTCTTGGGTCCTGATGTATCATCTTAAAGAGTGAAAATTCTTAAGTTACCACAGAGAGTTGACACTAGACAAAAGAACCGCCATCCCTGGCCTCGGCGAATAATTATGAGTACATAACAACTGAGGATATTGAAGTGGTTTACCTTGATCCGTGCCACAGTTTTTTTTTATTTTTTTATTTTACATTTTCATTTATGTTCCTGTACCGCGAATAAGGAAATATTGAGACAGGATGTAGAAGGTGAGAAAAGTCCTCATAATCTACAGTATAACATTTCGCCAATATAGTTCAAGCTGACAGGTGCGTGTCATGTTTACAGGATTGATGGCGATAGAGAAGATGCCCTTGACTGTGATTCTCGGTTGTAGATTTAGAACCATCGGAGTATACAGCCACAACTAGGCGACTGCTTCTTGGGCTTCCGAGCCAGGAAGGAGGCTCCGTAAGTTAGAGCATAACATAAATCAAGGGGACTAAAAACACTTTCTTGATTTTCTGGGTGGTGGACTAAGATTTGTTTAGCCAACAGAGTCAAAGAGAGATACGCAGTAATGCAGAAAGTTGAGACTGAGGAGTTTTTCCTTTTGAGATTTATGATAGTCATTTTTCAGTAAGTCGTTAACAGGCGATAGTATCCACTGAAGCACTACATGGATTCGTGTAGTACATCTTGCGTCCCGGGAAAGGAAGCGATATGAGCTATGATTAGTACGCTTTTGTTTAAAGGTTATTAGAATTCTCTATATATTCCCTACTCACGTAAATGGGCTAGGTAGTCACCCACTCTTCTATATTTTTATACTCACACTTAGGGTCATGATATTGAGCGAAAGATGCGCTGACTGTCAAGTTTCATGAGAAGAGGATAGAAAGTACAACCTCCGAAAACGGTCACTAACAGGTCCAGTGACCATGTATCACATGACTGATTCTGACTCATTGATTGGTTGGAAGGAGAATCCCGAAAAAATCCGAGCATCTAAAACGGGGAAAAAGCCATTTACAAATACAAAAATAGCTGAGAATTTTAGTCGATATTAAGGGATCGCGATGCTGTCCAGAAGAGTCGACTAGGGCAGGATCTCCTCACTGCAAAAATGGCCTTCTACTATACGACCGGAGGACTTTAGTTCTTGAGTTTCACTGTTCTGCGCTCTTCACAGACCTCGGAAGTAAAGACTTCGAGTCTAGAATCCAGACGATTTTGTCTTCCTTTTAGCCCGCGGGGAGGTTTACACCAAGCCCCGTCTCATTATTAATACGCAGACAAGTATTGTCTGTCGCATTCACCTATGCCCATCATGACAGCAAAACCGAATCGCCTCTCGCATCTGCCGACTTTCATTTCTCACTGGCTTGGATACCGAGCAGGTCCTCCAGTAAAAAGACCTAACTATGTCATCTGGTTTTGGTCTTTTGTTGGCGCTTTCGGTGGTCTTTCCATTCTTCAGGTATTGTCATCTTACATTACACTTATGTTCGACTAGTCTCTTAGTTATTTGTTTGTTTGTTTTTTTCATTTCAAATTTAAACATAAAAAAATAGGCGGTGTTTGGACATGCCCAGTATTTCATAAATCGCAAAGTGCCGAGTATCATAGCGAGTTACGTATGTATAAGCTTATTAACGCTTTAAAATTCTTAGTAACCTTTTTCTCTTCATTAGGGAGCCTCCGCAGTTCTCTGTTATGGTGCAATCGAGGCGCCCCTGGCTCAACCTCGGGCGCTAATAGGGGGCATTTCATATCAGCGCTAATAGGTCTATGCATTACAAAACTTTTTGCGATGTCCTCACATTGGGAGTCTCTTCGTTGGCTAGCTGGATCACTTGCTACATCGATAGCCATTGTTGTAATGCAGATGACGGCAACAACTCATCCTCCTGCAGGTGCTACAGCTCTCCTAGCTGCTGTAAATGACGAGGTATTCGAGATTGGATGGTATTATCTGCCTGTTATATTACTTTCTAGCACTTTGATCTTAGCAGTTGCTCTTTTGATCAATAACATCCAGAGACGCTACCCGGTCTACTGGATAGAGCCAGCTGCTCCTGCTCCTGCTCCTGCTCCTGCTCACCAAAGGCTAATACGGATCTATCGTCTAATGTTCCAGAGTACAAGCCAAAGGTTGTAAGCTCCGATGTCATTGACGAAGGCGATGAGTCCGGTGTCGAAGCGATGGAGCTAGCAGAAGACCGTGTTTGATATGTCAAGTTCTCGTCATTCTCTATGTGAGATCTAGGTAGACGTTTTGTTTCCCCAATGGGATATAGGTTCTTACTCTATAATTTAATACATAATGTGGACTAGTAAAGTCTTTTTCAGTTTATGAGACTCTGATGCGAACTATGATTATTCTATTCAATACAAGTCTTTGAAGCGCAGAAGTATATGCGAGCATGGCATTTCGTAAAAACAGATGGTACAAGAGAAGAAACGGATTGCAGAGGCTCTGCCTTAAATGTTCGTGGACACCGACAGAAATTAACCTTCCCTGTTAAGAGCTAATTGTGTTTATACACGCGGAATGTTTCGCAGCTTGGATGAATGACTCACAGTAAAGAAAGTTGAATGTCTCCATGAACATGGGCTTTCAGCTCCACAGCTACATCAAGGTTGATGTCTAATCTCAACTTCAACGCCTCTTTTTTATCTTCTTTTCTTCTACCGGTTCGGCGGAGGACTTCGTCAAAGTTGTCTACTCCAGGGAGAGGATCTCTGAGTGATAGCTTTCCAGCTTGACCACGGACCCTTTCATCGAAGTCGTCGATTCTCGGTAAGCCAGACGTTGTCCCTCGGTCTCGGTTAGATGCATGACGGCGGCGTGATCTCCGCTGCTGCTGTTGGGCTGGTGCAGGACTAACCGAGGGCGAACGGCTTGGAGATGGTGACTGGGACATGGCTGAATGAGACTGCTTTACTAGAATATATTTCTATACTTCGACTTTTGTATCTTATTGAAGAGATGATGTCTACCATGACGTCGCAACTTGATTTCCTGCACTGAATTAAAATGGTAATCTGAGAGTAAACCGTAGTTAAAGGACTCCACTAGACAATATTTCTCAGTGATGAATCAGTGGAGCAAGTTCCACCGATTGTACAGTAACATTTAGATTTAAATATAGAAAGAAAAACACAGAGCGAGATAACCCAGTTTATATAAATATCTAGGAATCTTGTGATACTAATACTGAGGAATGGATTTAGTGTGTTTATAGTACATAGCTCTATGAAGAGTCATTTCCTAAAGTGGAAATAAATGACGTACCCTTGCCTTCCTAACAGCAGACATTGAGACAAAATTAGTCAACTGAAGTTGTCTACTGACACTCAATCTCCACTCGACTATGAGACAAGTTTTTTCGCAGAACATGGTAGACTCATTGTATATACAGCTTTGGTAGGCTCAAATTGAAGGTAAATGGGCTAGAAAGAGTCCCTTCACCAATAACGGATCAATCACTGATATGGGTATACATCCACAGTGCGTTGCAGCTTGAAATTTGCGAGGTAGTGTCTAGAAAAATACTCAAGAATGAAGAATACCAGCTTTGATGAATTTTGCAAATTTTCTGAAAGCAAGGGAAGCGGAAGTGGGAGAAAAGCTAGTCTATGTATAACAAAAGACCAAAACTAGTAGACCCATCACATACCCATGGGTGATCTAACAGCATGATTTAGCCGTTGTTCGTCCTTTTCGCGTATATATACGTGACTTTTGTGGATCGTGTACATATATATACTGTAACTAGTATATATTTAAAAGGATAAAAGACAATCCAGTCGTTTTAAGCTCGTCATAGTTCGGTAAATTCGACTGACCAAGGGCCAACATTTTTAATGGGAAACCATCATCTTTATCAATTAGCGCAATCTTCTCTGTTACGAGGATGATTATTCAAATTTATCAATGGCTCCGCATATCAACTCTGATCCTTTCTCACATATTGACGATACGAACCAATATACTTTACTAGTCGAATCCGAATTGATTTTGCTTTGCTACCGTGCCTTGAAATTGAAATTGGCGAAAAGTAGACCTCACGCCAAGCTTTATCAATGTTACTATATACACTGTATCATGCTAGAAAAGTGTAGAGATGGTGTTGTATGTGGATACTTCTGTGCTAGCACTCATCAAACCTACTTATCAATATTTGATGAACTTAATCCGACTGAAAATTCATTAGAAGCGGACAGAATACCTTTATATGTTAGTTGTGGAAATACAGGACTTAGCCTTACTTGATGCTCTAGCTGGGGATTGTATTAGTCCATCTCTGACGTAGGACATAGCAGCATACTGTGAGCATTTTGACTTTATCTAGCATAACGATGGGTTTTTTGACTCCCTCATATAGTTTCACCTCCTTTGACCTGATCACGTTCCCAAAATCAAACCCGTCCAAGTCCGTCGCACAAGCAATTGATTTGTAGTTTTCCCAGTCTAGTCTCCGGAAACTAGCCATGCACCTCATCTACAATACGCACACTTTTGCTATCTACTACCAGGCTGAGTTGGTAAGATAATGGTTGGGAGTTAAATGCGACCCCAGAGCTGCGCTTCCCTCCGAACAGCATGTTGATCGTCCATTCTGAAGGCATGTATGCTAACCCAATCTTCATGAAACGAGTTAGGAGAGAGAGAAGGTTGTAGAGAATCGAGATGCCGATAGATAAGTATATATTGCCTGTCAAACCCGCCGTAGGCTTTGTCGATAATTTTTGCAGTGTGAAGCATGTATTAACAATTTGTTCGTAGCACGTCCATCAGCTTCGTCAGCATGTACCCCAGCTTTAGATGCCCAGTGGTAGAAATATTGTATGTATAACGCTGCGCTAACATAGTAAGATGCACTAAAGCGTATTCAAAAAACGTCGTGGAACAGAAAAAAGTGGAATCTCTCTGCAAAACTATCTGAAAGGAAGCAAGGAAAAAGCATTGATTGGGTCGCATATGCCTGGTCCTTGATCAGTTTGTAAGTGCTACTACCAGGGAGATGATTAGTAAGCTTCGGTACATACAATATATCTCCTTTCTTGAGAATGAGTATATACACTTCGATCCTATCCATATTGTACTTCTCTTTTACAGCAGGTCAATCACCCCTGTTCCTCGGGAGCATCCATAGCTTTTACTCAATTCAATGATGAACTCAGTTGCGTAATAACGTCAATATGCCAGGAAGACTATGCATTAGAATGGGCATAGATCCGTTCTCAACCCATCTGGTCATTGTTGACCCTATCGCATCTCGAAACCTTGATCTTCCTGTTGTCGACAATTGTATAACTATGACTAAAGTTGCGTGTTATACATCCTGAGATAGCGACACCGACTGGATGAGTGCTTCGGACTCTGCTGCCTGCCAATGATTGTATGAACCAAGAACCGTAGAGGGCCAGAAAAAAGCTGTTCCAGTATCTCTGGACTTGCGAAGTCTTTGCAATTCCAACACAAGGTGCTTTTTCATGAACTCGTCTTCTTCGAGTAGGAATGCACAAGCAACAGGATAGACTATTTCAGATGCTGAATCTTTATGACCGTTCAAATGTCTCAGAGTGTGGTATAACGGTGCCGAACTCAAGGAACGTTGCAGGAGTAAAACCAACACTTCCCTATTAGGGCTCAGACGGAAATCATCATAAAGTGAATTCGCAGCTTCCTTTGATAGCAGGCTTCATCACTTCCGTTAAGCATCAATTCGAGTAGGTCGTGTCAGATCCGTTGTATGTTCTATGATAGTCCAAATATTTATGTTTATATGACGTACAATAGCAACGTACCTTTTGAATCATCCCCCAAGTAGAATCTGCATTTCCTTTCGAGCCTAGATTTAAGGAAGGGCAAAAGCATGATAACGCAAAAATGTTTATGCACGAACCTAAATTCACAATAGCTCCGGGTGGGACCTATGATACACCAGTAGTTGCAATGCACACATATTACTACTTTCACCGTATACATGTAGATGATAGTTATTGTGCCTACTATATGATAATGATCCTAACTAATCTTAGCCGAAGCAAATGTGAGATTATGAATTGGTTGATGGTCATTTTTCCATCCTTAACAGACTGAAAGATTAGATAAGTATGTTAGTTATGAGATAAAAGAGATGAGCAAACTTGCAGACTATCGAATCCCAAAGAAGAACGTTCATTACAATACGCTTATTCCGTTCAAAAACAACCAAGGTTTTGATGTTCCTTTTTTATGCTTGCGATAGGTAAAACTTGACCACTAACAGGTAAAAATGTCATTTGCTCGACGAGGAGATGGCGATGTTGAATACGAAAGAAATGGGAGGCTCTTTCACCGGTCAGATTTTTAGCAATACTTAGTGAGGCACGACGAAGGCAAGGAACCACTACTCTGCCTTCTTCTCGGATTCTCTATCATAATCAGGGCCTACTAACCCTCCTTTTTCTTTTCCTCCAGCTCCTAGACCATTTTCGCTTGCACCCACTTAATCCAATACTTTTTGATTATCTACGAGCGTGTACACGAAGAATTGAGCACACTGCGATGCCTCCAAAAATAAATCAGCTTTAAATGGCTAAGATGGCGTCCGAGACCCTCTGGTCAATGAGACGTCGGGGGGGAGGGGGTGAATCCGAGAGCATTCCAAGCCCTAGCGGCCTGGTCGACCAGGCACCCCAGGAGGAAGGATAGCTTGGCGATCGTACTAGCTGCTTTCTGTCGGATAAAGCTTGACATTATACACAGCTCTGGAGAAAGTATAAAAAGAAATGTATAGGATGAGTAGACTTTTGGTAGGATACTTGCGAGGACGGGCCGCTGCGCGTGTGATCGGCACTCATGATCCGCCTTTTTTTATCTTTAGCCATTATTTCTAAGTAACACGGGAAATCGTATCTAGCAAATCAACACTTGCAGAGTGTCATATGACGTTCTCAAGACCTACGACATCCATTATTTCTAAGTGCTGGAAACATGGATGGTACTAGCAACTCGAAAGTGAATCCTTGAGGAACCATGAAGGTCCCTACTGTCTTCACCTTTCTCATCTTTACAAGCATCCCAATTAATGCTCTGACGAAACAATCAAAGATAGATAGGTACGCAGTGGTTTCAAGATACAACCCAAGTCGCAATGCGTCGAGCATGAGCACGCCCATGCAAGTTGGCAATGGCAATTTTGCTTTTGGAGCGGATGTTACCGGTTTACAGACGTTTTTGCCATTTTCTACCCTGTCTTCCTGGGGTTGGAAAAACGATACTCTCCCATCCTCTCGCACTTTAGAAGATATCGTTGAGTACAAAGGAACTTCCCTCAGCAATCACGGGCATAATGTTACATATATGTTCGGTGCTCCAGAGGACGAAACGGACATCCAACAATGGCTTATATCAAATCCAAATCGAGTAAATCTCGGCCGCGTGGGTCTTCTATTTCTTTCAAAGAATGGTACTTTCTTGAATGTAACTGAGGAGAAACTTGAGAATCGTAACCAAACTCTCGATCTGTGGACTGGGACTCTTATTAGTGAATTTCTGTATGAAGGTGTTCAGGTGAAGGTTACAACAGTTTGCTCACAAAGCCATGATGTGATAGGTATCAATGTTGAATCGCCACTCGTGTATGATGGCCAACTTGGCCTTTTTCTTGATTTTCCTTGGGTGGACGGGTCATCAAAGTTTGCAGCCCCGTTTGTAGGAACTTTCAACTTGACGCAGAACCACACGACATTACTCTCGGAGCAGAATACTGCAAATGGTTCTCAAGCGGAAATCACTCATATACTTGTCAATAACACATTTGTTTCGACAATCGGGGAATCCAACTTCGCTATCACACGTGATTCTCCCGAGACGCACAAGTACAACTTGATTCCCAAGGAAGGGACAACGAGTATTACTACTAGTTTGGCATTTTCGCTTGAGCCCATCAGTCAGATACCTCGTTACAGGTCCATCCTAGAAGACTCGATCTCGGGGTGGAGTAATTTCTGGCAACAAGGTGGTTTTATAGATGCTTATACAGAATCCTCCGATGACAGAGCAGATGAATTGCAACGTAGGATAATCCTTTCCCAGTACTGGCTTCGTGTCAACGAAGCAGGTGACTACCCACCACAGGAGGTGATTTAGCTTCGTTTCTCTGAATGTATTAAAAGCAGTACTTATTAACATATCACCGTGCCTAGTCTGGATTAGTGAATAATGGATGGGTGAGAGATATTGTTTTATCAAATATTGTGTCTATCTCTTCCCACTAATACTGTCATCACAGTATGGAAAATTTCATATGGAAATGTACTTTTGGCATAGTATCCATTGGTCTCTCTGGTCTCAGGATGCTTTGTTGGCTCGCTCTTCTTCAGTATACTCAAGATTTCTTTTGACGGCGCTTGAGCGGGCTCAGATACAGCAAGGCTGGAGTAGAGGAGCTCGTTGGTCGAAAATGACCGATCCTACCGGTCGAAGTGCGCCAGGTGAAATAAATGAACTACTCATTTGGCAGCAACCACATCCATTGGTGTTTGCGGAGTATGAATATCGTGCTTCACCGACGATAGACACGCTTAAGAAATGGGAGCCCATTGTCAAAGCAACTGCAGACTGGATGACCGTATTTGCATACAGTAACACTAGTACCGGTGTATATGATCTCGGACCTCCGCTTTATATCGTAAGCGAGGATACAGACCCATCTATCACGCTCAATCCTTCGTTTGAGCTTGCTTACTGGAAATTTGGGCTAGAGCTAGCCGAAACGTGGTTTCATCGATTAGAAAAAAACGTGCCACCTATTTGGAGCGAAGTTAGAAGGAAGTTAGCTCCATTCCCAATCTCTAATGGGACTTATGATGTCTACGAGGGCATCCCAGACGACTTCTGGACAAGCAAAATCTACACAAATGACCATCCTGCTCTTGTTGGCTTGCACGGCTGGCTCCCTCCTACGGCTGGCCTTGACATCGACATCGCAAAGAAGACCACGGATAAGGTATGGACAAACTGGAATATCTCTAACTGCTGGGGATGGGACTTTGGTATGTTGGCAATGAGTGCTGCCCGGAACAATGAACCAGATAAGGCTGTTGATTGGTTACTCCACGAGATATTCGCTTTTGATGATATTGGAATGCCTGGAGGGGTTCTCGAGTACCAACACCTTATTTTCCCGGAAGTGGAAGCTTGTTGCTTGCAACTGCTATGATGGCTGCGGGATGGGATGGAAGTAATGGATCAGCCCCAGGGTTCCCTCCGGATGGGTGGGTTGTTAGGACTGAGGGAATACGCAAATCACTTTGAGTTATAGATATGGTGTATACTTTCTCGATAAATAACTATGGACCTCTCACCACAGCCGCATCTTATAGCATACTGTACAGACGTTAGAAGTGCTGGTTCTGGTATTCATATGTTGATGCACTAAGCTTATGCCAAATAATCGAGATCAACTTTTTATCTTCAAGAAGTACGGTACACATATTTGAGAAGATGTTTATTTCGTTATTCCTTGGGAGAGGAAAAGTTTATTGCTGCCCATTATCCCGGTCTTTCATTCTGAAATATTTGAACTTGACTACTTTAACGTGACTGTGAGAAAATCAAACTGAGTTAAATTAATTAAAACTCAAGCTCGGGTCTCTTTCTCTGAATTCTCTGAACTGAACGATTCTAAGACTTGACTGACATGTTTTCAGATGGATCCGGCCTGTTTCTCCCTATTGTCACGTCGATTATAATTGGAGAATTACTCTATCTTTATACAAAGAGGCAATATCCTCCTGGACCCCCCGGCCTTCCAGTTCTAGGTGTCGCTTTAGAGCACCCAAAAACCGAATTTTGGAAAACATATGCAAGATGGGGTCAAATATACAGTCCGAAAGGAATTATGTCTTTTCATGTTCTTGGTCGTCGTATTATCGTACTCAACAAAGGGAGCATCGCAACCGAGATGTTGGACAAGAACTCAAATATATACTCTGATAGACCTTTCCCCATCATGGCTGGGCTACTTCTAAGAAGGGAAAAATCTATTTTTTTCATGTTAGTCATTGCTTAATTATGTGATTCGTTTTTAAACAAGATAATACATGTCATGTAGGAATTATGGAGAACGATTCAGGACGTACCGTAAGCTGATGCATCAGGACTTCAATATCACTGCTTCACAAAAATATTGGAGTGTCCAAGAAGCTGAGGCTCGCCTTCTTGTCCAGAACCTTATGTCTGAAACGGACACGATGCAATTGGAGAAGCATCTTCGAAAGTAAGTGATTCTTCTTGGTCTGCTATGATCAACGATGGGAAACTCATTGTATTTGGTAAACAGGAATGCCGCTGCTGTTATAATGCGCATTGCATATGGCTACACTGTTAAGGACTTTGATGACTATTTCGTTACTCTTGCTGAAGAGTGTATGCGCGTGGCGTCTTTAGCCATTAAACCAGGGGCTTGGCTAGTAGATTCTTTCCCTATATGTACGTTTTTCATATTTTGGATAGTTGATTGCTCCGTCTTCACACCGAATAAGTACGCTTTCTTCCTCTCTGGTTTCCTGGAGCGAAGTTTCGGAGGCTTGCTGATGAATGGAGCAAGCAATTATATACAAAGAGCCTGGAACCTCACAACTTTGTGAAGCAGCAATTGGTTCGTATTGTTGCTTTAAAATAAGCATTGGACTGATACACCATTGTGCAACAGGCAGCCGGAGCAGCAAAACCATCGTTTACATCCATGCACCTCCAACCTCCAGTAACCTCGGAGCACGAGGATATGGTTTTTTGGACAGCAAGTGCATTGTATGCTGGCGCGGCAGATAGTGTGAGAAATTATCTATGATAAATTCCTATCTTTCGCTGACATCACATCAGACTGTCGCTGTTGTTAAAGTTTTCTTTCTTCTCATGTGTTTGTACCCAGATGTTCAACGGCGCGCTCAAGAAGAACTAGATTGTGTGATTGGATCCGATCGTCTTCCTAATATCTCGGACCGTCCTCAACTTCCATTTCTAAATAACGTTATCACTGAAGTTCTTCGGTGGAGTCCCCCTGGCCCATTGGCTCCACATAGTTCATCAAAAGATAACATTTTTGAAGGTTACTATATCCCAAAGGGATGTACAGTTTTTGCAAATATCTGGTATGCTGTTCAAAAATTATCTTTGCTTCCGAATTACGTTATAATAATTTATCAAAAGGGGTATCTTACATGACGAGGATATTTATCCAGAACCTCATCTTTTTGATCCAGACCGTTATAATAAGGCTCAAAAAAGCAGCCCGAAGTCCCAGCCTGATCCACGTCAGTGGGTCTTCGGATTCGGAAGACGAATTTGTCCCGGTATGAACATCGCGGAATCATCTATATTCATTCAAATGGCTACTGTTCTCGCAACACTTGAGATACATCGCGCGGTCAATAAAGATGGAACCGAGATCATACCCGAACCATCATTTTCCACTGGAATTGCAAGGTAAGATGGCACAGTCACATGAGAGTGAAAGTTGTACTTAATATACTTCATACAGTTTTGTGGAATCATTTCCATTTCGACTCAGGCCGCGCTCACCAGCCACTGCTAGATTAATTCAAGATGCTATCATTTCCTTAGATTAAGTATTTATATAGTTCATGACTCCAGATGTATTTTTGAAACCAATTCAAATGAAGAAAGTCACAGAAAAGCAGTGTCGAAGAGCAGCAGTATGCTTCTTCTGATGCATGATGCGAGCGTATCACAAGAAGCGGAGTAATGGCGATAGTCTTCGGTGTTAATATATATATGTAAAAGGCACAAGCAGTGCCTGGATGTTTCTTACTCATATCAGGCAAAGGTCTTTTGTAATATACGTTCTAGAAGCAACTAACCTCACTTGAGACACCAGCACATAGTGAAGCTTAAAGGCACTGCATTTTTTAGACCCGGGGTTCTTGCGTTCTCATTTACAATGGCTTACTCGTCTTTGAAGCGTGCCATTAAAATCACATGACACAAAAAATTAATTGCTCATGTGTCTATACTAAATCACACTCTTTGAGACCCTCTTTCTCTCATCAACATCATTCTCGCTACAAAAAACAGACCTGCAGCGCAGAACATACAAATCTAGAGAAACTATGTCAGTCATTAATAGAGATGATATGTGAATCATATGGCTTACAGCCGAAAAGGCAATCGGACGAATCCAGAAAAAGCTTCCAGTAAGAAGTGCACCTTGGGCTGGGGCAGCACCTAGGGTATTGATACTACTAACTGCGATGCCTATTCCTGTACGTGCACTGGAATCATATAAGCTCCGGGAGTTTTGCGTTTACTTGGATTTGAAGTCTTACCCTACTTCCTTGGGAGTCTTTGAGAGGAACGCTAGTGATGCAACTACCAGTGAAAGATATGCGCCTGATGCAATCCCATATAGTACGCTTACTACAACTAGAGATGCCCGATCATTTCTAAGCATACCCTTTCAGTAATGTGAGACAATAGTATCCTAGAATTGGCAACATACACTCCAAGGACTGCCCAAATAGTGGCACCAGAAGCGAGACAGGCGACTACCATTAAATTGAAGGGGCCATAAATATCTGAGAAGTAATTGGCTATAAGTCTACCAATTGCACCAGTTCCATTAACGATGGCGAGCTATCAAAATAAGTATTCACATTAAAATAGAAAACTTGAAATATGAACAGCTCTCAACTGAATAGAAACCAAGTGATATATCAACATCATGCTGTACGGCATATAGCTGAAGATAGATTACGGGAAAATAAAACCCAAAGCTGGTAAACAGCCCCCTGTAAGTCCTATCAGTAAACAGTTTACTTTGTTTATTCAAAGACTAACGCAGCCATGGTACTTAGATAGGGGCCTTCTTTAAACCATGCTTTAATATCAGGTGCAGGACCACTGGAACGGCGTGGAGGGAGACGTGTCCGCATGAGGGACAAGCCAACAGCAAGACATCCAAGCACAACATATCCGCTCGCACGAACTGCTACACCGAAACTATGCCGTTGCAATAGTCGGCTGAATTACAATGGCCGGTGAGTGAAAAGTAGAGATGGAATTATATTTAACTTACTTCAACACTGAATGATATTGAATTTTAGTTATTTTCAACTAGAGAGTGAACATCAGAACTTACTAATTGGTATCGCAATACCCCCACATGAACTTCCGGTAAGAGCAACGCCGGAAGCAAATCCTCGCCGGCGCTTCCAATGATGTGCAGTTAATCCAATTGTTGGAATGAAAGTCAAGCCGAGCCCAATACCCATCCCCAGTGCCTGGCTTAGAAATATCTAGATCGTTCGTGCCAAGTTAGCATGTTCCTTTCGTAGAGTAGACAAAACTGGTTTACCTGGTAATATTGATTGGGTTTCGCTAAGGAAAGCATAAAAAGTCTTTTTGAAGTGAAGGCGGCTTTGTTTGATACTGAGTGATCAGAACTTACGAGAATACGAAGAATAATGACCCTACAATCTCCAACACGTAGAAGTGTCCGTTGTCAAATAATTTTCCAGATACGAGACCAAGGAGAAAGGGCATCATAAACTGAAAGCTCCCTATCCAACTAAAAAGTACTCAGGAGAATTTATGGAAGTGTTAAACCGAAGTAAATACCTGATATCACTAGGATCATGGTTTGTCAAGTAAATTCGAGTGTAGTAGTCTAACGCAGATATTATGAAAACTCGTCTAAATCATCTTTCTGAGAAGAGGCACCTTGATACACTCCGAAGGAATACAAGTAGCCAAAGGTAGCAAATAAAACAAGCCATCTATCGTGAGAAGGATTATGGCCAGACATTGATTATGAGGTCCTTGGTGAGTACTCACTGTCCGAGCAAAGAAAGCCAGGCTTTGACGCCCCCATCTGGGACTTGATATGCATCTTCCGGACTAACAGACGATATAGATTCATCGGTAGCAGAGTTTTTCGACTGCTTTTCTTCCGTCATCACAGTTGTAGGAAGGAGGTGCTACTGGTCCATTCACAACTCGCTGGGACTAACACAACGATATTGGTGAGATGTGAACTAGGTGCATGTATTTCATCTGCGTGATCCTCGGAAAGGTGTCAGTGGAAGAAGACTCATGATACTGCTTCCTGAGTGATGCAGTTTGGGTATTTCTACATTCTAACCGGTCCTAACTTTAGAGAGAAATGGAATTCACATGTGTAGTTGATGTAGACTGGAGAGCGTACTATTACATAAATAAACATCCGAATTCGCTAGACTGTGTAACTCTCCTCTCTAAAGTCACGGCTATGGCCGCCCTAGTCAGTGAGACCATTCTCGTCAATTCTTCTCCATCTTTTGATCTCAATGTCCTCGCAAAGAGGTACACACCAAAGCCTCCTTACACTCTTTCTGATGATCCCGATGCCCTGACCTTGATATTCTGTCATGCACAAGGATTCTTTAAGGAGGTGTGGGAACCTGTCATACAGCATCTGCTCTTTCTAGTCAATGGCTCAAGTGAAGCAACGAGAACTTGAAGATAAGGAGATCTACTCTATTGAAGTCCTAATCATGGAGAGTCTGCTGTACTTAACGAAGAGGTGCTAGACAAGTACTATCTAGATTCATGTGTGTTTATTCAAATAATATCACTTCAAGTTAGTTGTTTTACATATAGCATACCTATCAGGGGCTGTTAGAAACTACACTCGAGCAATCAATGCATTCCTTACTGCAGGCTCAGAAAATGGTGCAAAGGTTGATTTTACAAAACGAAGGCTTATTGGTCTTGGGCATTCCATGGGTGCCGCTGCTCTGTATGCTTATTTATAAATCACTCCTTTTCCTATCAAATTGAATAGGTGACAATTGTAGGGTAATGCTTGTGAAAATGGCCCCTCAACTGCACTTTGAGCAATTCATATTCGTGGAAGCTGCGGTATCTAGACCAGACATTCCACAACGATATCAGATGCAAGCTGCACTCACGTATCTCGCATGGACTCGAAGGGATGTGTGGACAAGTATCGAGTCGGCTGTTAATGACTTCAAATCCAATCCCGTCTTTAGTTCTTGGGATCCTCGAATATTTGATCTGTATAAGGTAAGGATAATTTAAATTTGTACATGGTTTATTATCAATAAGGATGTGTGCTTTAGAGATACGCGTTGAGAATACATCCAGCTACTAAGTATCCCAAACCCTACAAATTCAAGGTATCACAACAGCGCTCACAAAGCGTCAAGAAGCTGTATGTGGTACTTCCCTTTCCAAACTCTTAGCTCATACTTATCATGCGTTTTCGTCTTCATACTAGGCCGCAGCTCGAGACGAAGAGTTGATTTACGGCGCTCTAACAGAATATTCTGAGCTTACTCGGAAGCTTCCTGTACATGTCATCTTTGGGGATACACCGGATATCAGGTTATTTTTTTGATGTTCTGATAAGACGAAAGTTTACTGACTCCTACGTACTAAGCCCTGTAGAATTACAACACGTACACAGTGATCCGGAACTAGGATGTTATCCTCGTTCCATCTCCTATATATCTGGTGCGGGTCACCTAGCTGTCCAACAAGCCCCAGATGCTACTGCGGAAAAATTTTATATCATATTAATCACTTCATATCCATCAACGGAGAGTATAAGGCCCCGATTATAATCTAGTATACCGCTTTAGCTCAGATCTTCAATTGAAGTTTTTGTATAAAGTAGTAGTTTCACCTTATGAGATAAGACAATAGTTGATTATCAGGAGTTTCTGAATTAGTGTTTATCGTTTCATATGCACTTGGAGAACAATGTTGTAGCATAAAGGGTAGGAATCTCTTTTTTTTGGTAAATTCAAAACACTTCCTCGTCATCGATACGCACGAAAACTATAGATAAAAGGATACGCGCTTGTGACTTTGAGATTACTAAATGTGTGTATACTCATGATGGTCGGTCTTTCCTCTGCGGATGTAAATTGATACCTTTCTAACTAGTTTAACACGAAGAGCGTAGTGTTGATCTGCGAGACTAATGCATCGAGTTCAGTCATTGTTTAACTTAATTAGCAGATGAACATATGGGAAAAATTCTTTTTTAATTCAGCGTTAAATCAAGAAAATACAAAACTTAAGTAAGCAAATGTCAAATGAGATCCAAGCTTCATACATGTTTACATAAAGAAATTCAGACCAACACTTCCATATAAGCATCTAAGGAATAGCTAAGGAGTAGCGAAACGTTTTCTAGTTGTAGACGCAATAAATAGATGCTAGTCTATTCAGGACGTAGTGTATGAGTCGATATCCTGACTCCTGTTGTTGCTTATGTATCTAGCTCAGCGCATCCGTAGTAGTATTGTTTGGACCATCATTTCAGAGATTCAGGTTAGCCTTATAAATAAAGTTCGTAAATATAAAGAACCACATAAATTAAGGAAAACTTCACCTCTCTTGTAAGCGTGAATACATGATCGGAAATGCTGCGCATGGCAAATCCTGCTTCTGAATATGCATAATAATCTAAGAAAATAAGACAACAATGATTATGTGCCATAATCATACACATATTGAGATTACTTACAAATGAATTTACGCTTGAAGATGTCTATGTCCTGTTCTGTCAAGAAGGATACTGCTTTTTCATAGCAGGTTTAATATGACTTTCAAAGTTTTTTTGGAAGCGATAACTCCATTCACGTAGCGTGCGTGCATAGTCTGTATAAGATAGTCTTCAGAAAGCTGGAAATCATTGTATCACAAGTATCTCACGTGGACCGATGTCTTCAATAGTATTCACATTCAGGCCAGCGTCTCGAATACTCTTTACCAGCGTATACACAGATGACAATTGACCACCCCTAGGTAAAATCAATTGATTTCATAATATGATTTTTAGACAAAAGAGACGCACGGGTAAATGTATTTTCTGACGAAATCAACTTCTCTGTACATCACATAAAAGTTAATGAAGGAAGTTCAACTCAAGTACGGTGATGCTTACGTTGAATATAATTGCCAACGGGTATCTGGAACGGTACTCATTGTGAAAAACCTTGAAAGATCCTTCAGGTTTCATTGCCCAGCTCATGGACTTGAACCACCCTGTCATGAACTCGATGCCAACTAAATACCCCCAAAGATTAAAAAATATCACTAAGTTAGGCACTCAATATGATCATACCATGCTCCATCACTCCAATAGAAACCACTGCATCAAATGCATGATGGAAGGAAGGAGGCAGCTTCCGATAATCCAGGAAGTGAACATGGATTTTGTCCGATAGCTTAGCTGCCTCTATTCGACGACGAACATCCTGAAGCTGCTCTTCTGATATTGTGATTGTATCGACTTCAGCACCATACTCACTTGCGGCTAGCATAGCGAAGCTTCCCCATCCGCACCCAATTTCCAGTACACGTACACCAGGCTTTAGTCGCGCACGTTCTGCAACGAGTCGTAACTTTGCAATCTGACCTCGTTCCAGGTCATCAGCGGGTATAACTCTTTCCTCGCTCAAGTTCTCTTGAGGTGGAGCTATAGGTCGCTCTTCCAATAAGTCTCCGATTTCGTAATTTGCTTCCTTATCAAAGATCGCGCAGCTATAACTTGAAGGGACTCTACATTACTTTGATATCAAGAAAAACATTATTCTGTGACATACGTTAAGTCACGCGAGAGGAATGCGTTGAATACTGAAGTTGGTAGGTCGTAATGAGCTCTGTGAGGAGATGAGTCGGATACAGAATGACTACCATAGATCAAAGCTACTCACGAGATGTTACTAGGGCTTCCTGTCAGACTGTTTGCTAGCCTTGAATTTGCACTGATCCAGTATTATAAATCGCAAAATATGCTCCACAGTAAAGAATGCATACATATAACTCAAAATCCGTACAAACGGGGACACAGAAGTTGACATCTCATTCATCATTTGACGATTAAGAATAAATATCTGAGTAGAATGTTATCTTAACATAATAATCTCTTTAAATAAAGCAACTCACCCGAAATAAATCGTTCAAACTACTGACTTCGACTTCATCCAGCATGAAGGAGTCTATAATTTCCATCGTCAAAGATGATCATCTTGATATTTTAAGAGATCTACCTGCAAACCCAAAATCTGCATGAAGAAATAATCTCTTCCAAAAACTGTCTTTAAGTATTTTTATTGATGCGCGTAGAGGTCGAGAAGGACCGTCAACATGATCCAACGAGTATGCGCTTCCAAAGTTCCAGGATTCCTTGCCTTGTTCAATGTGTAGTTCTCCCCTATTTATTTTTCCAAGGATGGTGAGGATACTACTTTTGGCTAAGGTTGTGTACAATATCAATACATTTAAAACATGAAACGTGGCGTTTTAATATGAGTGAGACAATTTTACCGATTTTATCCAACCAACCCCAATTCAAACTTGCTACATTTTGTTGGAAACCAGAAACCACTTTCTCGACTAGACCAAGTGCTGTCCTATTACTTTCCGTTGAATAGTTTGTAGTTTTTATGTATTCGTCTGTTTTACTCATCGTTTAAAGGTCGGACGCTATGAAAGATATCCTCACCAAGTTTTTATACTCATGAACTATTCGTACGTAAAAGAATTAGATTTGGTTATTATTTTTCTGGTGACCGAGGTCTGAGAAAAAACTGAGCTGTTCCCTCAGTCAGAAATTATTTTTCATATGACGGAATCTTATCACTGGAACTATAAAATTTCCATCATTTCATAAGTCCGAGGACTCGATCCAGTCTTTCCATCCCTTTTGATCGGTACTAGGGAAGACAGTTCATACGCTCATCATTCGCTTCAGACTGGACGTGAGTCTTCCACATATCAAATATCATGGAGTAATTGGGCGTTGTGTGGGCCTATACCTTAGTGAGAAACGAGATCAAGGATTCAAGGCCACTTATCGCCCTTCTTATTTGGATCTGAGAAAGTTTTCTCTTAAGTAATTGATCTAATCTGTGACAGGCCTCTTAATGATTAATCGAGGGTGATCTTAAGAGCACCCAGCCTCAAGCCCATTCTATCACTGAGATCTTTCTCGAGTAGACCTAGCTAATATGTCCTCCCCGACCGAGAAACTCCCTATTGATCTCGATCTCACCCTGGGGGCTTTACTCATTGGCACATACGTTTCAACGACCCTGTTTGGCTTTACATCCCTACAGACATACAGCTACTACAATAGCTATGATAAGGATCGTTTGTTTCTAAAAGCCTTAGTGAGTGCAAGTAAAACTTACAGTAGATTGGCTAATAAGAGTCGACAATAGGTTGCAGCAGTTTGGCAAGCAAGATGCTTATACAAACTGTGAGGTGCTAATTGTTTTATCCTTGTAGGATACTCGAGCTCGTCCATACAGTATTCGTAACACGAACATACTATGAGTTTTCTGTGGTCAATTTCGGGAGTTTTGCCGACTTTATCGAGTTGCCATTTGTCCTCAAGTTTTCTATCGTCTGGAGCAACTCCGTTTCTTGTGGCGTGCAGGTAAGGATGCTCCTGTGTATTCAGATGTGCATGAAACTCTTACAAAACATGTAAAAAGGCTTTTTTTGCAAATAGAATCCGTATAATGTCTGGCCGTTGGGAAATCGCTATCTGCTGTTGGATACTTTCGATCGTCCGATATGCTACCTCTCTCCTCGCAACGGCTGAAGAAATAAAGATCCCGGTACAAACTGATTTCAACGCTCAGTGGAAATGGAATATCGTCTTTGTTCTAGTCGTTGGTGCAGTGAACGATATTCTTATTGCCCTTGGGCTTGGTTTCTACTTAAGTAAGAATAAAAGTGGAATATCGGCGTATGTATATCTAGCTTTTGTCTAATTACTCTCTTCGAGACTGATAACACAAAAACAGCTCAGATCGTATAGTAAATCGACTTATAAGGTTCACAGTTCGTGAGTGCATGGTCATACACATCATAATCTTGCTACTGATAATCAACCACTAGAGTCCGGCTTAATTACGAGGTGATTATGAGTTCGTCATAACTCTTGACCCTATTTAATCTTTTTTTTCCAGTATTCTTGCGACTACTATGTTGATATGCGTAAGTCTGGACTGGTAATTTCTTGAAACGCAAAGCTGACATAGCTATCAGTATCTGGTCATGCCTAACAACTGTACGCCTCGCACTTTCTATAAGAGTAAAATTATAAGCATGCTCATATAGCATTAGTTGTTTGGCTAGCTATATTTGTCTGTTTAGCCAAAAGTGAGTGTACGCTTATTCTAGAATCTTAAAAGTTAACTAACGCTATTGACAAGCGTATTCAAATACATTCCTTGCCACGTGAGCTTTCTTCGTCCATATGACTCATACTATCTGACAATATCCGGAATAATAGACTCAATGCTCGCAAGAGCTTACGTTCCGGACTGAACTCTACCGAGGGTGCAGTGGTTTTCACCGGAGGAAGCAGTTCTTTAGGATCCGGATTTAAGTTTAACACAACTACTCGGTCAGGGACGGCCACGGAGACATCCAATATCGTGAATTCGAAGAAACCAGCAGTTCCTATCGCAATTGAGATGTCAAATGTGACTTCTGTCAAAACTGACGACGAGAATTATGTAAAGGTATGTGTGTAGGATAAAATACAGCCTTGAGGTACATCCTAACTCAACGTTAATGCTTAGGACAATCACTACCCAGACTCCACAAAAGGAGACCCAGAATTCTTTGTTGCTTGACTAACATGACTTAAAGAAGGAATGCTTGTATTAGTTATTTGTACAACTTTATTTTATTATCATCGATGAGATGTCTTAAGCTTCTGTATTCTATGGACTATGTAGTACTCAGATCATAGTCGGGACACTATCTGAAAGCTCTACATCGGTCTACAGAGAATAATAGTTGATCTTACAATGATGGAAGCATACCATTAGTTTTCATCAAAAAATTTAATAGCTCCGGCTTCTTCTCCATAGCGCTGAAACTTAACTTTCATTTCTCCTTTTTTTTTACCCATGAAGCCGGAACGGCTCACGAATTAATCAGAAGGAAAATTATTTAAATATTCGATGTCCAAAATACAAGAACTTGGATCAAAACGAGCATATGGGTTTACGACTTGAGATGCTATCGGTATAACCTCTGAAATTACATGTGAAGAACTTGTATGTGGGATATAGTTACGCAGAACTTCCAAGAGAGATCATGCTCATATCATTTCTTGATGCCTTTATTGTGTTAGTTCTATGTTAGTTCGTTATCGTAGCTAGGCAGGAAATCACATCAGTTTATTTGGGCCTTCATAAGTATTAAAAGTAAGATATGTAATCCACACTTATAGTACACCGAATACATGTTGAAAACAGTTATAATAACTAGCATTAAGAGCATACTATATACTTGTGTATGTGTGTATGTTTACATAACGAGCAGCAGATTTATCAAGGATCGATTGATGCTATAGCATTTTGAATTAAAGATGTAGAAAGCGAAGAGCGGGGCCTTAGTCGAAGGGGAAATGATTTGATATAGCTACATGAAAATAAACATTTGCACAATGAGATTACATTGATAGTAAGCCACACTTCGCTCACCTGACAATAGCTGTAGAGAACTCCGCAACCGGAATGATCTCCCTTCCGCGATCGTCGGTGTCTCGTAGGATGTCTAGAGTAGCAAGAATAGTTGCGACCTGAATAAATATAGAGGATTCTGCTATATGCATCCCAGCGCAGATTCGTCTACCAAATCCAAAAACCCATTGCCGAGGATCAGGTTGCGCCTTCCCTGAGGACTCGTCGAATCTATCTGGGTTGAAGGCATATGGGTCTGGGTAGATACTTTCATCATGCATGATAGCCCTATAGGAGGAGTGCAGTAAGTTTTTGGGTAGAGTAAAACCTACTTTGAAATATTCACCATATATTAGCGAAAATAGTACAACCCTTCGGTATATAATATCCTTCAAAGATATCATCTTGTGATGGACTATGAGGCAGGCCAAGAGGAGCAGCTTGATTCCAACGCATAACCTCTAAAATGACATTATTAACGAAAGAAAGCCGGGGACGATCTGCTAATGTCGGTAAACGATCTTTTCCGATGACTGAATCAACCTCTTTCTGGGCGCGCCTCTGAATCTCTGGGTATAGACACATTAAGAAGAAGAAGCTTTTCACAGTAGATGTTGTCTACAACATAATCAAACAGATGCATCTCTGAGTATTATCAAGACTTACAGTATCTGCAGCCCCTGAGTACAGAGCGCCAGTAGTCCAAAGGACGATATCATCAAGTTCCTCAGATACCGGAGGTTGTAAGTGATACGATGTGAAACACGGTTTAGCAGTCCCTTGTGCCTTTTAAATATTTGTCTCTTGAGACTCCTTCAATCCGTGTATATGCATTTTGTTATCATACCATTTGTTGCTTCACATAGTTATGCGGAATTAGACTTTGGTTATACATATGTGTTCCCCATTCCTCTGCTAGACGTCGAAAGCCAGCGCCAGGGAACCAGGGAGGAACATATCTGACTGCGGACTAATTAGTCTTGTGGTATTTTGGGTATAGGATGAGGTAAGCTTACGAAATGGAAGTGCATCAACAAGCCATTTACCAGGAGCAGCCGCTAGTGAGGCGACACGCATTGACTCTTCAGCGATCGCCACAAACTCATCATCGGTATCCTTTACATTGTATCCATAAGTAATTCGCATGATAACTGCTGCAGCATTCCTGGAGTAGAATTAGTTGTTAAGAAAGTCTGCAGTTGCAAAAGAACGACCAACTTCCGAAGATGTCTTTCTAGCTGTTGAGAATCTTTCTGGTTCAGTAGGTTAAGAACTAGAATGCGTGCTTCCGTTTCCTGTACCCCCCAATACTTCTGTGACGCCGTTGGGCCAAAATCTTGATGCAAAAGTTTTCTATATGTTTTGAATCTTTCACCATATTTCCTATCATTAAGTGAGAATGAGAATGTGATATATATGTCTCCTAAATGACAACAGTTTTTACATATAGAAGAATGACTTTTCACGTCGCATAAGTAAGCCCGCCATGGTCGGGAAGGGCCTATCCGAGTAAATACTAGAGTTCTTGTCAAGCATCTTAGTTGCGGCACTAGCTGTGTTGAGCACAATAATCCGACGACCGAGAACATGGAATGATATGATGCCCTTTGATCCATACTTCCGGCCCCATTCTGCGTACGTTTTCCAGTATTCTGTCCTAGGATGTTTCAAGGCAACTCCAAGCAGTGGAATGCCGGATGGACCCGGAGGGAAGGTGTAAGCCTTACGACGAACATAAACAATGGTAGCGAGTACTATAGCGACAATGAATGGAAAGAGGCTCTGGAAGAATACTTGAACATGGGTACACAGTTTGAGGGACGCACGTAGTTCATGTGCATCAAGCATCTATTTAAAAAACAAATAGCACAATACATCTGATACAAGTGATATAGTTATCAAGTATAAAAGCCTCGGATCAAATCAGTTGATGACGCAGCATGCGTGACCGTGGGTACTACTGAGAGCAAGAACCATGTTCTCTACCAACAGCAAATACCATTGTACCACCAGCAGATTCACATGTATCTACACCCAATTGTTCACGCGAGTCTTCGTTATGATCACATTTGTTATATGTCTCTTTTAGGTTCACTAACAATCGGTTCCCATAATAGAAAGAAAGCTGGGTTTTCCTAGAACGACCAATATATTCGCCAAACTACTCCTATTAGTCCCTGTAAAGTAAAATTCAATAATATTTAAGGCACAACAGAATGTTACCCTAAGTTTTATCAGTTCTATCATCGAGGAAAGGCCCATCATAATATGCCTTTACTTACAGCACGAAGTACACAGTTTGGTCCTCAATAAGGACTTTCAGGAGTGGTGGAAATCTCAAGCTATTATCTTCATTTCTGAATTGTAAAGCTTTATATACCGCAAGACCAAGAAGAATAGTACTGTATACGAGTGGATGATCCTAAACTTGATATTGAGTGATATACAAACACTTTCATGATACATCACATACCAGTCTACAATCCCCCAGATCTCTAAGCCATCTCCAGTTTGACTACAAAAGTTAAGCCCATGCCCTAGTGGGTTTATTACGAGCTGGACTGTAAAGATATAAATATTGTGATAGAAAGAGTAGTCCTTGGCTTACTTCGATTCAGTAAGTTCATATAGATAAGAAGAACAAGTTTGGAGATTGTTTCTATTCCAAATAAAATCTTCAATATTATTGAGAGCGATTTATCTGTTTGATATATACGTGACTTTAGTTTTAGAGGTTTTATAACGAATTAAATCACGATAACCACTTTGTCCCCATATCGCTAAAACCCTGAGTTGAAGCAAGTCTGTATCAATAAAGTAACAAAGCCCCTTTAGTAAGGCGTTGATCTAGATGGCCATATACATGTACTCAACAGTCAATGAGTATGACGATCATCCAATCTTCACGTGGATCAATATTAGTCCTTATTCGCGTAGATAGAATTAGTTGATGCTTTCACCCACCGCTTATATTGCTAGCCCAACCACTATAAAGGCCTGTTCGAGGTTAACTTAGTAAAACAGCTAGTATCATATAACGAATTGACGCAACAACTATATTGTAGGTAAGTATAAACGTAGATGTCAAGAGAAATGAATGACTTACGCTTCCAAACTAGGAGAGATAGTATTAACTGGCATAATGTCGTCATCAGTACTTATTGAAAAAGTGAACGATTTGATAGTGCCAGTACCCACACCACATGACAGATATTGCTCCGAATAAGCCAATGTAACGATTCTAGATTAGGTATTATACTTCCGCAGATGACGATGATAGGCAGTACTGACCGCAAAATATATGACATTTGTAACAGTAAATGACGGTTTCTAGCACATAGTGAGACATATCGATTATTGAATCATGCAGACAGGGCTCACCCAGAAGTACTTTATCTAGACGAGAAACATTTAAATTCGAGCACAAGATAGCGGTAAAACATCAACATTCACCTCCTTATCCAGTGTCAGCACTATTAGTAGAAAATCAACATAAGATATCATATCAGTACTCTTTATGAGATTAATATGTAGCACTGAGCGTACACATGTCATAGGATAATGCTGTCAAAGCTGCGACCTGGAGGGATTGGTCGATAAAATTTGAGACATTAGGACGTACAAAGAGATTCAAGATAGACATGGTGTCCTTTTATATCTGAGTCTTTGATAACTATCTATGTGAAAGGGATTCGAAAGGAGGTGAGATACATAGCCGATCATAAGAGAACAGTTGATGGTAAGATCTACATAACCACGGTAACCTCAGTTACAAGGGCGTATCCTTACTACAAGCTCTTGTGTACGGATAAATCAGGTCTTATGTACCTCATACTTTTGTTTTACATATCCAGATTAGCAACTCACATCTAGGTGTTCATACACATAGATGATTTCTAGATACTCCCTTTGTCTAGTTGGCTGTGCGTAAGCTCCTTAAATCTGTTGAAGATGCGATCAGAGCTGCCTCGAGCTTACTCTATTGAGACTTATTGAGGTATGGGTGTAATTTCAGACTAACAATTTCTCATATGCTACTTAAACGTTGCAATCAAGTTTAGTGATTACCAAAGGCCAAATATAAAGTCCTTACCCATGAATATCACAACTCACAGATTAACTGCCATTACAGTTGATATCACATTGTGAGTGCATATTATACTTTATCAACCTAGTTGAGGTGTTATCGAACAAGAGTTGACGGAGAGGTGTGAAATTGTGACCCGATTTCTAATTTAAATTTAAAAAATGACGCAGTTGTTATCAATGTAGCACTTTGTCACATTTGTGACTTTCCACAATTGATAAGAAACCTGTTTACTAAGCAACGTCGATCTCAAACTAGAATTGCTACCCCCTTAGTCCGTGTAGTTCTCTCGTCATCATTCAATTCACAATACCGTACCATATGTTTTACACTTCGTATCAGTCCCACCAACTAAAGCATCACTTTCTTTTCTAGATTCTCTAACAGGTAATATAAACATATATACTAAGCAATTCTCTATCGAATCGTGGGCCCGCTCTCATCTCATGGGGAACTCTTAGCCCCTCAGGAGCAAAGAAGAAAAGGCTTAAAAGATACAAGCCATGGATATCTCCGTCTCTCCAATAGAAAGAAGTAATTCTGAATTATTCTTATTATGTTTTGGAGCATAAGGCACACTACAGGCGATAAGATGAGTTATAGGCGAGAGAATATGGTAGATCTGGCTTCAGAGAACACTCATGAGTATCTTCCTTTTATATGATAATGAAAGCCTCCGTGAAATATGTGCACCACCCACATGGTCACTTATCAGCTAGATACTCTAGCGACTATAAATCTTTATTTTCACATATAGAAAAGTATTGTTGTTGTCTAACTATACCTCCTTAGGTAGAGTTTGATTCTATAATCTCTAATAATATATCCATTCTAGACTAAGTAACGCCAAGAAAACACAATTTGATGCCTAGCTACGTATTCTTGTATTGTTGATTGTGGCTTTCTCAGTTCTGTCAGTTTAAACAACGTGTCGGCACCTCGTCTAATCATTCTCATGGGTATCATATCGGGATACATCTATAAATAAAACAATCTCACATATATAAGCTCTTATCAAGTTATTTGTGAACAAGAGCCGGATTCTTGACATAGCCGTGTCATATATATAAGCTCCAAGTCTTCCCTTCCCAAGCGTAATTCCTATAAGACGCGAGACTGTTAGTACAGAGCTAAACGAGAACATGAGTGGAACATCTATGTAAGTATCCTTAAATCAGTATATATGAGTATTATATGAATGGATACCTTGCTCAAATAGAGCCGCACCATTAGTAAGTGCTTCTTGTGTTACACGAATAAGTTCTAATCTGAAGTAGCTGTTAGGTTACCTTTTCAACTGGGGACTGTATGGTGTGATGACGATTCAAGTCTGTGAGTTTCCATCTAGCATTCTGATAGTTGATTAATATATATTCATTCAAGTTTGATACTGTGGATCAAAATGATAGACGTCTACTATGCAACATTTCCTCGAGATGCATTATACATGAAGCTTCTCGTATACAGTCTATTTCTTCTCGAAACGACACAAACGATTATCGTAACAAGTGATGCTTTCAATACGTTCGTGAGAAATTTTGGAGATACGTCAGTTCTTATGTCAATACAACACATTTGGCTTGCGGTTCCAGTGTTTACTGGAGTAGGTGAGCTACCTGGGCTCTCATATAATCCTCACGTTAAAACTGATCTCTGCTTACTCAGTAAGTGGAACCGTACAGATATATTATGCGTTTCGAATATATATCTTATCACAGTCAAAACCACTGGGTATTATCATTACGACAGTACGAGAACTCAACTATGAGAGCATAACTAACTGTTACTGAGAAGAGCTTCGGGATAGATGGCACTACTGCAGGGAAGTTCCGCTATTGCAGCGGGAGTACAGCCCATATTATTGGAAGCTTTTCCGAGGTTAAAGATAAATCGTTCATCACTACTTGTGTAAGCCCGTTTTATGCCGTCTAAGTAGCATGCTAAAATGAGAGTTATTTGTCAACTTAGATCTGGTTGATAGGTAGTGCCATATGCGATACTCTGGTCGCCGGATGTATGATATTTTTTGTACGGTCCATTCTGATCTAGATAACTGATTCTGATTAGTGGTATATTAGCTAATGAAAAGAGATACGGGTATGGATATAACTCACGAACTAATAACTAGATTGATCCGCTTGGTAGTTGAAACGGGCACGCTTACTGGTAAAAAAAAATGATATAGACATCCTGTTCGTTTTATCAACTCACTGATACCATTTCAGCGGCAGCAGCGACAGTAGACGTTGTCTTATTCCTCGTTCCAAATCAGAGCAATTACGTTTGCGCAGCTTTGATTTTAGCAAAGCTCTATTCGAATTCTCTTCTAGTACTATTCAACAGCCGGGTGCGCATTGTCAGCGGCCGCACTGATCTGAGTAGATCTCATCGGCCGACACCTCGTGATTTATTCAAAAGCCACAGACGATGCCACTTATGGCCCCTCAAAACACATGATAATGGAGCTCTAGTCTCGTCTCTTGGCACATCAGTCCACGTACAAGTTGAAACGTGGACAGATTCGACCTCCGAGCCCGAACATCAATTACATGGCGATAAACATATGTAAGTCATGAAGTGATCTAGATATTTGAGCTCATGGTTTGACAAGAATGCTAATAAATCGATGAACTTAGACAATTGATGGAGGTATGAAGAAAAGTACTGAATAGTGTCATTACTAGCAATAGTCATGGATCTTACGAATTGTATTTGATTTTTTTTTTGCTGATAGAATATGCCAGTGCACGATCGGACTCACGTCATGAATACTAGTTTAGTATCAGACACATGTTCTGCCTTATATCTCTATAAAGGCTGAGCTTCCGTAGATTTGAAAGATATGGCTAATGATGATAATTATGAGCCTTCTTAAGGCCGTTAAAATACATGTAGCATAACTATACGATACACGCTATATGGCATAGATGTTTGTACTCTGTAGGCTCTACCACCTCGAAACAGACGGAATTGATAAGATTCTGGTGTATTTTCCCAACGATTTCTTGCCTATCGTAGCGCACGTCGTGTACTTGCTGTCCATCTGTAGCTGTGTTTACAATTGAAGTTTGTCTTCTCACTGGTCTTCCACGGGAATGAGGCCTTTGCGACACTTGCTCGCGTTCGAGTTTATCTAGAAACTTCGGCAAACCGAGAATATAAGCGTATGGTCGAAGTTTAGGATCTAGCGAGACTGAAGCACTACTACTCCCTGGCCTTCGATTTGGTGTTGGTTCGCGTTTTAGTGTTGCTTCACGTTTTGGTGTTGATACGCCCTGACTATTAGTACTACCCTTCTCATTATTTTCAGTGAGTTCCTTAGTTTTCTCATATATCGCTTTATAGTCAGTCCCATCTGGGCGAGCTTCTTTAATTTCCCACCATTGAACAACACTTTCTTTGCTGTACCTTCCTAACACTACTGCAGTAAGTAGTTTAGTGATTGTCTCTGCCTCGTCGATGATTTTCGAACCAGTATTTCTCCTAGGAAGCATGCGCCAGCCTATTCCAAGTGCAATTACCGCCCACTCCCTGGAACTCTTATATTCAATTTTTGTCTGCTGGAGGATATCCAAAAGTTTAGTAAATCTTTTTTCGGTTCCAGGATCTAAGTTCCAATAAAGAATTCTTCTAAGATCAACTGCTGTATCGACTTTTTGCAAAATACCTTCATCTTCTGATGTAATTACTTTTATCCTACCTCTTTCGCAAAAAATTCCATGTGTTTTCTTGTTGTCCCGAATATGGATGATACCACGGACAGGATGAGAAGAACGTGTCCCTTTATTGCCCATCACAAAGTAGTACCTTCCAAATTCTAATTTTTCTCTTAAACAGGTCAGTTGTATTCCTCTGATTGCGTCTTCGTTATACTTAAATGCGGCCTCAGATTTTTTTACTTCAGGTATCTTGAGCGTCCAAGGCTGCTCTTCAGAGAATCTTTTCAGATCTTGACGCCATACACTCTCATATAATTTATCGTTGTACTCCTTATATGCTTTGGTTGCCTGGATAGGCCCGACAATGCTTGAGTTGATTGACGATGCTGGCACCTCACGGGTTATTTTCCCACGTTTTGACTTTTCTTTCAAAATGACGCCGATAAGTCCGGCTTTTTTATCCTTTTTTCTACCAAATTTCCACTCTTCCAAAAATCTTGGAAAATATGTGAACCAAGATAATGTATAAATCCCCCAGCGTAGATTTTGATCCTGAATGGGGTTGCGCCCCTTACAACATTTCGCATCATTTTCTATGAAACCCTCTGCAAAAGCGTGAAGAGCAAGGAATATGTTCTTTACTGGAACTTCGTGTCCCCTCGTCTTAAACTTTTTGAATTCGGACAGATTGATTTTGACAGCACTAACTATTTCCATTACATCTTGCTCGATGACTTTGGGGTCATCTTCATAATTATATCGGAAAGGTAGAGCGTACACGTCTTGTGTTGGGCGATAGCGATCGAATTTGAAGAATCTAACTTTACACTCCTCTAGGGATAGAGGCTTTTTCATATCATCTCCAGATCTCTTTTCGGTGTGCAAGAACCCAGGGGCGCCAGTCTTGGTCTTGAAGAAGTATATAGAATCTTGATCAAATGTCCCTTGAAGAGGAGGGATCTCGTAAGTTGTCTTTTTCCTGAAGAGTCGGTTCATGACTAGATCAAAAGGAATGACTTGCAAAGGGGACTTGGGGATTAAGAGGTTTAGTTGTATGGGTGCTTCTGGATATAACGTATTTTGTTTGCTCTTTTGCAAAGTTGATGAGATTGCTGATTCACGACGATGGGTGATCGATTGATTAATAGTATTGAGTAGGCGCAAAAAATTACCTTTAGTCACACAAGCAAACAAGGCAAAGAAGAAGAAGAAAAGGGAATAACTCAATAAGGAAAAACAATTACGTCGATGATTTACTGTTACAAATCGAGAAGGTTGTTCGCACGCCTGCGGTTTACAGTTGTGGAGTAGGAGAGGGATTGTTGATTTCGCCAGTTATGACACGGTTGTCTCAGAGCTCTCCGCTCTCCACCACGAAGAAAGATAGACTCATAGAGTGTACCTTGTTCGGGTCCAACATACGCCATTCAGATATGACGCATTCTCTGACGTCCTGCACTTCCCAGTTGCCTTATTTCAATCTCAACTGTTGGGCTTTAAGTCCTTGACCCGTTGTGTAGCAGCAACAACTTGCTTCTCCTCATTCAATCATGTCTCTGCCACCTGCTCCCAAAGATATCTCAGACAAACCGAAATCAGGCGCTGTCACTGACCCTGTGGACAAGCAGCAGAAGGATGCTGATGTTGACAGAAAGGTTCGCTTGGTTTTTGCTCATTTTCTTAGAATGCCACTTAAATAAATCCTTTTCATTTTTACAAATTTCTTTTACCTCTTTCCTAGCTTCGGTTCTATGGTGTGATTGAAGCTTTCAGAGATGGAAGATACCCCGACAATCAACAAATTGATGAGACGTTGCGTTACGTATTAGAGCATTCTCCTGTGGATGTCAAAACTCTTTCGACAGAAGGCCAGCGTCTTGTCCAAGACGCTCGTGACGTCATTGAAACTGCACGAAAGATTGTCCTCGAGAAGAACGCAGATGAACTTTTCCAGAATTTCCTTTGGCACACTCGTGCCGTAGATTTTTCGCGCGCTAAACAGAATCCTGACGATTTAGTTCCTGTAGACTCTGAGAAAGCGCGTCGGGACGGCCAGCAAGCTGTAACGCATCTACGAACACTCCTTACTCTTGTTCTCACCAATGCTGAAACGCGTAAACTTCTCGCGGACTTCGCCTTAATCGGTCGTGACCTTTTTGCCACAGGAGCTATCAAAGCTGCTGAACAGATACGTCCAGATCAAGAACGTCTCGCTCGTGTTGACGAGCCTGCGCCTGCAGACTCCTTCCATACTTCTGGGGGTCGTAAAATTCAGAACTCCTCAGAAACACCCGTTCTTGAAGCAAATGTTGCGGGAACGACCATTCAACAGCATCCTCACGATGAATTTGGTTCTGGGGCTCAAATCAAGACCGATAATGGTGACGTACGTTCTGGAGGGCAGTTGAAAGATGAATCACTTGGTTTTGTTGATACTTCTGTGTCGACTGGCAAAGATCGATTAGCTGATCAGGCCCAAGTTGAAGGACAACAGCTCAAGGCAGAAGTTGACAACACTGATGATCCTAACGAAAAGAAGGATATTGCTAAGCAAGGCTTGAAGGATCGTTTCGTCGGCTATAAGGATCAACTTATGAATCGTATCCCTCAAGAGCATAAAGACAAAGCTAGTGAACAACATGAACGTGTGAAGAACTTCTTGGCTGATGAATATTTCCCGGAGGAGCGTCGCGACCAGTTCATATTTCGCGGAAAGAAGGTTAGTTAGAGTGCTTCTTAAAGAACTCTCCCTTTTTAACCTTTGCACTAGGTAATTGTCGAATGTCAAAAACATGATGATTATCAATCAGCCGTTCGGTGGCTTCTCGGATATCTTGAAGAATATGCTAGTCATGCCCACACCACAGCTTTGAATTCAACTAACTCGCATTCCGCCCTCAAGGATGAACCAGCTCTGAATCAAGCTTTCGCCGAGATAAGAACTCTGCTAGAGCGCTTTGCCAACGGTCGTAGCTTTAACGAAATAAATGAACGTGTTAATGTTCTTTATGATGATGCCCGTAATGATGAAAGCCTAAGGAATTGGTTTAAGGATGTTGATGCTTATACTCGTAAAGTAATGTGTCTTGCATGTGCTTCTTTTTTCATCTCAACTTCTAACCCATCTAAAACAGTGCCTATTGGAACCAGGATATGTCCTTCAGCCTATATGTAATACGGAAGGCAGTAAACTGCGCGATTCCGGTCGGGTCTTTTATGACGAGAAGTATAAAGATCATTTCGACGCAGTATTCAATAGTATCGGCACATTCTTTTCTGCTATGGGAGAGGATCCACTTAACGCTCGCTTTGGGCAAGACTGGGCTCGCTTAACAAAGGATCTGTTATTTGATAGCGAAGGTGCTCTCAAGTTCAAACCTGAGTTGTGGTCTGATATTCGAAAAGTCATTCTTCCCGCTGTTATTGATAAGGTCGGATACGTTCCTATTCCTCGTGTAGAGTATACCGACGATACTCTTGACTTGGTGCTTGAAAACTTGACACTTTCCGGTCGCAATTTATTCCCGAATGTTGTAACGTTCGAGTCCCACAACTACGTCAAATTTTCTCCGTACAACTCCATTAGTGATGATCAGCATCATGAAATTACGTTGCACTTTGGACAAATTCAAGCTGATATGCGTGACGTTGCATTCTACTTCCACAAGAAATCTGGTATCCCAAAGATCAAGGACAGTGGGTTAGCAGATGTTCTCCTTGGTGGTGAAGGTTTAAGTGTATGTAGTTTTCATATTTTTTCTGCTTCGTATAGTATATCTTACTTTTTTTAAAAGGCAACTGTACATCTAGCTTCGGTCTCTAAGGACCCATCTTCCGTATATAAAGTTAAGAATGTTTCTGTTAAGGTTGATACCCTCAAGTTCTCTATTCGTGATAGCAAGCACGACACTCTTTACAATACACTTCGACCTCTTGCCACTGGCTTAGTTAAAAGACAGATCCAGAAAGCGCTTGAGGATGCTCTGAGAACCGGACTCGAATACGTTGATGGCCAGTTGGTGGGTGTACGAGACAGGATGAACGAGGCAAAGGCCAGTGACGAAGGTAGTCGAACAAAGGTCCTTCAAGATGTAAGTTCTTTTCCTTTGTGTGATATATTTACGTTTAATTGTTGACGCTCATCGGTTTCATAGCTTTTCAACCGTAAGAAAGACGAAGCAGATAGAGCCAGTTCATCCAAATCAGCTCGCAACAGTCAATTCAAGGTGGTTGCAAAACGTGACTCCGTCCTACTACCCGAACAGGGTCATCCATCTGGTTGGGTAAACCGTCAACAGGACCGACTTGATGCGGCCAAAGAAGGGAATGACTGGCGTTCAAAGGCATTTTCCATTGTTTAATTTTTTTATTTACTTTCAAATGGGAAGGTGATTGCTATTGTTTCTGTTGGTCATACATGTACTTCTTTCGAATTAAAATTCTAAGTGTTACTAGTTCACTATCAAACAGACTGTATTTTCTATTCATCCGTACAGTTCTAAAATATACCTTTTGTACTTGTCTTTGGCGTCTTTTAACTGATATGTAAAAATGATTCACGCGAAAGCAGAAAATTCAGATTGGGTTTGAGAAGTGCAATTAGCCTAAGCATAGTATTCCGAGGAATAATTGCACGGTTGATAAAAATGAGAAAAAGCAAGTCCCGGACCTGCAATAATAAACATATAAAAAACTTCGTTAAGTAGTGATGACAGTACGTGACTAACAATAAAAGGTATTACATCATAAACAATGATACAAAAGAATAAAAACAGATATTGCAATGATGCGAAAACAATGAAGTCCTGGATTGCAATCTATGATAACCCATATAGAGAAAATACCGATAGAAACAACTGCCCTTCAGAAAAGCCATGCAAGGAATGTATTGTAGAACCAAGAATTGCTTCCACCTTGGGCTGCTTGTGATTTGAGGAATTCCTCCTCTTCTCTATCAATAGCCTCTTTCCCAGAGAACAGATCAGCATTTTCTGGTCGGATTGAAGTTCCACGATGAGTGAGTTTGTACCCAGATATCAAGATCAGGTATAGTGGGATGCCGAGGTACCCAGTTACAAAGTTCTTGACGTCGAACGTGCCAACGAAGACGCTGAAGTTCTTGAAGATTGCGATAAGGATACAGAATGCGAGAGCGATGTAAGAACCGATGGATCCTACAGGGGACACATAAGGCATATCTTCGTCTCTTATTCCTTGTGCGAATCGGGCACGGCGGAAGTAAATGTGAGTTACGAGAATTGAGATCCAGGTGAGTAAACCGAAGATGGTGACGAGGTTCGTGAAGTATGTGAATACCGTTTTAGAGTCATTTGCTACGTTCATGAATGCGAGAAGAGAGAAGGAGGCTGAGAGGCCGAGTGCGTAGATGGGTACACCACGCTTGTCTGTGCGTGCAAAGATTCTTGGTGCTTTGCCCTCTCGAGCGAGACCGAAAAGAGTACGGGAAGCGATGTACATATCGGAGTTGGAGGCGGAGAAGACGAAAAGCAGGATACAAGCATTTAGGATTCCGGGGAGAGCCTTGATTCCAGAAAGCTTGATTGCGACAACGAAAGGAGATGCAGCTGCCGAGTTTGACTGCGTGGTTGCGAAAGCCAAGTCCTCAGAGTTGTAGGGCACGAGCATGCCTAACAGGAAAACGGACAAGACGTAGAAGAACAGGATACGGAAGAACGTGAGGCGGATTGCGCGGGGATCGTCCGACGAGGGTTCTGTGCTTCACCAACAGTCACACCAACTAACTCCGTACCAAGGTAAGCAAATGTCGCAGTAGTGATGACTGCCCAGAATGCGAGGAAACGTCCAGCAGCCCCATCTAAAGATTCATATACATTCTAAGAATGCAAGAAACATATGAATCAAATTAGGGGAACATACCTTCGATATAAGTGTTGAAAGCACCCGGATCTTTCCAGTAACGGAAACCTTTCCTGTCATGGTCCGGACCACCTCCAAGCGCCAAAATGAGCGAAAGCAGGATTAAACCGACAATGACAACAACTTTGAAGCTACTAAGCCAGAATTCGAACTCTCCAAAGAATCGGATACCGAAGTAGTTTATGAAAACGACTGCGACTAGGAAAACGCGATGAAAACACCTGGATTTACTTTCTCTCGAGGGAGCCAGTATTGTATGACAAGTGCCGCGGCAGTCAACTGATTAGGCGTGACAATGATGTACTTGAACCAATACGTATATCCTAAGGCGAAACCAAGAGCTGGATCACAGAACCGATTTGCATATCCAGTAAAACCAGACGCAAGAGGTAACCAAGCAGCCATTTCTCCGAGAGCGCACATGACAACATATACAAGAAGACCAACGAGAGCATAAGAAATCAAAACACCAGCAGGACCAGCTCTAACGAGAGCAGAACCACTGCATGAAATTTTTAGATTATTGTCATGAACATACACAACAAAGAGCGACGTACGTTCCAATGATAAGCCCAGTACCAATTGCACCTCCGATTGCAATCATAGTGATGTGCCTGGACTTGAGTCCTCTGTGTAACGACCCTTCCTCATTATGCCCACTATCTGGTAAACCGTGTACGTCTGCTACAGCTACTGGTTCCTTTTCACCAAGTTTTCCAAAGCTGCTCTGAGAGCTAGAAGCCTCGGCTGCCTTCTCACCGCCATTCCAGGTAGCCATGGTAGACGGAGAATAGAGAATAGGACGGGGGGAACGGGGAAGAGGACCGTAGTGGTGGAGGATGAGAGAGCGGCGGAGGAGAGGTTAATATACGATTTTCAAATTATCAAAAATCGACCAAACAAAAGTGGAGCATGATAAGGACAAATTTCAAGTGAGCCCCTCTCTAATCCGTCCCATTTGTGTATCGCTGTACAGTTCTTGGCGGATCAGGGCCGATCACGACATCAATCTCGGAACGGGTCAATTCAGTTGAGCATGAACACTTCACCGATGCCGCGCGCCTTTCTGCTGGACGACGTCGTCTCTAACACTCTGTTTCCTTTCCTTCAATCACCATCTTTACCACCGAAAACTATCTCGAATGAGGAACACCCCAGCGAGTCATTCTTAGAGTCCGAATAATCTCGAATGTACTTTGATGACTCATGTGAAGACGATCAACCCCAGCCAACACCGCTCGCCGCCAGTACCCTGAACAGAGCCAAACACTGTGAAAAATTTTGCGCAGTATTCGCTGCCTTGGCAAAAATCCGACTCTTGATTGTCGAGTATCCTGACATTTATACTCAATCACTATAAGCCTCGACGTTGTCTGTAATACTTCAAGAGTTTAAAGTTTCGGGATCAAAATAACAAAATGTGTTTCAAAACTAGAGTATATCATACTACGCCATGATGTGTGTAATCCCGCTATCTTCTATAGTTCCGGTTTCCCACATACTCAATAACGCCACATGTCGTTTCATTAGTGAGATGTAATAATGTACTTCTAAAGTACATCATCTGGAGCTTTCCCGCCGTTTCCGTGTTATCATCACGAGGTTAAGAAAGGAGCATCTTTTGCCAAATCATTGCTTGGCGGGGAAAGGACTGCATGTGATCATCGTCGTCTCTCTGGGGTCGAGAGCTTAAAAGGTACACACATCAAAGCAATTGCTGTTTAGTTCTAAAAAAAGCAACAGTCTTGATAGTCAACATTCTTGATGAACTGAAGACCTTAATTAGCCGTCTAGAACTACATGTATTGACTAGTTTGCTCCGTATTCAGCGAAATACCTAGTTACTATCGCTTTATTCTCTCAATACGAGACCAACTCGGTACATAGAACCGTGATCCGTGGCCAGGGCTTCTTCCCCCTCGTAATGGTCCCGATCCTGAAAGTTATACACATTCACACAAGAGCTTATCTACCTTTGGAACAGAGATAAAGTCGGGATTTTTTTAATGTGTGCCTTACTTGACGGTAGCGAATGTCGTTGCTTTACCTGGAGTCTTGAAACAGGAGACAGGAGAACAACGTGACAAATATGTTCTTCATGTTGATACATTAACTTTCATTCTATTTTATTGCGCGCTTTATTTGCTATCCTCATCTATCCGAACTGAAATGTACAGTTTTGCTGCTTTTCTTGCTTACAGATTACACAAAGTTTTTTACTAACTTTCCAACTTTTCCTCTAAAGTTCCTGTTAGAGTTTATCCCTCATACCTTTTTCTCCCGAAGGCTTCCCGGAGTAAACCTGATGCGTCCGCTTTTTTAATGGATTAAGTTTTAGCCGCTCAATGGCTTATGATAGTCGACAGATGGTTTGCCTCTAGATGTACGGTATTAATCGGAGTTGTACGATGTAACAGTTTATATCTATCTAAGTTATACTTTCCAGAGAAGAATGGTGGAGCTTATCCTAATTTGCCTTATGGCTTCCTATTGTTAACTGACCCGCACCCGGTGTAATAAAGTCATCTATACAGGTGATGGAGTGAAGTCTCGGCTCTTCCTTACAATAACGTAAGCAAGTCATGAGCGATCGTAATAGTAGGAGTTATATATATAATGTAGTAATCAATCATAATTTATATATGGATTTATAGCATGGAGATCACATGCGAAAGAGCGTTGCATCTTTTTCTTAGTCTTCGTCGAAGAAATAAAAAAAAATCAACTGACAATCTGTAGAATGGCATTTTGCATAGTTGTATTTTTCTTACTTGTAACTCTATTATGTGTCAAAAATGAGTGTACAGCAAATTCGAATATCACAAGTATGCTGCTACTTTGTTGAATCCCTTCAAGATGCAATAAATAACAGGATAGTATAGTAGTGTTGGTATACACGAGACGTAGCTTCATATATCTGCTTATACCTCTGTACTACTCATTTTCGTGATCTTTTTGTTAACATGACAGATTGCTTGTGTTTTCCTCGCAGAAAGCTACTTTGCTCACAATATCAACATCAATATACAGCTTTGCGAAATCTGCATACATCCTATATCTTGAGGCTTCACACACGTCCTATTCACCTGCTATTTTGCACAAGATCAATATCTACTCAATTTGCAAAAAAAAATTACAGATAGTTACAATCGCATCGCTCAATCTTCTGGTATTCTGGTCTAGTAGATCATATTAATAAAAGGTACAAGTCATGAAGTAATAAGAGATAATAAACAGTCGGTATAATAACGTCTCTGAAATAACTTGTCTAAGTTGGTATGAAAATAAGAGGAACATCTTGAAACTCTACAATGAAATATACATACTGCACTATAATACGCATGCTCGCGATATAGTAGAGAACTGGACTGTGCTCTCTGGGCAATTTATTCCGGAGAAGCGAGGAATCAAAAAAAAAGAGACTGAATTGGAAGTTGACTCCGAGGGGTTATTACAGAACTTAATTTACGGCGTTTGGCGAACAAATGATACTAGAACTCGTAACTCCCCCGCAAGGTTCTCTGAATCATATGCCCATGGATCTTTATGCGGGTCTGTCATTGGTCCATGAAAACCCAATGAAAGGTGCGGAAAGCACTCCTAGGCCGATCTTGGGGGCGGCTACTTGCCAAAGGGCAGATATATCATTATGGCCGTCGTTGATAGAAAAAAGACACCATCTAATGTTGGGTACTATACCTCTTAGCCCGTAGGTGTGGTTTAGTAAGAATATGGTGAAGGTTAGTTCGCTCCTACGCTCTGATGGAATTCTTGAATTGTTTTTTAAAAAGAAAAACGACGAGCTAATACGTGTGCATGTGCGACCTTACATGTAATGAATGCCTACCGATCTTTGTCCTAATAATTTTTCCAGATTCCAAGTACGAACTGATGTACGTGCAAGATTTATCTACTCGAGATCTTACCGGCTAAAAGGATACATGCTACAAGAAATCAGTGCCTAGAAAAACATATTTTTTTAGTCTACGATTTCCAGTATTTTACCTTGATCAGTATTTAGACTATTCGGCACTTTGCGAAATTAGACTTTAGAAATGATCTGTAGAAAGATTTGCTTACTTGGAGTAGTTAGTCCTTCCTTTTTTGTACTCACCCGACTTCAGAGTTCCTGGCGAATATCTCTTGCACCACTTGCACGCCAAACGATTCGGTGTAAAATTGTTATCTTACCCCTTTGGTATACGCTACTTCAACTAGAGCATCATGTGCATCCTCCAAATCATCTGATTCTATAAGATCGATGTGTATGTATGCAATTTTTTTTCACTAATGAAAATGAGTTATACTCAATTTGCCCTAACCCAGGTTGACACGGAAAAAAACTTATCGTGAAACTCATGCTCATGTTAGCTCAAGTCTTTGATGAAGTGCTGAAGGTATTTTAGGATTATGCCCAGAATTTCTCTCTTGAGAATTTCGAAGCTGACAATGAAATACGCCACATCAAGCTTCATTCTTTGGACTAGAATACAATAGGTGCACGCGTTTTCGAGATCTTGTTTCATAAATCAACTGTACAATGTACATCCTTTGCCGCGTGGATGATAACGGCCGTTCCCTGTATCAGCTTAATCCAAGCACGATATGATTAGTTCACTCGTTCACTAGTTTTCCGATACCGGGGATGAGACTGTGTGAATCGCCGAGTAATGTGATCATAGATAATCGCTTATCCACGGACAAAGTGTTCGAATTCTAATGTCCCCACAATTTTTCGGGCTAAATTGTGCAGGTGTATTTTTAAGTTTGTGTCGCTCTTCGTTCCCTAGATCAGATTTCGCGAAGCAATTTACGGGGAATTTACAAAAGGGGGCGCTGTGGAAGATGATTGTTGATCTGTGATTGAGACGCGCATCTTTCCCATACTATAGCCGAACGGATATAATGCTCGAATTCCATGAACAATGAAACTCTCTTGCTTCGTCCTCCCGTTATTCTGACACCATGGCTGATGCAATAGTGTCTTTGGATAATAACGTATGTCTCTATCTTTCATCATGAGTGGCCGAATTTCTCATCATCACATATTCGTAAACTGAATCAGTGGGGGCACTCTTTATATTTGGCATGTACGTTTATCAAGCTGTTGTTGAGCGAATGTCGTATTGATTTTTTCAACAGAATCACATCTGCGTGAGCACAGACTCTTATCAAATGTTAGTATTATATAGGCTGATGAACTGCTTTCAGGCTGTGGGGTGCAGGCACGGTCCAGGTTTACTTGTACTATGATGTCC
Organism: Pyrrhoderma lamaoense; assembly: GCA_002794735.1. NCBI lineage: Eukaryota > Fungi > Basidiomycota > Agaricomycetes > Hymenochaetales > Hymenochaetaceae > Pyrrhoderma > Pyrrhoderma lamaoense. Next base: position 68,203 of record NBAZ01000026.1, on the reverse strand, counting down.
GTACTATCCCGTTTTTCACATGTGTTAATGCTGATAGACCTCTAGTCATTCTGGAAATCAGATTCGCGATGGTTGAAGACTCTTGTCTTTGTAACATGGGCTCTGGATACTGTGCATCAAGCCTTGTATATCAAAACGATCTATGGTGTACTTGTCTCACACTTCGGGGATATCGAGTTTCTTGTATACAATTCGAAGTAATGAGCTTTCACATCGGCTTTAAAAATATGTTTTTGATCTAAGCTTTTTAGGGATACTGTTGTCTGTAACCTGTTTACGGCGTTCATATGTTTCTTGGTTCAAGGGTTCTACATCATAAGAATATGGATTTGTACGTGTATCAGTTCAAACAATAGTCCTTAGGCACTGGTCTAACGATAGTATAGTAAGCAAGCGCAATTATGTCTTTACCCTCACGTGCAGCGCTCTCTCTATTTCTCAGTTTGCAATGACGGTTGTTTACTTCGGCAAGTCCATCGGTATCGAGTTCGCTGCGGATATAGAGTCTATCGTCGGCATCGCACGAGCAGTCACCTCGATAAGCGCCGTCACTGACTCTGTTATCGCGGCTTCTATGGTATATCTCCTCATGCGAAGTCGAACAGGGTTTGCGCAAACGGACAGTCTTGTTCAGCGGATTGTGATTTATACCATGGGCACAGGTCTTACAACTGGCATCTGTGAAGTCACCTCCTTTATACTAGCCTTTGCCTCCCCAACCACATTTTTCTATATTGCGTTTTTCTGGCTCTTCCTAAACGTGAGTATCTTACTTTGGCTATATCTTAAGTACAATTCAGGCGCTAACGCGCTCTCTTTTAGTCTACCTAAACTCGATGATGACTTCGTATGTTCCCACCTCCCTGATTCTTTGTGAAACGAATAATAAACGCTTTTTTAGGCTTAACTCCAGACAAAGTGTTCGAAGAAGCAGGAGTAGAAGCAATACTAGCAACTTAACCTCGAGTAGTGTTAGAGCAGCACAATCGATCCCTGTCAATGTACAATTCATGTCCTTAGGTGAATCCAGCATTACAAACAACCTCAAGGTAAGCTTCTTGAACTCGTTTCCGCTTCGATCTGCTCAACCGTTTTACAGGAAGCCTCAACTACGGATGACATTGAGTTAGGCAGCGTATCGCAAGCAACGGAAAAATCTTACCAGAATGTATGTCTTCTTTTCTGCATATCGAATAACTATTTACGAATTGTATCCCTAGCATTTTCCTAAGCCGCGTTCTTTGGACGTTACGAGACCATATGCGCAATGAAATTCACGAAAAAAAAAATATCTGTTTTTGTATCTGTACGATGTACCTCGTCGACCTGTAGTCAGCATGTGATTAGTTACTCATGTTGTTTTTCATATTCTTCTGTTGTGTACCTAAAAGTTCATTATTATTATTATATTATATGATATCCAATCTCGTTATTTTTACAACATTCTCGTCCGCAGTAGTGGATAATACATCAACAGAAAATTCTCAGGGTAATGGGCTTGTAACTAAACTACACGTATAATATGTGATGGAAGCTTACTGGTGATAAAGATAAAAATGATTCCCATCAAGTTCCTTACACATTTTCCAAGTGTTGCTTCCTAGTTGCATTACAACAGGAAAAATTCTGCCATCGCTTCTCTTGTGAACTGAGATCATTCTCGAACTCAAAGAATAATTTAATTAACTATTCAGATTCATGATTCTTTCTTCTTCTATCAATAGTAATCGTAACTGTCATCTGGGCGCTCAACAAGAGATGTGGTATCTGTTCATGATTTGCAGTGGTTATACAAGGTAAAGTCGGTGTGGGAACCCAGGTTTCCGAGGTCCTCACATCGTTTCGGCTGTGCAACGTGACTCTGATATATGTATATCAAGTTCCCATAAAAACATAAATAACGTATACGTATTGATTGACAGCTTCAGTCTACATGTACACGTACTATCAGTGTTGGAAGGCTACTCTAGTTGATCCTATCACAGAATCACTACTTATAGTGACTTGGTTCTTCATTTTGGAATGATAGAAGTAGCGGGTAAGTCATCATCAAAATCGCCCAACACTAGGTCGTCTAGCCTATCCGCAAAGTTCATAGAAGGTACATTTCCGAGAGTCCCTGTTTGGCCTTCGCTGTTTACTAAAGTGTCGTTGACGACATCTCTGTCTCTCCATTCTTTGAGATGAAGAAGAAACCGCGCGGTGAGCATGCATGAGACTCTGTTGGCAGTTATACTCTTATTTTTCAGATGAAAAGATGAAGTGGAAGTATAACTCACGGAAGGGTAAGTGCATTCGGTAAGCGTTGGAAAAATGAACCACTCTTTGAAGTTTATATCAGTAAGTACGGTGCATGCTGCCTAGGTCAAGTCAGGCTTATATTTACCGGAGCACGCTGAAACCATGAGTAAAAATTAGAGGTTAATGTAAGCGACCAGAGGCATTCAAGCTCTTACAAAATTTAGAACTACTGCCGCTATGGTGAACACCGAGGTCAAACATATATAGGCTAGACCTTGCTTAAACATGAGTGTAGAGAAATGGTTCTTGTTGAACGTCCATGTAGTTCCGACGCGGAATAGCTGAATGCTACCATAGATGGTAAGTATTGCTACAGAAAATTCAAAGGCACACATCATGATAGAAAGGGCAACGCCAGCTATCATTTGGTAGAAGCATTAAATAAGCTTTACAGAAAACAACAATAGTTTAGCGCCTATCTTACCACTTTCGATAAGAAATCCGTAAGTCATTGTTTGATAGGATAGTAATGGAACTCACGTAGAAGAGAGTGGATCAGCCACGCATCTATTCCATGATACATGGAGCTTATCACGTTGATCAGAAAAACTGATCAATTAGTTACCGCAGGTTATGAAGCTATGACTTACTAGATCCATAACTGTACAAGAGAGTCCAATCGACCCAAGCACAAGTAGTACGATTCGACTTCGGCCATACAGTGTATATGTACGTAGTACTTGCGCGGCTTTGGCCAAAATAAGAACAAATAATTTTAGCCGAGCTTTGTGGTTGAGGTATAGAAGGTGCTTACAAATCACTGCGGCACGTCCAAGAACACTTGAGGCACTAATAAATAAGCTTGCGGCACAGCTTGAAAGAAGAACACCAAGTCAGAAGTAATACTGCTACATAACTCATGCGACAAACGTTGACTGGAGAAAAGTATATTGTGGTTAGCAGGTACAACGTTTAATAGATGAAAAACACTGTCACCATCAACTTCGGATTATTTGGAATTTCAATCAAGAAAAGGACGTTCGCAACAAGATAATAGTGGCATAGAAAGTAGAGTAGAGTTGAAAAGCGGAACTTCTTAAACCACATATACTCCACTGACAAAATGTCAAATAAGCTGGGATAAGAGGCTCGTTTTCTTATTCAGAACTACCTTCACTTGAAAATTTTATCGCATAATCGTAGTATACCAAAGCTGGGAAGATTGAGTCTGGTGAACTCTCATGTCGATAGAAAACTCACCGATACTCGACCATTGAATACGATACTTCAAATAGCTTTATGCGTACACTGGCGTTAACATAACACACCTTGGATAAAATAGACTATTTTACTTACTGAACGGTTGCAGTAGCTATAGCTGAGCTTGACATTTTTTTGGTACTCCTATACCTGGTGAAGGCGGGGAAAGTCTGAAAAGGGGATCTGGACGGTTGTTTTTTTGGGGCTCGGAGTTTTGGTGGAAAAGATTATATACATTGTTACGGTAGCTCAACTCTATTTTTTAGAGCTTATGCAACTGTAAAAATAGAGAACTATGTACAATGATTATGATATGAGGATATCATAACAGCAACGAATGCCTCATCATGGCAGCCCGTGTACCTTTTACACACTGTGTTTATAAACTGCGAAACGGCTTTGATGTGTTGGTTAACGTTATTGTTGGATAGGCATAGCTCGAAATGTTCAACTTACTGCCGGCTTCTGATTATTTATATGATTACAATTACATGATACTACCATATATATCCTGGTAGCTACCGTTTTCGTCCTTCGGGGCTAGCAAGCTTCCTCAGTTATCACCAACTATCAGGTGGGAGTACTCCAAATTCCGACAATCAATGATAGACCGTTTCATGTCCACCAAAGCAGACGTCTGAGAATGTGCCGCTGTTATTAGGAGCACAGGTAAGAGATGATAAAGGCTCACCCACATACGTGTCCGAGGGGCTAATTACGAACGTGGCTTCTTGAGTCCATGAAAAACAGAAGAAGTGGTTAGAGTTCTATATCATCTAATTCGGCCTATAAATAGTAAAATTATATAATCTGATTTACGTAGTAGAATTGTGTAATATATAGCGAACGAACGTATAGCCTACGATAGGTCCCCTTGTAGCTTCTCATGCCATAATACCAAGCCAGTAAGAATCAATTTTGAGGTTGGTCAAAGAAAAACTCATGTTTACTGTGTAATACATGTTACACGAATAAGCAAATTTAATAAGCGAATCCATCCTTAATAACAGCCATATGATTAACCCCGAGATCACCTAACGTCTTGATCACCATATTTTCGAACGCAACCGGACCACAGACATAGATCAACAATTCAAGTGCATCACCTGCTATCGAAAATAACCTTTCTCGATTAAGCCTTTGGTCATACTTGACAATCTCCACTCTGTCATTTAGTAACAAGTCAACCCGTATGTCCTTCCTTGTAAACACATGCAATACAACGTTAGCCATCAAACTTTGAGGTAATGCATCAGAAACCATCCGAATAAAAATGTCCGGTTCGTTTGTTGAAAGAATGAAGATTATGTCCAAGTATTTGTTGAGGTTGGCAGATCCTAGAATACTCAAGAAGGGCGTTATTCCCACACCTCCGGCAAAGCAAAGAAGCTTATGCGCAGTTACTTCAGGAGGAAGAGTGAAGGACCCAGAGATCCCTACGAGGTCGACACTAAGGCCGAGTGGTCGTGCATCTAGGAGAATGTGTGGCATTTTCTTTGCCGCCTGATGTGCAAGAGCAAAAAGAGCACCGGTCACCAACCCCCTTGGTTTTTCGCGCATGGTCAAACTGAGATTGCGAGTTTCAGAGTTATGACAACTGGAAACTGTCCATGTTCGTACCCGGTCATCATTCAAGCTTACTTCCTTCCCTGGTGACATATGAGCATATTGTTGTGTCCCTAGTAGTTTTATGAAGTCAATCACTGCCGCCTGCCCTGGATTAATGGAAAGATGGGATGAGGATTCAAAGTGAAAGGTGGCCAGAGTTGAAGAATGAATATTTACGCCTGTCAGAGTTAGGGAGATGTTATCTAATACGCGAATACTGTTGAGGGATAGCTCTTCTGACAGCAACTTAACAGGAGGGCTGTATGCACTTCTCTCTACAGACGTTCCAGTTGATTGCCTTATCGGAAAGACATCCTTAACGAAAATATAAGCCTCATGAGTATCGTGATTAAGCATGATCATAACAACAATGCGGTCCATTTCATCCAGATTGGCGTCAAGGCGTGAAACTCAGGCTCCTTGTCCGGAGGAGCAGGTAGTTTGGCATGATGTTTTCGACATCGCTTCCTTGTAGCAGGTGACAGAGCAAGTTAGAGAGGTAAAAATGAATGCTGGAATTGTTGAGAAGGAAGTGGGGGGTCAGGAGGAATCGGAGTAGTCGAACTACTGTTTGTGTCTTTTCCTATTCTGCTAACCTTCTTCTTGATCGCATTGAGAAAATCCAGGCTCTCAGGTTTACGAAGCTCTGTAATTAATGATCTTTCTGACACGAGACTGTCATTCTCATTTGTATTGATGTATAATTTCCACGACTACAGAGGCAAATACGTAGTGCTTCCTTGTCATACTGAGACGAAGTCCATAACTGATTGATTGAACTTTGTTTTTGCTTCAGAGATAAGTTCTAGATATGATATTAGTTCTCCTATTAGAAAGCAATTAGAAGAAAGAAAAACATATAATTACACGTTCATCAAACCAGGGGGGTGATGATGTAGTATTCGGTATACACAAGTACCGACAGGATTGCCCAACCTCAGTCACACATCAAAGTCACTCTACTACATTTTACATGTCACGACACTCCATATCACATAGTTTGGACTTTAGACGAACGTTTTCGTGTCCTTGTATACAGACGCTGAAAGGTATCTCAAGACTCTTAATCGTCATAAAATCGGTATAATTATCATAGCCACAGAACACATATATACGAAGAACAAGAATAGATAAACATTGCAAGACGCAAAAAGAAGATGCCTCGCTGATCCTAGTATCCAATGATTCACAAACCTCTCTCATTCGTATACCTTGTATAGACGATCTATATCTCCGAGATTGTTGTAAATTATAAACTGTATTGGGATATCAATGAATGTCAAGTCCAGTATAAAAGATGAAAGATAGAAGATCCTTACGTTGTCTTTTTCAGTGAGCATGGCTTCGCTCTCACACTTTCTTCAAATTTAACCCATAACTGGAATTTAAGTGTAGGGAGACTCCTATAGTAGAGGATGTCTTTCGAGCCATTCTTAGTCACGATGATAACTGACTTCTCAACCTGTTAAGCATATTGTGATAGCTACTGCGAATATAACATATACTTACCTTAGACTTGTCTATCCACATTTTTGTTTTTATCTGTAGCACCTCTGAAGCTTGGGTTATGAGATATCGTATGAAAACTATTTATAAAATTATGTTTTTGAGTATGCATTATGATTAGACGTGATTGAGTGTTACCTAGAGATTTCCGCCGTCGTATTAGATCCCAAATCATTTCACGAATTAAGTTGCGTTCAACATTTTTCTGTCTGGGAATGTCGACAGTATTTCCATGGTAGTCGTAGATTAAATGCGTCATGTTTGCTTTAGCGATTGCTATAGGAGATAAGCAGCATTATATATACGAATAGGTACAGAAAATCTGTGATTATTGTTGTTCGGAAAACATTGGATGATTATGTTCATCCAGGTGTGCCCGAGACATGCTGAGCCTGAGATATTGGCCTCCAAGAGTACAATTAGCAGCCTTGTATAGCCTCAGTGTGATTAGGAAGGTATTTGAAACTTGATAGATTTTTCAGGTGGCGAAGAATTAAAAGAGAAAACTCGGGAGACAAATAGCAGACAAGTTTCAGATTCAGAAGCAAGGACAATTGATGAGGGGAACAATGCCGTACACCAGCATAGTGTTATTGCTTGATATAGCTTATTGTTTCTTATTTCTGTTTTTCAAAAGACCTGGGATCAGTGTGGAGGTGTAAACAGCCGTGTCGATAGTTTGATTCACTATGTAATACATAGCATTGATGTACTGTCTCGGGAAGAAATATCGTATTACAAAGCCCACGTGTCCCGCATTTTTGCACAGCATAGTAGATAGTACTCTTAGTTGTCTCTACTCGTATGTGTGTAGGATTTTGAGAATTTTGCTTTGATATCACTTAATCTGTACGTTGTATTATAAGAGGATGGAAAATCTAATAATATATCACAATCATATTATAATGCACGTATAAGAAAACCATTCTCCTACTCTATCCTCTCTTCTTCTCTTCTCTTCTTCCTTTCTTCCATCATCCCCGTTCTACCCGTTTGTTCTTCCAACTTTCTGGATTCTTTATTCTAAGCACGATTGAATACGACCGAGAAAAGAAAAGCACAACCACAAAATACGTATTAAAACACTCTGTTCCATTAATTCTACCATATACGATCCACCCAATCCATATCATATCATATCATATCGAACCATCACCAGACTTGACACAGACTCAACTCCAGAATCCCTTTTGGATCAGACTTAGAACAAGAAGTGCCAACGGAACAGACCAAGAAAGGTGTCTCATAGATGATAGGTATATCAGAAAAAAAAGGAAAACCCCGGAGTATACCGATCGTTGCCGTCCGTCTCCTCCATCAGTTGTCCCTCCGTCTTTGATCTTCTATGAAACGGGTTCGTTACCATCATTGCTTTGGTGTGGTTGAGGTAGCGTGCATGATGAGATGCTTGAGAGGCGTCGGAGTTCGGGCTCAGTACGCGTGTGATACTGGGTTTGAAAGGTGAGGACGGTGTGCAGGGTTCGGTTTGGGGTTGAGCTGAGTGTTTGGATGGTTTTGAGATTTTCTTTTGAAGTTGAGGAGGAGGGGAGGGAGAGTTTGGGAAACGTGTAAAATTCGGAACTTTGTTTGACTTCTTCTTCATCATTGTTCCCGACTGACTACTCCGCGCCCGCGCCCACGTCCGCATCGACGTCCCCAACTTCAGGATCGACGCCAATACTAAACCTCCACCCTATCTCCCTACTCAGGTTTATCCTCAAAAACGATGTGAAGGAGTGACGAACAACGAATCCAGCTCTCTCGTCGGGAACTCTTTTTTTTGTGTACTGAGATAAGTCTTATTGATGTGCGGGTAAAAAGCGTCATCGACAACACCAATATCTAGATTAACGCCTGTACCAGAACTGTAACCACGAACATGTCCATGTCCATAACTGTGAGTGTTACTTGTACTGTTAACACGGCCTGTCCCTCCTCCTGCCGCGCTTCTACTTCTGCTTATACTCCTATTCCTATCTCTTTCACGTCCGTGTTCTCGTTTGAGAGCGAAACGTCTGAGACTGAGACCCTGACCGAGACCCGGACCTTGGCATTAATTGGTGAGCAATACCACTGGCACTCACACCCTGCCTGCTAGTAGTACTATACGGGTCGTTCTGAAGGAACTGTGCATGTGTATGCGATTGTGAGAGAGACCGTGGTACATGTCAGCAGACGACGATAACGGGCTGCTGCTGCTGCTAAGGTTGAGGTTGATGAGAACGAGAAGAGGGAGGTGGTGGTGGTCAGTGGTGAGGCCGTGGGTAACTTGTGATTGGGGCTTGTTGGGCTGTACGTATATATTGCATCAATTATCTTTCTCTCCTCTAGCTGGTACAACCAGTGAATGGGTAGTAAAGGTTGTTGTTTCGTGTTTTGTGCTTGTGTTAGCCCCTCTCTTCTTCTTTACGTCTTTTGGATGTTATGGGTGTTGTTTGGTGTTGCCTTTGAGGTATAAGGACCTTGTAGAATTAGACTGTGAATGATAGTTTGATTGAGTGATGGTTTGGCGAGCGATGGGCGATGTGGCGGTATTAAGAGCAAGAGCGAGAGAAAAGGGGGAAGAGAGGGAGTTGTTGATTTTTATGTTGGCATATTGTCCTCTATTGGGTCCTGAGTCAAGTCAAGTGATGACTATACAAATCAAAAAGTTAGTGGCTTTGCTCCTCAAACTTTAAGAGGCGCAGGAACAGCAACAGAACAAAGGGATGGAAAGTGGAGACAAAAATTTATAAATAGGTTAAGTAAAGTTAACAATAAGGTAAACCGACGAAGTGGATGGAATGATGAAAATTGTGTTTCGGGTCCGATAAAAGGAGGGAAGGAGGGAAGAGGGCTGATCACCAACGACCCAAACTTGTAAATTCAGAACCATACACGTATGATGCAACACACAAAGAAGGGTGGGGTCCGATGGTAAGACTAATGAAAGCAAGGCAAAGAAAAAGTAGAGTAGAGTAAAAAAGTGGGAAAGGGTTACATAGACGGATAAGTGCACAGGTCCCTCTTCCTTCTGAAACAAAACCCTAAGCGTTACTTGGACCTTTTTGAAAGGGTTTTTGGGAGTTATCGTGTCCGAATTGATTAAAAGGCAGGAGAAACGGGGTGCAGTATGAAGAAAGAAAATCGATGGACACATTATTGTATGAATTCAAAAGGAATATCTTGGTTAAGAGGTTCGAGAGAAAATGACGTGAAGCAAAAAGATGGAAGAGAAGACTTACTAATTCAGCCCGATTCCTGATAGCCCTCAGATTCAGACCAATTCCTGGTAGCTCTCCAATACGGACCTGTGTCTTGTAGCTTCTAAGGGTCGTAAAAGTGCAAGCGTTGAGGGAGAGGGAAGGGAGTATGATCAGTATGATCATGATCGGCGTGTTTAACTGTGTGCTGTTTTAGGTGGTATTGCACAGTGCTGTGCAAAAATGCGTGACGCGTGGGCTTTGTAATACGATATTTCTTCCCGAGACAGTACATCAATGCTATGTATTACATAGTGAATCAGACTATCGACAAGGCTGTTTGCACCTCCACACTGACCCCAGGTCTTTTGAAAAACAGAAATAAGAAACAATAAGCTATATCAAGCAATAACACTATGCTGGTGTACGGCATTGTTCCCCTCATCAATTGTCCTTGCTTCTGAATCTGAAACTTGTCTGCTATTTGTCTCCCGAGTTTTCTCTTTTAATTCTTCGCCACCTGAAAAATCTATCAAGTTTCAAATACCTTCCTAATCACACTGAGGCTATACAAGGCTGCTAATTGTACTCTTGGAGGCCAATATCTCAGGCTCAGCATGTCTCGGGCACACCTGGATGAACATAACCATCCAATGTCCTCCGAACAACAATAATCACAGATTTCCTGTACCTATTCGTATATATAATGCTGCTTATCTCCTATAGCAATCGCTAAAGCAAACATGACGCATGCAATCATCGACTACCATGGAAATACTGTCGACATTCCCAGACAGAAAGATGTTAAACGCAAGTTAAATCGTGAAATGATTTGGGATCTAATACGACGGCGGAAATCTCTAGGTAACACTCAATCACATCTAATCATAATGCATACTCAAAAACATAATTTTATAAATAGTTTTCATACGATATCTCATAACCCAAGCTTCAGAGGTGCTCCAGATAAAAACAAAAATGTGGATAGACAAGTCTAAGGTAAGTATATGTTATATTCGCAGTAGCTATCACAATATGCTTAACAGGTTGAGAAGTCAGTTATCATCGTGACTAAGAATGGCTCGAAAGACATCCTCTACTATAGGAGTCTCCCTACACTTAAATTCCAGTTATGGGTTAAATTTGAAGAAAGTGTGAGAGCCGAAGCCATGCTCACTGAAAAAGACAACGTAAGGATCTTCTATCTTTCATCTTTTATACTGGACTTGACATTCATTGATATCCCAATACAGTTTATAATTTACAACGATCACGAACATATTGGCTGTCGATACACGTTATACAAATGAGAGAAGTTTGTGAATCATTGGATACTAGGATCAGCGAGGCATCTTCTTTTTGCGTCTTGCAATGTTTATCTATTCTTGTTCTTCGTATATATGTGTTCTGTGGCTATGATAATTATACCGATTTTATGACGATTAAGAGTCTTGAGATACCTTTCAGCGTCTGTATACAAGGACACGAAAACGTTCGTCTAAAGTCCAAACTATGTGATATGGAGTGTCGTGACATGTAAAATGTAGTAGAGTGACTTTGATGTGTGACTGAGGTTGGGCAATCCTTTCGGTACTTGTGTATACCGAATACTACATCATCACCCCCTCCGACTTTTTTCAAAGACGAATGTATCAAAGAAGATGTTGTCAACATCCAACAACATCAATACATCTTGACCCTGACGAGCGATGGAAGCATCACCCCCCCTAGGCAATCTCCTCGAATGTGCCGACGACTGCAAAGGACAAGTAACAGTTTCCTTGAAGGTGTGAAGTCGGAGATTTATACATATACACGATAACAGTAAATGTGGTAGTCTGTTAGTGTATACGGGGTTTTGCTACAATATTTCACTAATTCAAGGTGCGACTACTTTCTGTCAGCCAACTTACCAGTTGGTACTAAAACGTATTATGACATCGCCGTTTGCTGGACATATGCTCACAATAGGAAGACTTTGTAACTCAAGTTGGCAGATTTTGGACTCTGATACTCTCTCTCACTGAATCTCAAGCACTGTCAGCACGTTTCATCTCTTCATAAGTAACTGGAGTCAAGAATGGCTAACATAGAGGTCCCCCCCCCAATCCCAGTAAGCCCAAGCTTCTATCCTTTTCTATCTGTTATTGTGGCGTAAGTTGATTATTCCCTTTTTCTCATCAGTTTGTAAAATGTCCATGCAACATGAGAACCAAAACAAGTTTTCTATGAGTGACAAAGGGAAGAATACCGAATCGGACTCCAGTATGTCAAAAAAAACAACCTTGAACTAGAACCGCTCGCTAATCCACACCATTTGCATTCACGTCTATAATTTTAAATGTTTACTACTAAAATCCAGATGGCAATCAATTTATTATTAAATATGGATTGTATGTTATTTGCGTTGTTTCAACTTCAAAGAAACTGATTGATCGAGACCCATAGAACAACCCTAGAATTCGAGTCTAAGGTATTTGTCTAGAACAAATAAAATAAAGAGGACACGAACTCATATTCTCAGGTACTCGAGATAAACAGCTTACTCAAGACTCTCGGAGGTGGTGGGAGACCAATTCAAGCTCTCAAGGGCTTACAAAATACTTTGACGGGCACTCAGTAAGTTCATTAATAGTGAATACAACATCGAGTCTTCGCTCATTTTTGTTCGTAACTATAGTTATTTTTCGTCGGAACAAAGCATTGGTAAACTATATACCACTCAATCAAAGATACTAGGATAACTGACTGCTTTCGAAGACCCAGTAACAGTGTCTCAGCTTTTCGCTACAACCCAAGATAAGATCCAAGAACTTAGGATTTCATTAAAAAATCTCAATTTTGAGAACGAAGTACTGGAGAGAAGTCTAACAGACTTTATTATTTGCATTCAGGTGCGTACCAACTCTCGACAGATATATTTTATAATTAACTTTATTATAGGAAGTCATGACAAAATCTAACATTAAACACGGTGAGCTCATTTTTTTCAAATAATAAATATCGATGATACTAACTTTAATCTCGAAACATATAGAATACACTCCATATAACTACTCTATAGAAGATTTATTTGGTTCTTTTCATACTTCGCTTGAAAAATTGACAATGGTATTACACACACTAGAAAAAGGTGCGAAACACTGATTTGTTTTTCCAACGAGTCTGACTATTTCATCACAGATATCAATAGTCGAAAGCAGAATGAAGAGCATCTGGATCGCCAATACTGCTCTCATATCACAACAGCTGCCTTTGTTTCAGGAGCAAGCATAGTTATGTTACAAGCAGTATATAACGGAGCAAATTCCACTTTGGATGATGTGGCTATTTTTGCTTGGATTCATAGTCTTTTGTTAGGGATTTTGACAACAACAACATCACTTGGTATAATATATTGGCACACATCACTAGCGTACGTCTTTAGCATTCTATTTATTATTCTTTCTCAAATTAACTATTAATAGGCGGCAGTATGACGATCCATCTTTGCTTCCGAAGTTTGCTACAATTGTTATACAAAATGGAAGTGGATTCACTTTATTTGTTTCACTGATTATATTTGTCATTGGTTTTGGTGCCTACATATTCAAGATAGCTTTTTCTCAGGTTAGAACTTATCCAGAATACTTTAACAAATGGAAAACTAATATTTTTTATAATCAGAAAAAAATCTTGTTTGCAGCGAGTCCCCTTGTATTTACAAGCGTATATTTCATTGTTATACTCTGTATAATATCCATGATATCAAGGAGGAACATGAAAAAATTTTACAAGACAATTTTTAGTGCTCGGAGGCACTAAAGAGTCGCAAATCTATCTTATTGCATAGCTTGGACTTTTGACGGACAACGCTGCTACCTTGTGTATAAACATTGGAACAGTTTCTTAAGACTCTTAATTATTGTAAAACTAGTATAGTTATCATAGCCATGGATGGATCGTATGTACAATGAACAAGAATAAATAAACATTGCCTGACACAAAAAGAAGCCTTGCTGCTTCTAGTATTCGAAAATTCGCAAACCTCTCTCATTCGTATACCTTGTATAGACGATCTATATCTCCGAGATTGTTGTAAATTATAAACTGTATTGGGATATCAATGAATGTCAAGTCCAGTATAAAAGATGAAAGATAGAAGATCCTTACGTTGTCTTTTTCAGTGAGCATGGCTTCGCTCTCACACTTTCTTCAAATTTAACCCGTAACTGGAATTTAAGTGTAGGGAGACTCCTATAGTAGAGGATGTCTTTCGAGCCTTTCTTAGTCACGATGATAACTGACTTCTCAACCTGTTAAGCATATTGTGATAGCTACTGCGAATATAACATATACTTACCTTAGACTTGTCTATCCACATTTTTGTTTTTATCTGTAGCACCTCTGAAGCTTGGGTTATGAGATATCGTATGAAAACTATTTATAAAATTATGTTTTTGAGTATGCATTATGATTAGACGTGATTGAGTGTTACCTAGAGATTTCCGCCGTCGTATTAGATCCCAAATCATTTCACGAATTAACTTGCGTTCAACATTTTTCTGTCTGGGAATGTCGACAGTATTTCCATGGTAGTCGTAGATTAAATGCGTCATGTTTGCTTTAGCGATTACTATAGGAGATAAGCAGCATTATATATACGAATAGGTACAGGAAATCTGTGATTATTGTTGTTCGGAAAACATTGGATGGTTATGTTCATCCAGGTGTGCCCGAGACATGCTGAGCCTGAGATATTGGCCTCCAAGAGTACAATTAGCAGCCTTGTATAGCCTCAGTGTGATTAGGAAGGTATTTGAAACTTGATAGATTTTTCAGGTGGCGAAGAATTAAAAGAGAAAACTCGGGAGACAAATAGCAGACAAGTTTCAGATTCAGAAGCAAGGACAATTGATGAGGGGAACAATGCCGTACACCAGCATAGTGTTATTGCTTGATATAGCTTATTGTTTCTTATTTCTGTTTTTCAAAAGACCTGGGGTCAGTGTGGAGGTGCAAACAGCCTTGTCGATAGTCTGATCCACTATGTAATACATAGCATTGATGTACTGTCTCGGGAAGAAATATCGTATTACAAAGCCCACGCGTCACGCATTTTTGCACAGCACTGTGCAATACCACCTAAAACAGCACACAGTTAAACACGCCGATCATGATCATACTGATCATACTCCCTTCCCTCTCCCTCAACGCTTGCACTTTTACGACCCTTAGAAGCTACAAGACACAGGTCCGTATTGGAGAGCTATCAGGAATTGGTCTGAATCTGAGGGCTATCAGGAATCGGGCTGAATTAGTAAGTCTTCTCTTCCATCTTTTTGCTTCACGTCATTTTCTCTCGAACCTCTTAACCAAGATATTCCTTTTGA
Source organism: Pyrrhoderma lamaoense (assembly GCA_002794735.1). Taxonomy (NCBI): domain Eukaryota; kingdom Fungi; phylum Basidiomycota; class Agaricomycetes; order Hymenochaetales; family Hymenochaetaceae; genus Pyrrhoderma; species Pyrrhoderma lamaoense. Next base: position 53,034 of record NBAZ01000026.1, on the reverse strand, counting down.
ATTCATACAATAATGTGTCCATCGATTTTCTTTCTTCATACTGCACCCCGTTTCTCCTGCCTTTTAATCAATTCGGACACGATAACTCCCAAAAACCCTTTCAAAAAGGTCCAAGTAACGCTTAGGGTTTTGTTTCAGAAGGAAGAGGGACCTGTGCACTTATCCGTCTATGTAACCCTTTCCCACTTTTTTACTCTACTCTACTTTTTCTCTTGCCTTGCTTTCATTAGTCTTACCATCGGACCCCACCCTTCTTTGTGTGTTGCATCATACGTGTATGGTTCTGAATTTACAAGTTTGGGTCGTTGGTGATCAGCCCTCTTCCCTCCTTCCCTCCTTTTATCGGACCCGAAACACAATTTTCATCATTCCATCCACTTCGTCGGTTTACCTTATTGTTAACTTTACTTAACCTATTTATAAATTTTTGTCTCCACTTTCCATCCCTTTGTTCTGTTGCTGTTCCTGCGCCTCTTAAAGTTTGAGGAGCAAAGCCACTAACTTTTTGATTTGTATAGTCATCACTTGACTTGACTCAGGACCCAATAGAGGACAATATGCCAACATAAAAATCAACAACTCCCTCTCTTCCCCCTTCTCTCTCGCTCTTGCTCTTAATACCGCCACATCGCCCATCGCTCGCCAAACCATCACTCAATCAAACTATCATTCACAGTCTAATTCTACAAGGTCCTTATACCTCAAAGGCAACACCAAACAACACCCATAACCTTTCCAAAAGACTTAAAGAAGAAGAGAGGGGCTAACACAAGCACAAAACACGAAACAACAACCTTTACTACCCATTCACTGGTTGTACCAGCTAGAGGAGAGAAAGATAATTGATGCAATATATACGTACAGCCCAACAAGCCCCAATCACAAGTTACCCACGTCCTCACCACTGACCACCACCACCTCCCTCTTCTCGTTCTCATCAACCTCAACCTTAGCAGCAGCAGCAGCCCGTTATCGTCGTCTGCTGACATGTACCACGGTCTCTCTCACAATCGCATACACATGCACAGTTCCTTCAGAACGACCCGTATAGTACTACTAGCAGGCAGGGTGTGAGTGCCAGTGGTATTGCTCACCAATTAATGCCAAGGTCCGGGTCTCGGTCAGGGTCTCAGTCTCAGACGTTTCGCTCTCAAACGAGAACACGGACGTGAAAGAGATAGGAATAGGAGTATAAGCAGAAGTAGAAGCGCGGCAGGAGGAGGGACAGGCCGTGTTAACAGTTCAAGTAACACTCACAGTTATGGACAAGGTCATGTTCGTGGTTACAGTTCTGGTACAGGCGTTAATCTAGATATTGGTGTTGTCGATGACGCTTTTTACCCGCACATCAATAAGACTTATCTCAGTACACAAAAAAAAAGAGTTCCCGACGAGAGAGCTGGATTCGTCTTTCGTCACTCCTTCACATCGTTTTTGAGGATAAATCTGAGTAGGGAGATGGGGTGGAGGTTTAGTATTGGCGTCGATCCTGAAGTTGGGGACGTCGATGCGAACGTGGGTGTGGGCGCGGAGTAGTCAGTCGGGAACAGTGATAAAGAAGAAGTCAAACAAAGTTCCGAATTTTACACGTTTCCCAAACTCTCCTTCCCCTCCTCCTCAACTTCAAAAGAAATCCTCAAAACCATCCAAACACTCAGCACATCCCCATGTGCTTCGGTGAACGTAAGTTCCAAAGAGCTCATCAACGTGAAACAACTTGGATAGTGAACAAAACGTTTTACAGTTCTATACTGAGGAATGTTGGCGGTTTTAAAAAACGAAATTAGCTAGAGTTTTCACCTACTATCTGAGCCCTATATCCTTCTGTGTCAGTTGACAGCAAACTTCATGGGTGCATCCTCCTCATTTTTAAGGTTTCTACTATACGTTGTGAGTACGAGCATGTATAGAAAGAAGAAGAGTTATGACAATACGGTATTATAACATAAACTGAAACAAAGTTTTATGAGTTGCATTACTATAGAGCACATCGAAATTTTCTGTCAAGGGTGTAAATTATGCATGAAATAAAATAGTCGTAGCCGCTATATTACAACATATTTTGATAGACGTAAAAGCAGTAACGACGATTACTTATCTAATAAGGACACTTGATAACACTTTCGACACCCTTTGTATAACCGAACACCGACGGCACGTCATAATAAAAATCGGAAAGCCACTTTTGATTTCTCTATTACTAGCAGCTTGTACTCCACTCTGATTGTAGTATGATTCACGATGGATATTTCCATTTTTCTCTCGTGAGGATTAGGGCAAGCCACATTAATCATCAGACTCCTATGCGAAGGACTGATATAGATAATATCCAGACAGGTTGAGGATACTCTTTTTTGTCTTCCACGAGAGCTTCTGGAGCGGAACTCTGAAATCTTCGCTGATATGTTCTCTCTGCCGCCAGGAGACTACGATACAGTGGAAGGATGCAGTGATGAAAACCCATTGATTTTGTGTGGAATTCAAGTTGACGATTTTCGTAGATTTCTGCAAATAATCTACCCTATGTGAGTATCTAAGAGAAAAGGTGTGGGGCATGAGTATCTCCTTTATATGCTCTTTATAAGTAGCTTGTTCTCTGATCCAGTGTCCTGCAGTCCCGTCAACAATACAGTCATGGAAGAAAAAGATATCGAATCTGCTTTACGTCTTGCAACTATGTGGAGTTTCAACTCCGTTCGAAATGAGCTGATTTCGAGACTTTCACGACTAAGTCTTGCTCCAGCTAGGAGGCTCGAGCTAGCTCGCGCTCATAACATCTCAAATTGGTTCATTCCTGCTTTACGAGAGCTTGTAGCTCGTGAGGATGGGCTAACGGTTAAAGAGGCTGAAATGCTTGGTTTTTCTTTAACTCATTTGTTTGGTTCTTTGAGGGATATCAGATACCGGATCATGATGAATGCATCCAAGACAGTTACAAAGACCATCTATACAGGCCGTGTTAGGCGAGAAAGGACTTTCTATGCTGACGCTACGGTTACGGGAAGAGAGATTGCGGCTCAATCAGCTTCTGAGATTGAAAGGGCCATTGATATAGAGATACGGAAATTTGGGGAGATTCATGGTTGGACAGTATGACTAGTTTATATCTTTGTTATCTCTAATTCTTGACTAGGTCAATCGTATCATGTATCAAATAAATTTGCACGTTTGACAATTATCATTCATAACGTTCTAGATCAAGAGATTAGGATCACTTCGATATGAATATAACAGAGCATATATATATCGAGGAAATGCATGGATATATAAAACAATATGATTGGAAATAATTTTGGATAATAGCCGAAGTTATATACTAAGGTCACTATGAAGTACTAGGATAGCTCTATATAGGAGACAATCATATGAAGGGTAGGGAGTGCACAATATCAGGGGAAGAGGGTCTGGATTGGACGGGATAGGGTACAGGCATGGGCGGAGAAGGTGTACGAAGATGGTCGCAAGTGGGCTCACTCATAGGGAGTGTCAAAGATATCTGACTCGGGTTGATGTATTCATCCAGCTTTCTATCAAGCTCCTTTTCCATAGAAGGGTCAATATAACTCGCATCAAAAGCTTGCGAGAACTTCCTTTTTCTCGTTTCTCGAAACCATCCTAAAATTACTGTAAGTTCAAGTCCAAGTTGCTGAGCTTCTTCCATATTTAGCCAACATTCCCTCATAGCGAGTTTTCGTAGCTCATCGTGATACCATTGTTTGATCTTATGATTACGAGCTAGCTCGAGTTTACGTGCCAATGAAAGACTGAGTTGCTCAAGTTTCCTGATCAAAACTTGACGCGTGGTACTTAATTGCCACTTGTCTGCTAAAATTAGAGCTGATACTAGCTCCTCTTCCCCAAGAATGGCCTGGTTTGGGAGCAGATATCTTATGCTTGTTAGTTAAAATATAGGACTAATACTAGGTACTTTAAGACTCACTCAGGGATACGTGCATTTAAAAGAGCTCGAAAGGCGCTTGCATTAATATCCTCTAATAGGAGAGGTTCTTCATCAGACAATCCTTTTGGTTTTCCATCCTCATTAAAAAGACTTTGAATTACTATAGATTCGTTCTCGAGATCTTCTCGTGGAATACGAAAGAGTATATCCCCAATCTTAAAAGAGTATATCAGAGCACTGAGAAACAGGTTTATAAGCGCAAAACTACCTTAATCGAAATTAAGGATAATGAATAGTAGTTATCTTTGTTGATCATTTTTTTCGAGTATATAGTAGCTATCTCGTAAGTTTTTGAAGTATGAAGTGATATTTTCTTGTGATATGATTAGATACAGTAGAAAGAGTTGAGGGGTTGACAAAATTGACGAAGGTAGATTGGGTGAAGTAAGCAATGATTTAAGTGGGAAGTCAAAGGTTTTTCACGTGTCGTTACCACGTCTCTAGGTATGAAATCGGAGAAGGCTGTAGAATCTATTAAAACTGGATAAGCAAAATTCTCTGTATACACATGGACATTTACTATTGCTCGAGTAATCTGAATGGCTTCGAAACATAATGTACTATAATGTCAGTTCTTCTGGAGAGAAAGGCAAGAGTTTCACACAAAAAATATCATAAGAATATATCGATTGTCATCGTACTGCGAGAAGAACTAGTGTCTTAAATTTCTTGTATACTAGTAGAAGCTATTCAGTTGTGAATATATTGTGGTTACTAAAGACGCGGCGGGATATACCCTCATCCTTGTTAAAGTAGTTACAAAATATTACAGAGATAGGATGAGCAACATTCGAAATGATATGAACATGTGCAAGCGCAAATGCGACTTTTACTGACTGCTTTCAATTTCACTAACTTTTCGCTCCAGACCCTGTGTGATGCTTTTTTTATTGGTGAATGAGTCTGCACCGACATGCACTATTGCATCATAGCTCATATTTCGCACAATGTATATGTATCTGCATAGGAAGTGACATATCAAATAAAACACCCATATGTGGTGTCCCATACATCAAGCCAAAATATACTCTTGAGGGCGACAAGTGATAGCTGAACGCGAACGAAGATAGCTTAGTGATGTGAGGCTTTAATCAGGTCTGCCGCTCGCTCTGCTAGGATATACACAGGTGTCTGGGTGTGAGCGGCGGGCACAAAAGGCTTAGGGAGGAATACAAGAATGAGGTTACAATAGCAAATAGCAAACGTGTGCACTCACGAATGCGGAAGCATCAACGACACGTAGCCCAATTGTTCCCTTAACTGTTAAGTTCGAGTTCAGGGCACCCATCCCGGTCTCATGATTCGTCATTGCCACAGTCCCACAAACATGATCGACAGAAGTTGCCGTGTTCCTAGCATACTGTTCAATCTCTATGTCGGTCCTTGCCTCCGAGAAGATTCCATACTCTCCAGCTATCCAATCATTCCAAGTAGACGCAGTTACAAATCTTCGACTAGCTTTCAAAGCTTCCCGTGCCACGAATATATCAAAATCAGTACTCAAGAAATTTGGATTGATAATCGGATGATCAAAGCTATTCGTGGTTGCTAGTGATATTGACCCTCCTTTTTCACAGTGTAAAAGTAGATTCATTTATGGGTATATATGTGCATTGATCAGAAAATCACATACTTGAAGATGGGGAGACAACGCCCAAGACTATAGAAAAGAAGTTTCCTGAGCTTGGTTGTGCTTCAGTGTTTAGAAAGAATTTATCCTTTTATCTCCATCAGTATTTGATTCTTTTCACCAAAGGAAAATAAGATTTACCGTAAATATCAGCTCGTAATGAGCTGAGGATGGTCCAGCACTTGGGTCCGATGCGTTAGAGAAAATTGTGGCATTGGAGGGCAAACGTAGCCATCCGAACTGACTAGATGGGCCGAGTACAAGTTCACCAGTACGATTGTTCTCCCAAGCAGCAAGTTGGGAAGAGAGAAAACTTGTATCTGTTGTTAGATTATCAAGAGTATTCGTAGAGGTTGTAGTAAATGTCACAGCTAAAAGAGGATGATCCTAAATGATCCCTGAGACTTAGTACACACATATCGTACTAGCCGGGACTGACTTGTAGATTTTTTAGACATCTGGAAGATCAACAAGAACCTCGATACCTTGTTTAGATAGCTCAGTGGCATCTCCAATTCCAGAAAGCATCACTTATTACACCTAATAAGTTAGAGACGAAGCAAGTATTCACAAATATTATGTATACTGACGTATTTGTGGTGACTTGATAGCGCCAGCTGATAGTATCACTTCTTTGTTTGCGGTAAGGTTGATAAATGGGCCTAGATTCCAAGATCAGGGTCTTCAATTATATCTTCGGATATGGACCAAATTGTAATTTACCCTCAGAGCGCTGGGAGATTTGAACTCCTTTGAAAATAGGACTACCTGAATCGATCCCTGTCTTTAGAATTTTAGTTACTTGAGTGTTGACCAAAATGTCCAAATTTTGGCGGTTTAGAACAGGCTCCAGATAACTAACGGCAGCATTTCTTCGTTCTCCATTGGCAATCTATATATGGCATTGTAAGTTGCCGCTGATGGAAGCTAAAGTAACACTTGCAGTAGATTGCACCCAGCCTTGAAATACGATTAGCTAAATCATTGTACGACTGTTGGTGCTCTCTCACCTACACCGATAGTATCACCAGAGTTATAATCGATATTAAACGGGAATTCCTCAGCTAGTTGTACAGTAGTATCAAGCACTTTGCTATCGGTCGGGAGCAAAAAACCTGGCAGACTAACTCCAACCGCCCCTTCAAACAGTAAGATAGCCAGATAGCCAAGATTCACATGGAAGGTACATACCATTATAGTTATGTAACAAAGGGTTGTATTCACCTGTTGTATTGTGGTGATCGGCGGGTAGACTAAATTTCTCCATCTTACATTCATATGTACATGTACATGTATGAAATCATATATAAATACTCATGATAGCTAGAAAACATCGACAAGCAACTAGGAGCTTACCTTATGAATTTAAGGAATCAGGTGCGTCCAAGACCATCCTGGGTCCCGAGTCACATTAGCCCATCTGTCAAAGTCATCTCTCGATCCACGGCTATAAACCATTTGGTCTGATATCTGTAAGTCACTAATTTGTAGATGAAGCCTTATTATACACACTAATCGAAGTTGAGCCTCCAAGCACATGCCCACGGGGATAGGAAATGGACCTCCCGTTCAATCCTGATTGATTTGCAGTCGTGAAATTCCAATCCTAAAAGAAAAACTCGCTTCTTTGCATCTTAAAACTTTACGCGTGCAAAAAACTAACAAACCGAGAGTTTAACAGCTTATACTCAAGTGAAGGGACTCTGATGTCAATGTTCGTGTAATCACTATATTCATGTGCATCAACCACGGTTATAAAAGAGAGAAAAGAGAGAAAAGGGTTCTCTACATACCTTGATCCTGCTTCAATCAAAAGAATCCTCTCGGTCGTATCCTCGGACAGACGATTTGCAAGAACAGATCCTCCGGCCCCAGCTAGTGATGTGTGAGTCCTGCATATAAGGAAGAGAGGACATAGTATTACCGCCAACAATTATATAATCATATGTTGTATTCAAGGATAGTTCGCTTGGACTTTGTAGTATTGATGCTTGTGTAAGCAATGCAAGAGAGGGGATAATAGTGAGACTAGTATATAGAACGAGTTTCTGATGCATGTCACAGTTGTACAAATAGCTAGCTTTAAGTTGCTCATGTTTGTTGTCCGTGGACGTCCTTTAATACTTGCTCATGAAGGATCTCACGATCAAAACACAGAGTTTCCTCTCCCAATAACATTATTTAGTTGTTTAGTCGCTGACAATCTTATGCAGTGACCTCAAGGCCCGGTAATTGGATATACCAAAAAGGAAAGTCATGCTTGAAATTGATGCCGACTAGTCCGTCGCAGCCCGCCAGAATTTTTGGAAATCGAACAATCATCTGTAAGAGACTACTTCGATCTCAAATCTGGAGTTCTTCATCTTAAGCAATGTCATGTGAGCTTTCTTACAAGGTAACTCAAAAAATGAACACGAGGACGACCTCCACTCTCAAGCCACTGTGACGCCGATACTGAGGCAATCTAAGTAAAGCAAAGGGAAATAAAGCTCGCAGTCTGGTAAAAGAAGCTTAACTAACAGATATACCTGGGTACTAACATTGAGATGCTTTAGAATCAAATGAATATAGTGACATATCTTGTAGCACCTCGAGCAGATAAATACTATGGGTGATCCTGATATGATATTCCTTTATGAGTTCTCCGAATAAACAACCCCATGTGTGTACTCATATACTCTCCTCTTAGGCTTACATCAGAGTATCTTGATTACTTTGTCATAGGTTCTCTTAATACGTTTCATCTATTATAATCTAAGTATGCCACGGATCTCATTTGATTGGTAAGTGGCCTTAGATCGGATTAGATCATAAAATTGTACATGCAACGAAAGGGGACTATCGAACTTATTTAGAAATTTCTTCCTTCATTCTTGCCCTCAACCTTACATTGCAAATTGTAAGACGTTTGAAACATGAACCAGCTTATTAGTAAATCAGAAGCTCAAAAAAGCGGAGGTCACACTTACAATAAGTACACTGCCAACACTACTTGTAGAACAGATCTCCTTTTTCTCGAAATTTAGAGATCCGATAGAGACCCTTCCTTGATACCCTTGATTCTTTTCCCCAACTTCCTTGAGGTGTATAAGCATTCGACATCCCAGAAGGCTTAGATACGAAGTAGATCCGATTGCTACAAGAATGGCATTCCAAATATTGTTCTGCAGATCGATAGCGTCTTCGACGGTACACATAACGCAGCATATAGTCAATCTAGAATTTCGGATTTAATATGATTTAAAAGCATTTTGTAGACACCGACATACATGAGAAAATATATTGATTGTTCACGGACCATTGCATTGATAAGAGAGAAGCTTTTATAATTTTGTGATCTGCAGAGTTTTACTACCTTGACGATTGTAAGACCGATGATAGCGATGCCATATAACATAGAGAAAGACCTTTTTTAACGTCATCAGCTTCATTCATAAGACTCATTATCGACTTACCAGTTGAGAATAGGTACTTTACCAGATACAGCACTCCCATGAGCTTGCTCTAAGCATGTCGTCTTGGCACTTTCCAGCGTCTCGTCAAAAACTAGATAAACAGAAAAATTGGGTTCGGTACAAATCTTCAGCTACTATAGATGCTCACTTTGCAAATGAGGCATTGTATATAGTATCATTCCAAAGCGAATGGCAGCCTCGATCGAAAGTAGGATACCAAGTAACCAGGTTACATTTCTAGCTATTTGAGAATGAGAACAAAAATGAGTATCTCGATATTTTTGCCAACAGTATAGATATTACGTTACCAGAACCATGCATAGCACAAACTCGTAATAAAAGAACGTCTACAGCCCCGGTGAATTTGTCTGAAGGACACAACATAGCAATAGGTACATACAATCCACTGTAACTATGGTGATGAGATCTAAAGCAAAGAGTTAGCTCGAAGTTCCCGAGGTGGTAGATGTAGTACTGACTGGCAAATGACCCAAACCAGTAGCTGAATCTACCTTAAAATAAGAATAAAAGCAAAGATCGATAATAAGCTATAAAACGGTATTACATCTATTAGACAAAATTATGACTATCTTCTATGAGCTCAGTAGGATTTTGAATGTTGAACTCACAAGCTGAGACTAGTGTAGGCGCTGATGCTAGCCACTTGGTGAACATGATTGTGAGTGGCGTTAAGGGTTATGTAAACTCGTACAGTGAAATACGTACTCGGAAGTCGAGAAAGAGCCCCTAGAACCCCCACGTATCGATTCTACAACTTGATGTTTAGTTACGCTTATTTAAAAACCAGTATACCTATAATTATACTTACCGCAAAATATAAAAGACTAACTCGCTTCCATGGTTGACTCTGCGAGGAACAACTCGCTCAACATTCCATCCGAGTATGAAACTCAAAATGAATACACACCCAGAAATGTTTAATCTGTTACATGTGGGTAAGCAGATACATGATATACAAAGAAGAAGAAACTGACCTCCTTGTCTATATTGATTGCTAAATATGGAATAAAAAACAAAATGACTATCATACTCGATGTATAAATTCCCCTCAAAATAGACCATACCTGTGTCAGTTGACAGCACACTTCGTGGGTGCATCCTCCACAATACTAAGGTAGCTACTATACGTTGTGAGTATGAGTATGTACAAAAAGATGAAGAGTTATGACAATACGGTATTATAACATAAACTGAAACAAAGTTTTATGAGTTGCATTACTATAGAGCACATCGAAATTTTCTGTCAAGGGTGTAAATTATGCATGAAATAAAATAGTCGTAGCCGCTATATTACAACATATTTTGATAGACGTAAAAGCAGTAACGACGATTACTTATCTAATAAGGACACTTGATAACACTTTCGACACCCTTTGTATAACCGAACACCGACGGCACGTCATAATCAAAAATCGGAAGGCCACCTTTGACTTCTCTATTACTATCAGCTTGTACTCCACTCTGATTGTAGTATGATTCACGATGAATATTTCCATTTGTCTCTTGTGAGGATTAGGGTGAGCCGTATACCCATCATACTTCTATTCGGAGGATTGATATAGATATTCTAGATAGGTTGAAGATACACTTTTCTGTATTCCACTAGAGCTTCTGGGCGAAACTCTGAAATCTTCAAAGACATGTTTGCTTTGCCTGTAGGGACCTCCGAAGTAGAAGGATCTAGTGATGATCATCCGTTGATTTTGAGTGGAATAAAGGTTAACGACTTTCGTTGTTTCCTCCAAGTCTTATATCCTGTGTGAGTACCGTATCGGCATAATGCATGGGATCTTAATCCCTCTCTTAGATACTTGACATAAGCTGAGTGATCTCAAATCTAAATCTTATAGTCCTGTCAACCAAACAATTACTGAAGAGAGGGACATTGAATCCGCATTAAAACTTGCAACAATGTGGAGCTTCAACTCTGTTCGAGATATGCTGATTTCAAAACTTTCACAGCTAAATCTTTCTCCAGTAAGGAGGCTCGAACTCGCACGTATTTTTAACATTTCTCAATGGTTTGTCCCTGCCTTGCGAGAGCTTCTCTCTCGTAAGGATGGGCTAACACTCAAAGAGGCTGAAATGCTTGGGCTAGCTCTAACTCATACGCTTAGCTGCTTGAGGGACATTAGATATCGACTTCTTATATCAGCATCCAAGACAGTAGTTAGATCCGTCTACGCAGGTCGAAGTAGGCGAGAAAGAACGCTTACTGCTGAGGTCACAGTAACAGGAAGAGATATTGAACTACAATCAGCCACTTTGGTAGAAAAGGCCATTGATACAGAGTTACGGAAGCTCGCAGAGGACCATGGCTGGGTAATATAATCATCTACTTTTTTTTGTAAGTAATCGCCCCATTATCATTATTAGTAATCCAGGCCACTCCTAATCAACACTAATCATCATATATCTTTAGTTTACTTTGTCGCCTTTATGCTTGAAGCTATCAAATAGCATGATCCTGTGTTACTCATTTTTCTTATGTATATGAATGACAGTGTAGTTATAAAAATAAATAAGGTATTACAAACAAGAAAGACGTCGAACTACCATAGAATGTCATAAAAGTCGGGATCATTTATTGGAGGTGAAGGTGGAGGCAGAGGCAGAGGTGCTAAAGATGAAGCTCGAGGCGCATCAATAAGCGGTGAAACAGGGTTGGGGTATGTAAAGGAAGGTAAGGGTTGCATATCACGAAGACAAGCTAGAGGAAATTGATCCATATTGATATATTCATCCAGTTTTTTATCGAGTTCGCGTTGTAACATGGAACTGTCAGGGTGAAATGCTTCTGAGAATTTCCTTTTTCTTGTTTCTCGAAGTCCTCCTAGAACAACAGTAAGTCCTAAACCAAGCTGTTGAGCTTCTTCAAGGCTCAGCCAACGCTCTCGTGATGCGAGCTCATGTAATTCCTTCCGATACCATTGGTGAATTCTATGTTGTTGTGCGAGCTCGAGTTTGCGAGCAGGATGAAGAGAAAGCCTTTCTAGTTTTTCAATCAACAGCCGACGCATGATACCTAACTGCCATTTATCTGATAATATCAATGCGGATATGATCTCTTTTTCTCCAAGAATATTCTGGTTTAAGAGAAGAAATCTTGTACATATCAGTCTATCCACAATAGTGTGATACATGAATGTCTTTTGAAACTCACTCAGGGCTACGTGCTTTCAAGAAAGCCCGAAAGTCACTCGCACTAACGTCATCTAATATGAGAGGATCTTCATCGGACAACCCTTTTGGTTTTCCGTCACCATTGAAAAGTCCTCGAATGACTGCAGATTCTTTTTCAAGATTTTCTCGTGGGATACGAAAGAGTATATCCTCAATCTCGGTGGACTATAAGAGCACTGAAAATGGGTTTGCGAGATCATGCTTACTTTAATTGAAATGAAGGAAAAGTAAAAGTCATTATCTTTGCGAATCATCATATCTTTGGTCCACTTGAATAAAATCTTTTTTTACCGAATTTCAATCCTAGATAAGATTTTTATGCTCTAGAAGAGGTCTGAACTACGAGTAGCTGGGGTGCAGTCAGTGTGCATGTACATGCATAAGTGAGCCCAGACTAATGCACTGTTGAGCTATCTGTATATGGAAAGAAAGACTCGAAAAATCTATGTCACATGCTATTACTAATGATAAATTGGGGTCAAATTGTAAGTATCCGTAAAAAACCCTTTCCCAGTTGCTTAACAAGAGTAAATTGCATCCAGTATACCTTGAAATTCTTCGATATGATGAGCTTGTGATTAAAGAATGTGAGGCTGGGAGAGGTATCAAAGGAGGATCTGATATATCCCGTACATAGATTGTAGTTCCTATAGTAGTCATCATGATGAGATTCTAGTCGATGTGAGTCTTGGAAATATAGTAAAATCTTGCATAATGCATTTATGCGTCTGACTAGCAGTTACATGTATGCATTTACATCTTCTGTACAAGGCCTATGTTAGTAACATATAGTCCACGCAAGTATGGATTATAGGATACATCTTTATACCAAGTGCGGAATAAGGATAACGATACAGGACGTTGACGAAAGAAAGCAGCTTGAAGGAGTACCTGGTCCGTCGCAACCCGTCAAATTTTTTGGGAGTCGAACAATCTTTCTAAAGGAGCCTACTTCGATCTCAAACACAAGGTTCTCAATCTAAAACAATGCCATGTGAGGTAACTCCAGAAACGAACACCAGGGAGACCTCCACTTTCAAGCCACTGTGACGCCAATACTGTGGCACTCTAAGTAGAGAAAAGTGAAGTAAAGCTCAAAGTCAAATGGTAAAGAGAATTATACTAGTAATTCTACCCAGGGTACTAACATACTCTAAAATTAGTTATAGCGACGTACTTTATAGCATTTTTAGCAGATAATTACTATAGGTGATTCTGTTATTTCGCTATGAGATTTCCAAATAAACCACCATGTGTTTATTTGTATATTTTCCTCTTAGTATTACACTAGAGAATCTCGATTACTTCGTCATAGGCTCTCTTGACATGTTTCATCGATTATAATTTAACTACGCCATGGATCTCACTTGATTGGGAAGTGGTCTTAGATAGGATTAAATCATCAAGTTCTACAAGCAGTAAAAGAGAACTATCGAGCTTATTTAGAAGTCCCTTTTTCTTCATGCTTTCCCTCTACCTTGATATGAAAAGTGCAAGACGTTTGAGACATAAACCAAATTATTAGTCCGTTAGAAGCTCAAAAAAACGGAGGGCGCACTTACAATAAGTACACTATCATCACTACTTGTAGAGCAGATCTCCTTTTTCTCGAAATTTAGAGACCCGATAGAAACCCTTCCTTGATGCCCTTGATTCTTCTCCCCAGCTTCCTTGAGATGTATAAGCATCCGACATCCCAGAAGGCTTAGATACGAAGTAGATCCGATTGCTACAAGAATGGCATTCCAAATATTGTTCTGCAGATCGATAGCGTCTTCGACGGTACACATAACGCAGCATATAGTCAATCTAGGATTTCGGATTTAACATGATTAAAAGCATTTTATAGATAATAACATACATGAAAAAATATACTGATTGTTCACGGACCATTGCATTGATAAGAGAGAAGCTTTTATAATTTTGCGACTTGCAGAGTTTTACTACCTTGATGATTGTAAAACCGATGATAGCGATACCGTATAACATAGAGAAAGACCTTTTAACCGTCATCAGCTTTATTACAAAAGATTAACTAGTGACTTACCAATTGAGAATAGGCACTTTTCTCGCTACCGCACTCTCATTAGACTGTTCTAAGCATGTTGTCCTGGTACTTTCGAATGTCTCGACAAAAACTAGATAAAAAGAAAAATTGGGTTCGGTACAAATCTTCAGCTACTATAGATGCTCACTTTGTAAATGAGGCATTGTATACACTATCATTCCAAAGCGAATGGCAGCCTCAATCGAAAGTAGGATACCAAGTATCCAGGTCACATGTCTAGCTAATTGAGATTGAGAATAAAGATGAGTCCCGCAATATCCTTGCCAACAGTATAGATGCCACATTACCAGAGCCATGCATCGCACAAACACGCAGTAAAAGAACGTCTACAGCTCCAGTGAGTACGTCTGAAAGACACATCATAACAAGGGGTGCATACAATCCACTGTTACTATGGTAATAAGATCTAAAGCATAGAGTTAGTTCGAAGTTCCATAGGTAGTCGATATAGAACTGACTGGCAAATGACCCAAACCAGTAGCTAAATCTACCTTTATAAGAATAAGAGCAATGATCGAGTATAAACTATGAAACCATATTACATCTATTAATAAAAGTTAGACTTTTCTATATAAACTCGTTATCATTCTTAAATTATGGACCTACAAGTTGAGACTAGTATAGGCGCTGATGCTAGCCACTTCGTAAACATGATTGTGAGTAGTGTTGAGGCTTATATGGGCTTGTACAATGAAATACATACTCGGAAGTCGAGAAAGGGCCCCTAGAACTCCTATGTATCGATTCTACAACATGAAGATCGGTATACTCTTTTTCAAGATCCAGTATATCCATGATTATACATACCGCAAAATATAAAAGACTAACTCGCTTCCACGGTTGACTCTACGAGGAACAACTCGCTCAACTTTCCATCCGAGAATGAAGCTCAAAATGAATACACACCCAGAAATGTTTAATCTGTTACATTTGGGTTAGCAGATACGTAATATACAAAAAAAGAATTTTTACCTCTTTGTCTATATTGATTGCTAAATATGGAATTAAAAACAATATGTTTATCATACTCGATGTATAAATTCTCCTCAAAATAGACCATACCTGCATCATAGACTAACAGTGTGGCAATAGCACCATAGACATACTGCTCAGTGTAAACTGCGTCAACGATATTCCGAGTTTTGCCAGGATCCGTAATGGTTAAGTTGTAACGAGGCTGTAACATCCTGCATGAAAAAATTAAGACAGCCGTATATGGACTATAAACTCGTTAAAGGGATCTTATGGTGTTTGTGGCACACGGGAAAGGGCGGGAGTAAAAAGTATACGAGAGACGTGGTTTTAAACTCATGTCAGCGATATTTTGGTACTGATGAACAGTTCCATCATCAAATTTATCAGTATGCAAGGAATTACGAAAGACGTACCTTTTGATGACCGCTTGGGCGTGTGTGCCATTATACTTGCAATAGCATAAAATCAGCAGGGAAGAATTTGGAAATAATAAGAATATCCCACGATAAGCACCATGCTTTGTCAAACTTTCAGCCAAGGAATGATGATCACCGCAGCTCTGAAATATTGATCAAGTAATGATGTAAGCGCATCCATTGTCTGAGTCAATAATCAATTTATTCATAACTACACTGCTATTGGGCGCAATATATGACAGCAGAAACTGATATACAAGAGACATACATTTCAAAGCAGATGGCTGACGTGTATACATTACAGGTCGATTGTCAATTTCAAGAACTCTGATCTTTGGCAACAATCAAGGTGCAGATCTTACATAACGAGCTACGAGATTCCGAACCAGGGCCAACATACTTTCCTCCTTGAACTTCGCTATGAGTCGCATTATATGGAAAGTGTGTATTCGCGAGAATACGTTGGCATCCCGTACACTGAGACGCGATTTCTAGTGAGATTGGCTTTCCCAGTGCATCCAATGGCAAATATGGATGGTGACGAAACCTATAACTGTCTTGTTGTATATCAGGACGTCCATACAGACGACATTCGGAATCATAACGGTTAGACAGTTCGAGAGCTTCAGATAGCCTTGATAGATGTAGATAGTCCAAAGCAAGAAAGCGCCTATACAGAGCTGCGATACGCTTGATATCATCCGCCGCATATTCAAGCAGCACAGGTTTCAAGGGACGCTTCATCCAAAAATCACTGTTACCGTTTCTGTGCATTCTCTTGACAACATCTTACAACACCAAAAAAAAATGTTAGACAGTAACAAAATTAAGTTATGAAAACCCACCATTCTTAGGAGGAACGGAAAGGACACTATGTTCATAGAGAGCACGATCAAGAGAGGTAAGACGGTGTACACCCTCTAATTGTAGTTTCGAGACTATAGACCATGGGAAATCTCGTCGACAAATCCTCTGTAGTCGGGAGTGGTCACCTTCGCGGCGTATTTCCCGAGACAATATATCTACAAGTTGTAGATCAAGTGTAGGGCTAAGCTCATATTTATGATTAAAGAACAGCTCGGAGAAGTCCATACGCCCGTCCCAAACGACTTTGATTTTTTGTTTCGTATCGTCTGAGCCTACGGTCCCCAAGACATCAGAAAACAGGAGCTGAAGTGCCTCTTTGGGTAGAGATAGCACATCGAAGATGTATACGGTTGCGGCTTCAGGTGCACTAAGGCAGAGGAGGGAAAGTGCGCCTATCTCTGTTCCTAACTCGAGGCCTTCACAATCGAGGATTATGTATTCTGAGTTTGCGAGCTCCTGGGCAGCAAGCTTGACATTATCGAGGGTAGTACACAGAGTATACATCGTTTCAAAGTATAGCGAACCATCTTGCAGTGCAAAGAGTATATCTTTATATGAGACTAGTGTATTCAGAACCTCTCACTTTAGGGTAGGTGGACTACGAAAACTTGTGTACAAGAACCATTTTGTACGAGCGTCAATACAGAGCTTAAAGTGATACGGCGCCTATTTGACATAGTTGTATTTTAAGTTAAGCTCCCATTGAAGAAGGAAAGCGAAATTAGTTAACGAAAAGTAGATAACTGATGGGTGCGTATAGCAAAAATGGAATCTTTCGTTGGTCATCCGCCTTGATTTCTGCTTCAGAAGATTCGGATATAATAGCACATGCACAACGGGCATCCTTCAATATACTTTGGTACGTGAATAAGTTCAAGTTTCGTATGGAGAATTATAGTGCATGACACCCCCTGTCATAACCCAAGTCCCAAGGCAATTCTAAATGAGCGTTTACGTAATCATTTTTCTCATGTACTATTTTTATCTGTTTAACATTCCCGTTCAAGCGCCTTTTCTTCAGACAATCCTCATGCTCGTGATAAGTCTATTAAAGTTTACTTATCAGGTAGAAACAGAAATGGTACCAGCTCAAAGGCTCTGACTCTTTCATTTCGCTTCAGAGTAGCTGATAATGTGAAAAACTATCTATAAACGGATTCAAAGTTCCGTTATTGATGAGGACTTCGGGCGTCCAGCATCATGTAAAGAGGTGATACCAATGTCATCCATTCTGACATACAATGGAACCAAATATACAAAGAACTCATTTAAAGGTGAGGCTTGGTAAAAAGGGTGCCCACTAACTACGCACTTGCTACGAACATCGTTTATCATGTCTAAACTCACTATGGTCAAACATGAGCCTTTCGGCATCCATGATACTGGTCCACCGTCCTCAGGGGGTAACTACACGACTCTGATGATTGTACATGGCTATGCATGGCAATCCGGTAAATATACGATCTCTAAGTTCTATCACAAAGTATTCTGCTTACCGTATCGATAAGGCGTCTTTGCTCGTCTTTTACCTTTCGCCGAAAAACACAATGCTCGTATTGTACTGGTTAACAGAAGAGGCTATCCGGGATCGAGCCCCTATAATAGTGAAGAACTTCAACAGATGATAACGTTCATCATGGAATCTCCCAAATCGAGACCCACATTAGAAGAATTCATGAAGCAACGTGCCAGGGAATTCTACAATTTCTTGGAAGCCTTCATTAAGTCTGAGAAAATACCGCAAGAAGGTGGTATAACAATTTCAGGGTGGTCTTTGGGTTCTCTATGGGTCTTGTCTCTTTTGGCCTTTGCACCTCTTTTTCCCGTGGGTGAAGTCCCTCTGACGGCATACATTCGTAGTCTGACAGCATACGGTATGTACAACTTGAAATTGGAAGTTCCTGTACAAGTTATCCAACTTATTTTTTTTTATCTAATCAGACTCCCCCGCCGTGGTTGCTGGATATGCCCCACCTCCTAACGGATTCAATCCACTTTTTCATCCCTCCCTTTCACCTGAGGAAAGAATCAAGGTATTTCCGTCTTGGGTTAGCGGATACTATGTCCATGGAGAATCTCCAGCAGAACTCGAGCTCCGTAACGCTTTGTCTGACCCTCCCCCGACTATTATGACTATGTCTCAAGAAGATGTTGATGCATGCCTATATCCGTCTCCTGGCGATTTAGACGGATGTGATGCCATTCTAGTTATGTTTGGCGTGAAGTACGGTATGTTCGAACAGATCAGGAAGGCCGCAATATTCCCTACGAGTCAAGTTCAAACGTCCGATGATCCATCAAAGAATCTGAAGAAGGGCTGGGAATCTGTGAAACTGAGATGGGTCTGGTGTGATCGATCGATATGGGAAACACCCTTCGCATACTGGTCCTTGAAGGATGAAATACAAGAAGCATCAAAGATAGGGAAACAAGCCAGAGAAATCGAATTCGTTCGTATAAGAGGTGCAAACCATTATGTATGTACGAATTCTTCCATTTCCCATCATGATATTCTTACACTTCTCATTCAGATCCATTGGGAAGAACCCGAACTAGCGCTAAGCGCTTTATTAGGAGAAGGTAATGAGTTTGAAGCAAAATCAGCTCGGCTTTGAATAGATCGACCTTTGGAAAATTTTGAAAAATTTTGAATTTGTCTGATATTGAAAAGCGAATTTTTTTTTTCATATCTCATTCACTATTTAGTTCAGATTTGTAAGTACAGGAAACTACAGGATGTATAACAAAGAACAGATACAAATGAAGCAAGAATAACTTTTGTCACCAACGGAAACTCGTAAAGCATTTTGTGAAAGTCTGGTACACTCGAGGGATAAAAAGACATTAAAATAACGAATTCTACAAAAAAGAGAAAGAAAGAAGAAGAGCAAGAACGAAAACAAAAAAAACAGTCCTATCTCCTCGTGTAAACGCTTCGGTATACAATCCATTCAAGCACTGTTAAAATTCCCTAGTTTCTACAGTGAGTTTAATACTTGGACTTCTACTATACAAATACAACTTTTGAGAAAGTTTACTCACAACAAAGAGAGAGTGACGTCTCCATGAACCTTTGCCTTCAACTCGATAGCAACATCGAGGTTCAAGTCCAGCCTTAACTTTAAAGTATCCTTCTTATCTTCCTTCTGCTGTCCCCCACGGACGACTTCGTCGAATTCGTCTACGCCCGGGAGAGGTCTGGTGAGTGTTGGAGTACCGTATTGACCTCTGACTTCTCTATCAAAGTCTTCGATGCCTGGTAGTCCTCTCTGTTTTTTTCCGCCCCGTCTACGGTTGTTGTTGTTGTTGTTGTTGTTGTTGTGACGACGTGGGGAATCAGACTCGCTTGCAGATATGCTCCTTGAAGTACGACTGCGCCTCTACGTGACTGTTGTTGTTGTTGAGGGCAGGAGCTGGTGCAGGTTCAACTGACGGGGAACGAGATGGAGCTTGAGACATGTTTTTTATTGGACAAAGGGAGAAGGAAGCGAAGGGCGGGAGGATGGGTGATAAGAGAGACCGGTATATGACAAGAATCGGTTGAGACAGAGAAGCTGGGTTAAGACAGGAAAAACAAACTATGCACAAGTCAAGTATTTAAAGTATCTTTATCATAGCTCATCCTCAGAGCTAGACCTATTAATAATGGATGTCTCAACTCAGCTTCATCTATCCAGTGACGTCTTTCGAGTGGATAATGATGTAGGAGCCATCAAATGAGTGGTGGTGTCGAAAATACCAAAAAGGCGATTATAGAGCCTTTAAGACGGGGCATGTTGCTCCTACATCAAATAAAAATTGGAACGATGGGGTTTTTTCTATTTTCGATATCCGGACCAGTTGGGTACAATACACAAAGAGGAAATGACGTCAATAACTACGTTGTTGAAAGCGCCTTTTGTTCACTTGTTCACTTTGCAGTAAAAGTAAGATAATATGTTACTTAATGGATTACTTGAAGTGGCCGGCTCAGTACATGACTTCCGGAATTGCAGCCACGTTGATATCATTTTCAGGTACACCGCAGCACAGAAGAAAAAAAGTTTGAGAGCACTGGTCATCGTGACTTAATTGATAAGAAAGAGGGGACTTGGTCAGGCTGGTATTGACTCAAAATCCATGAGAATAGAGTTTTGAAACCTGCTGAAAGCAACTTTTGTAACCAGGCGGTTTGCTGTAAGTATTTCAATTGTAACTGACACGTAAGAATGATAGGGGTTTATACATAAATTAAGGGTTATAGAGCAAAGCTCCAAAACATCAAACACCCCCTTAAGTAAGCAAATTAATTCATACGTTTAATCAAGCACAGTTCCGATAAGTCTCATGATTCAGTATTGGAAAAGGTGTACTTTCATAGAGTTCGGGTCAATTGAAGTCTTAAGGCAGGTTGAAGCAAGGTTCTATTGCAAGCACATCATTCACATCGAATATCAAGGACACAGCAAAACAGATCAAGAAGAAAAAATTTGTATGAGGGGGCTAACTGGTAAGACAACAATTGTATTGGAATAAAATGAGCGGATACTTTTCATGAGTCAAGATGTCAAGATCGATAACAGGAAGAAGAAATGAAGAAAGCGAAAGGGTGGGGAGGGTCAAGGATGAGTTACATGGGGTGCATAAAACAGCATCATTAGAACTATGAGGGTGCGCCCTGTGTGTGGAGTCCATGCTAATCAATGAATTAAATAATTTAAGTCCGATGCAACAACTTAAGATCCCAAAAAAATGAGTAATAGAGAAAAAGATAGAGACTAAAAAAGAGAAAAGGTCGGGGGCAGTCGAGACCTTTTCCTGTACCAACGAGCATTGAGTATTGGACCTAGATACGTTCGGGATTGAACTGTATTATACGATTAATCGCGTCTTCCTGGACGTTCATCCTTTTCAGCATCAAAAAGAACATCGGCATCTTCCTCTTGTACTGTTGGTAATCTCTCGTAGCCTCGTTCAAGGTCGCGTTCCTTCAAACCTATAGCTTGGGCTGAGGATTCCCCGGAAGAAGCATTGCGTTGTAGCCCTTCAACATGTTTCGCCCATGTATAGTACATGGTTCCAAGAAGAATGACGAAGATAGAGAGGGCCCGATTTCTAAGAAAACGAAGTGATATAGATTAGTATAACATGTATATGCAGAAACGGAAAGCAGCTCGGATAGGGAATTGTATAATAGTCAAGTATTATACATTTAAATAACCTCTGGAGATATGATTCGTCGTAGTAGAGTGGCAACCTATGCCACAATCTAACACATGGCTAAATGAAGGCCGATAACAACGAAGTGTACTTTTTTAGCCAGCCCGAGGAGACCATAAATCGGACAAAACCAACGGTAACCAACGGCGACGAAAGCATATAAGTAATAGAAAAGGGATGACTTACACAGTGAGCAAATCTCCAAAAAGCCCAACGCCGAGGAGCGTTTGTAGAACGGAGCGCGCCGCCTGTGAAGAAGAGATAAATTTGAATCAGTATACGGATGTTTCAGGTACACGAAAAGCACGTTAAAGCGGAGATTATAGGCAACAACAAGAAAGCAGCGTGAAGCCGACGGTTTGAATCAGAATAAGAAGCTATCGCTGATATATTACAGTTGACATATGCTTAGGGCTGAGAAGTTCAAGGTCCTCAGAAGACGTCGAGAAATAACCGTATGGAGTTTAAGCTGCACCTATGAGGTATAAAATAACCCCATTTTGTAGATCGAAATAGGAGCAAATCACTTCAGCGGTAAGAGGTGCTTCCATGCAAAGACCTCGAGTTCAAGGGCACGCGTGTTCATAGTGGCGCATACAATCTCCCCAGATATGGCAACATGAACTAAAAGTTTAAGAAAACTCACACTTGAGAACATATGCGTGATCGGGCTGGTAACCTTGATGCTCAACAAGCCAGCAACGCAAAGCAAGAACCCAAAAATACCAGTAACGATACTTCCCCAGAAGAAAACGTGTCCATTCCACTGTTGGCCTCCAGAGCCTCCGCGAGAAGTTCCATAACACGGAAGGGTTCTCCCTTTAACAGAACAAACGGAGCAAGAAGGGCCGCAGAACCCAAGTTTGTCCAGTAAGCGAGTTGGATTGTACTTCCGGAGCAATGTGGGAGCGAAGATTTGATGAGGACGGAGTGAATGGCGATGAAGAGGGCAGAGAAGAGACCGTAGATGAGAGAGATGAGTCCCGGAGAATGCGTAGCGCCTGAGACTGCTCCGACCAAGGATGCCGGTGTCAATGAAAATGAGAGTGAGGAAAACGAAGGTGGGGTTACGCCGACGAGAAACCCGATTGTAACAATCCCGGCAGCGATCAGGACACGAACGGACGGTGAAGACCGCGTGGCGAAGGAAGAAACACCGATTGTTAACGGTAAAGTCATCCCGCGAGCAATCTTTACATTATAAGATTTAGCACAGATGGTAGATAATGAAAGAGAAATGCTTCGTACCTGGAAAAAGCTTGCTTCGACATCACGCAAGCAAAGAGTATTGAACACAAGACCGACGATATTCACGATTATAACAGGAGCAAGTTTTTTCGCAGTAGCAAAGTCAAGTCGAGGGATTTCGATCTTGGGGACAGAAGAGCAGAAAGATGGAGAAGAAAGACGGCTATGATGAGCTGAATGAAGAGGAAAAGGAGGGGAAGATCAGGCGACGAGTTAAGCACGGCTTTGTTGACGAAGACCATGACCAGAGCAGCACCCATATAAAATGAGACGACCGATGCAATCTGCATGGTCGTCGGCGCCGGTTGATGACTTGAGGGACTCATCGTTGCTTTCTGTCTGCTCTTTTGCTAGTCAATTATAGTCCGACTCCTTTCTCTGACAACGTGCTGCGCCCTGCTGCGAAGAGGTAAAAGTGTGAAAAGGAAGAAAAAAAAGGGGGAAACTTTGAAGGAAACGTACGGGGGAGATGAACTGAATGCGCATTTAAGTAGCCGTCGGACATGCCAAAATGGGCATTCGGCTACAAACTCCGCTTGATCATCATCATCTCTCTCATATTATAAATAGATCCCCCTTCCTTAAACGTCTTCTACTCCGTACCTTAATCAACCCCTTCTCCCTCTCCTCTCCGTTCTATATACGCCCTATCTTCAAAGCCTGTCTCTATGCTATTCAGAATGGTATAATCTCGTGGGTCCTATTCACCCCCAAGATATCTGATGTTCGTACCGATAACACTTTTCTCGACGAAATCGTGTATACAACGTGTACACTAATACTAAGTTACAGCTTAACAAGGAAAAGAGTTATGAAAACCCTGAGCTATTATTCAATCGCAGGGATCTGATTCATAACAAGATGCTTCCGATACTACTTAGATCCTGCCTTTGCCTCATGTAGTTTCGAATATTCCAGATAGTCGCATACCTCCCCCCAAGACTCGATCATGGTCAATTATTAATTTAGGAGAGTGCTGTTATCTTCGCTTTCATGATTCAAAAGAAAAAAATATTCAAAGTGAAAGAACTAGATCTTGTGAGTATAAAATCAAGTGTCGAGTGATACTTACTTTTTTGAGTTTCTGGTGGTACGGGAAAATGGTCGAGCCGAGCAATCTCTCTCTCGTTTGATACTCCCCCTTTTCTACAGATAGACAAGGACGACTAAAACACTTTCATATGACACAAACGCACCCAGGTGATAATTTATCTTATTCTGCTCGCGCTCTGCTCGTCTAGGATGACATAACGTACAAAAGTATATTTTTTAACCTTCTTAACACCCCCTTCTCCTACTTACTTAATTTCACAATTCTTCTGGTAGATTATCAAGTCTCAACTTGAACAACTCGACTAAGCTATTAATGATCGAAAGGTTGGAAGATGTAAGCTTGTGAGTTAGGGGAGAACTCAGAGACACTATACTCCTATAAGGGACTCTTATTTCCCGATCAATTTTCGCATTTTAGCAAGGTAATTTAAAGAATGTAAGGGGGGAAAAAATTGACTATCGAGACGATGAATGAATGTCAGAAGAATGAAGATTGTTATGTATCTCGTGTTTCTTGATGATTAAAGAAAAGAGGTACGGCTATCATCGTCTCTGATTAATATTAGTACTTTGATTTGGGAGGGAGGTGTTTGGAGGCTGGCACTCACCATTATAAAACAAGAGCTGATCTAACAATAGATTTTCTTATTATATTAATTTAGAAGTGACAGGACAGGTCACGGATAGGTGATTAAAAGTACATCTTTAGGAAAATAATGAAGTCAGCTTATAAAGTTCCCCTCTCTTCGAGTTGACTGATCAAATGATTAATTAATACTTTATGTTTGGAACAAGAGTGTTGTAAACGCCGTAGAGCCCGATCTCGAGTCCAGTGATTTATACATATGATAATGATGCTGAATTATAAGCTTTCCGCGTCAGAGCTTTTACAAGTAACAAGTACGATAAGAATGTACATGTACATAAATTACTAATTACCATGTTTCGTGTATAATGATTGCCAGAAGTGAACTCTGGTAACTTGAGACAACAACGCCCCGCTTTAGACATCTTCCTCTTCTACTAATTATAACCCTCCCCTGACAACCTTTAAGTCTGTGTATCAGAGATTTCAACTCCCGTTTTTTATTGTTATTATTTTGGATCTCTCGATCAAATTACCTTTCCAACGTATATTTTTTTTGTTGCATTATCCTTCTGGAGAGTGTACATACATGTACAATGTACAATGTGCTAGATCATCAACTTTGATGACGCACACAACGACAATAGCGCAACAATAACAACAAAATAGAAGACCTGGTTTCTGTAGGGTTGCATATGGGTGTCTACGTCCCATCCATCATTCTTCTTCATACCTTATATCAGTTTACGGTTCTAAAAACGGATAGAATCGCGCCACACACGCACACACAGAAGTGTTTGTGTGACGTTGTGCGTGCACACCGTTTTCCTTTTTTTGCGTATATATTATAGTATATAGTATATCATATACGTATACGATTTCTTGAGACGTGTTACAGGATACAGGATACAGGAGGGGTTACTTCTTGCTTCTTCCCTGGGTCCCCTATTTGAGCTCAGTCTCCAGTCTCTGGACGGATGCTTTGGGGGTATGAATGTATCAACGAACACACTCATTTTGAGGAAAAAAAAAGGAAAACGTTTTAGGATATATCAAGAGAAGAGAGGAGGTAGGTCAATTTTGTTTTTCACATGTAGCGGCTTGGAAGGGAAGGAGGGATGAGACGCGGCCCGCACGCAGGTTTAAAAAGGAAAACGAAGGGGTTAGAAGATCGTGTGGTATAACTAGTATACTTACTATATACGACTCCCCTTCCCCCCCTTCCGCATCTGTCGCAATCGTGGCAACAGTAGCATCTGAGGTGTCTCCTTATGTACACACCCACAACGAAATGAGATATCCTTACCTAAATCTGTTATAGTGCTAGCTAGAACCCATTTCCACGCAACTGAACAGAAAGGGGGAGGTGGGGGAAGAACATGCAAAAAAAAACCCTCTGGTGTATATGATTTATGGAATTAATCAAGATGTTATAAAAGCAACTACGTGTATATTTAGTTGTTTGAGTGTATTCTGCAATTACTTTTGCGGTAAAATAATACTAATAATTTCAACTTTTTCTTTATATGATACACTCCATGCTAGAATCCTAGGGAGGGCAAAAGTCGGGTGTTACGAAGATTCGTCAATAATTTATTTGAGTTATTATATTATAATTAACTTGTAATTGTAATACTGTCTGTACAGATGGGGACCAGTTCCGATTACAACTCAAATAAATAACTCAAATAGTATTAGTATTAGTATTAGTAATAAGAGAGCGCTCTAGGATGGGGTGGATCAAAACACATGCTAGGATAATTGAGATCTAGATGGGAAGAGATCCGAACGAGAGAGAGAAAAAGAAACTGACTAAGTGACTTGGCCCCAGGCTCGAAAACGGAATATGTGGCGCCAGTCTTTACTCTAAAAGCGAGTATCCTTTGTCCCCCTAGGTGGGTGGTCCTCGAAACTTATTTCAAAGAAGGAAATTTCATTCAGGATAAAGTGTTGTTCCGGAAAAGAAATAATAATAATAATAATAATCAATTAATATTTATATGTGTGTGGAAATTAATCAAATAATCAACGTTTTAAAACTTCCACACCATCCCCCGAGTTCAAAGTTGTGGAGCCCTCTTGTCCCAAAATTTACCATTTTTACTACACACATAAATGTGACACGTAACACAACCTCATCCCGCTCCTCTCCGCCAAGGAGTGGGGGAGCGGAGGGAAGGACCGAGGGGGGGGGGGGGAGTGTGACGGGATAAAATGATGGATGACGTGTGACGTGGTGTGTGTATGGGTGGGACTTGTGGGACAATGGGATGGGGAAGGGACCCGAAAAAATGAATTGAATTGATAAATTGGAAAATAAAATAAAATAAAATAAAGGGAGGTGTCTCGAATCTTCCCGTTTATGCGGGGTTCTCGGGAAGATGAACCGTCAGCGCATATACAGTTACATGGATGTGGTCGAGTCGCTACGATTAGATAAATTATAACAATCGCATCGCGAACACCCTCTATTAACTACTAATTGAATACACGCATTCTAGTAATGGCATGTGGTTGTGGTCGTGTGCTTACTAGTTCAGGAGTCACTCCCTAAACTCCTTCAAATATCTAAATTGTCTTCTCTTCTATTCTTTCACTTTCTCGAAAAGAGCCAACTCTTACTAACTACATGCCCGCGTACTTATTCTCATGCACAACTAATTCGACAAATTCTTTTAAAACAAGGTTGTTTGACAACCTCCCCCCCTCCCCAGAACTAACTAGAAAAAACTAATCATAACTAAGATCATTGGGGGCCAAGCGCCCCTTTCCGAGATTATTCAATGACTTAGGGATCTAGGGGAACCCGATAAGTCAAGTCAAGTCAAGAGTCATCTCTTTATCTCGTTTTTTTTTTCATCTTAATCATCATTTAGCTTCTTTTAAATGTATCTCGCAAGAAGACTTGTGATCATCCCCTACCTGATAACTCACACTCATCAAAAAAAGAAAACTTACAAATAAATAAATAAACATAACCGGAGTCAAATGGTAGACGTGTGGAAATGTAACCCACCCCTCCCCCCGTATGATGACTAGTATACCATCATTAATGAGTTATATCGTAATCATATAGCTCTGAACGTCCGCACCGCACACCGCGCACCCCCCCTTCACTTCTTTCTAAATAGGTTTCTTGTCCGTGCGTTACTTACTAACGCCCTACCTAAACTCACTCACACGACGAAATATTACAAGATGAGTAAGTAAGTTGAGAAAAAGAATTTAAAAAAAACTTGTTAGGTCCAACTTACCCGGAGCCGTATCTACTACGGTTCTGTGTCTGTGTCTGTGTCTGTGTCATACATATATGTTAAGATGAATTACAAAACAAAAACGATAAAGGTCCGATGCTCTCCCTCTCCCGATCGGAGTCCCAGCTCTCTCTCTCTAAGAGCAAAATAAAAATAAAATAAAAGTAGCATTCATGTCTCATCAAAACTCATCATTAACTCATCCCATCCCTATCCATCCATTCCCATAAATCGGAATCATCATTCACTGATCTAGATTTTTCTTATAATGATAATCCATTTTATTCCCTATCATTTTCTCATTATTCGGACTAAAAGACATAATCATACATACATATGTATATTTAATATGAATCGGACAATTGTGCTTTTTTTTTCTTTGTTTGTTTGTCAAATCAAAAAAGAAGGGGCAAACCGTTCCCCTTCTCTCTTGTTTCTTTTTTTCTTTCTTTTTCTGTAGAATATCATATCTAGTTTCTAAACTAGTGCTAAGATAAAGCCTATCATCCCTTTGTAACAAAGAAGGGAAGGGGGGACCCAAGAAAAAGTATACACGCGAGACACGTCCAAATAACCACACAAAAAAACACAAAACACAAAGGGGGGAGAGAAAGAAAAAGAGTGATTATAAGTACTAATAAGAAGCGCCCAATAGAAGAGAGGAATAATGTGTCACGGAGAAAAGAATGAAAAAGAAGAATATCAAGTGTCCGAGATAGAGGGATTATTAGTGATGATGCATAGTCTCCGATCTATGGATTATTTGCGAGTCGCGGAGAAGATGAAAAAAGTATGACGTGAAAGGAGAATCTCGAGAGAGAAAAAAAGGAAACTTTTTTAGGTGTACCGGTAATGTAGAGATTTCATGTGATGATACAGCAGTACAAGATGGAGCGAGAAGAAATAGAAGAAGAAAAAATGATGCATGGTATGAGTTGATGTTGGATAGGAGATATGGAAAAGAAGGAAAAAAGAGCATGATGCAAAGCAGATGGGCGCCGATGTAAAAGTATACGCAGAATCATTTGTTGGAATAGAAAAGGAGAAAAAAAAAGTATATGCGGAAGAAGAAGAAGAAAAAATAAGGGGGTTGAAACAGTAACAAGAGATTTGAATGCATGAATCAGAGGAAAAGAATGAGAAAACCGATAGTACAGGAGATGAGGAGAAGAGTACAACTTTGATGAGCGCTAGACTCTGAATTGATCGTTTGAAGTGTTTGATACTACACATGTATCGCGGACGGCGGTGGCATGGAAGGAAGGTAGGAAGGATAGAGATCTGTCGCCGTACCGCGCTTATGCTTATATGCGTTCAAGTCGCGTAATACAGCCTGATGAATATACTCGGGTGGCTGGAAGAAGATCTTGGGAACCTCGGGGCGCTCTCGGGTCTGAGTGCTACTAGCTGTAACAGCATTAGCGGGAGCTGGAATATGTACCGTAGAAAAAGTTATTGGCACATCGTAAGGCGAAAGCGGCGGTAAAGTGGGGAGTGGGGGAGGCGCGTTCGGAAGTGCGGCCGTACGCGGACGTGATGACACTGCTGAATTTTTCGGGACTGCAGGGAATGACTCAAGAAGCTGCAGCGGTTGATAGCCACTTGAAGTGCTAGAAACAGAAGACGAAGTACGGTGGCGCCCAATGTCATAATTGTACGCCAACTTTGGCTGACCCGGAGGGGAGTTTTGAAAAGAGATTCAGATGTTGGGAGATAGAGATATTGAAAGACATTGCTATGCGACTGCGGTGGTGTTTGAGGAGAAATGCTGATAGCTGAATCCGGCGATGAGCGTGAGCTCGATGAACCAGAAGACGAGGCAGATGTTGGAGACTCGGAATCGTACCCAGGGGGTGGTGTACGAATACGAGACAACGGATGCAGCGTGTGGTTCGACGAATAATCTTCCACAAAACGTCTTTCCTTTCTACCCCTTCGCCGCTCCTCTTCCCCTCCATCCACCTCCATCTCCATTGCAGACTTTGTACGCTTCCGTCTTTCCAATCGCTCCCTCCCAACCTCAGCCCAAATCTCCCGGACTTCGTGTAAGCTCACGGACTTTTTCGTCTCGCGCGCAGGGAGCTTCAAAACGCCCGCCTGGACCATATGCTCGCATTCACACACAAGATCCTCCTCAATAACAGCCAGCTGCCATGCCAAAATGGAGAGAAACTCGCGTTCGATCCGATGAACGTCATGCGTCGAAAAGAAACGTGAGCACGTAGACCAGTGTGTGTTCTTGAGCGAAGCGTCGTTCAAGTACTTGCTTGCCACAATGAGTGCACCGAGAAAGATACGGTGGTTTGCAAAATCTGAATACAACAAAGACAAGTAGTGTAGAATTAGTAAGTTAGATTTCAAAGTAGTGAAAACAAATTACGGCCACTTACGTGAGTCAGTCACTAACAGTTTTGATTTTGCGCGCCTGATGTAGACAAGAGCTCCAATCACGGAGCTGAGAGTACACCCACTGCGCTGAACGACATAGGACACAAAGGCAGTGAGAGCTTTGCGGTCCGAAGTTTGTCTTCTCGGGTGGACCTTTGCATGAACAGGACCTTGAGAAGTGGCAGATACCGCAAACTGTACGGTGTCGAGTACGGCGTTGACGAGGTAGTCGATGACTGGCTGCGTGATCTTTCCGGAGACGAGGGATGGCAAGTCGTTGGGTAGAAGACGGGAGGCGGAGTCGTGATGAGTGACGACGGGGGACGGGTGCCAATAAGTGGTGGAGTTCATTGCGGACGGTGTTTGGGGCAGCGAGAATGAAGTGGCATTTTTGTATTTATAACGAATTTGAGACCGAAGCAGGAAGAAAGGCTCAAATTCGATGGCTGTGGCGAGTCATTCCGCAAGTCCCTGACACACGACTTGAGGGGTATCAGAATGCATCCGAATAAAGAAAGACGTATTTCCATATACGGGGTATGCAGTGGTTCGAAAATGCACCGAATGAAATTTCCTGATCTGTCGCTTTGATCGTCGCTTCATGCGGCCGGTACATGTCACGCCGAGGCCCGATATGACCAGCTGCGCGAACCTCGGCGGCCAAGGGCCGTGTGCGGAGAGCCGACTCTGTCTGGGAACTGCCTACTGCCAGGCCCAGTCACAGCAGCGCAGTCACTCGTCCTCCTCGTCCTCGTCAAATAAAATATTTGCTAAGATCGTATTCGTATCAGTATTCGTATTGCAAAGGTGGTACACAGCTCCATAGGGCTCTTTTGTGGGATGACAGACGCCAAAATGAGGGCATGATGAGCATCATCAGCCCGAGCTTGTCTCCACAGAGCAATAAGCCAGATAAAGCGGCACTGGTCATCGTATCGCTTTGTTGTCCATCTAAAAAAGAAATCAGTTGCCGTCTTAAGCCCTTTTTGATTGATTTCTCATTTTCCGACAACTCCCTTTCTTTCCTTCTCACTCTTTTAGCCCTCTTGTATTCGCCCAACCTTAACTTTCTGCCCTCCCTAGTCCATTGAGCCACACATCACACAAACCATCTCATTCGTCAGTTTGCTTAACAGATGATTAATTTAATCGTTTCTTTGATAGTCTTGCGACAATCAGTCTTTGACCCACCCAACACAACTTGTGAGACTGACCGGGTCCTGGCTGTAACTCGGCATCATTTCATCATCAAGGGCGCGTATCTCTCCCCCTCGTTTATGCCGCATCCCGACCGCGCCGCCACGTCTAGAGTCCGAGTCCGCGCATGTCCGCATGTCCGCAGAGAAAATGTTATAAAAATTCGTGTCAGACACATTGCCGAGGGACCCAACCCGAGACTCTTTTAGTTTCCTTGCAAAGATGAAATGACCACTCTCCGGTTTGACAGTGCGAGTTGCATCGTCATCATCGTCCCTGTCTCCACCTTTACCAATTAAAAGTCCTTTTGCTAAAGTAACTTTTCTTTTTTGCATTGCTTTGCAATCACCGATTGGTCCGAAGATCCTTTCTTTCTTATTGTACACAACCGACTAAACTTCATCCATCTCCTTAATTGTCTTATTCATCATCCTGTCAGTTGATCGCCTCACTTCAAGTCAATTCACAAACAAATATCGTGACAACCTTGAACGCGCTGGCACTGAGTTAGAAGCGAGCGATATCACTATCGAATCTCATTTTTTCTTGCAACGCCCCTCTCTTAATCTATTGATAGTGATCTATTTCCCCTCCCTTCTTCTCTTTACTCGGAATCTCAACCCCAAATGCGTTAAATAGTCAAATGTAGACAGGCAACGGTGGGGACAGTTGAGCTGCGCTACCCGTTCCCATCCCCCCAAACCCCTTCTCCCCTGTATGCTACTGATGCGATTTTCGGGTATACTCAGGACAAGCACACAGGTCACATCTTTTTCCTTTTCCTATTTTTTGCGCCAACAAGAGAGACAAAAAGTAAATGAATCAATTACACACACACATGCACTCACATCATCCACCTCCCCTTGATATCTTTGATATCTCTTCTCATCGCCTTTACTCCAACTCTTTTTGGCTTCGTTCCAGTCTATGTGACCCCATGACATTGATGACAGTGTCTGATGTCTGATAATGAACGAAGTAACGGAAGTTCTCGCGCGCCTTTCTACACTGACTGACCTTAGCTTATCTGACTTTGACTTTGACTTCCTGATTAGTACAATAGCCTTTTATCAAATACAACAAAGCAGGTGGGGGGGTGATCATCATCATCCTCCTTCGATCTTTCATAAACTGATCGCACACGCATGCAGACAGTGACACACATGCACTGTCTGTCAAAGACAGCGAGGGGAGGGCTTGTCCTGGCTTCTTATTCCTGCTTTCTTGTCCCCTCAATATCAGATATTACTATAAAAGGAATATAACTACAAATATAACTACAAAGGGGGCCCATTCGTCCTTTCACAAAAAATAAAGGCCTTTCCTTTCTTTTTCGCTCGATCTTGGTCCTAATAATCCTAGTTATCTACACGTCTCCCAGCTTCTCAGGCTTCCCGTTGCTCTGTCTCCATCTCTGTTTAGACTCCCCCCCCCCCCCACGCCCGTCTACCGCTCCCGCGCTGTTGCAAAGCCACCTACTTTTCTGTTTAGCCCCGGCACAGCTCCTCCCCCTCGGATCCTTCTAAACTTCCTTCTTTCTCACATAGCATATATATATATATGTATACGTATATCAACCCGTTTCTGGGATCGCCTTGCCACCTCTCCCCACTCCACCCCTCTTCTCCGGCCTTTCCGGAGCTAGGGACCCCTGTCTACGTTTAACTCTCTCGCTCGCTCGCTCGTTGCCTCTCATCTTGAAGCTGGGACCCGAGCTCGGCTGTATCCTGATATCATACTTCCTCCTTCACGCACATGACACAAACTCTTCCATCATACCAA
Organism: Pyrrhoderma lamaoense; assembly: GCA_002794735.1. NCBI lineage: Eukaryota > Fungi > Basidiomycota > Agaricomycetes > Hymenochaetales > Hymenochaetaceae > Pyrrhoderma > Pyrrhoderma lamaoense. Next base: position 19,751 of record NBAZ01000026.1, on the reverse strand, counting down.
ATATCTACTAATCCACCTAATCCGCCAAATCTTCTTCCCCTCCCCTTTTCTAGATCTCTCGAACTCTTGGAGCCACTGTTGTTGGTAACCTGATGCTTTTCTAAATTAGCGACGTGGGGGGCATATACACATACAACTCATCACGCACCCACCCACCACACTCATATCATTCATCATTATCAGAGATAGGCTGTACTACCCCTTTCCTGTTCTTACTCAGCGACTGATTGACAAACGTCAGGCGTAACGCTTTTCCAACTGATCAAAGTGGGATAATCTACGTGCGCCATCCCTATATCAGATATCAGAAATCAGGAAATCTTGCTAGTTACTCTTTTTTTTGTTTCGATTTTCTTTCTAAAAAAAAGAAAATCATATCAGATATATGATTCTTGTACTGGTTTTAGATCCTCAGCTTGGGGTTGGGGGGGCTTGATTTGAAGATCAACGTATCAACCGTTTGTGGATAGGTTGTTTTTTGAAAATATTCATTCTTCACCCAACTCCAACAAGATTCGATTTATCCAAGGTTATCTAGTACTAGTACTCTTCACCCCTCCTTTTTAAAGACAACCATCTTCTCTTTCCTTTTCTCTTCCCTCATCTCTACCTTTTAGAAATCCCAAAGTTTTTGAGTTTTTTTTTCGACGAAATAGTTTTCTCGAGAAGAGAAGAGAAGGTATCATTATATGTATACGTATACAAAGACCCCTTTGAAGAAGGTACGGAAGGTAATAAAAGCAACAACAACAAAAAAAGGTGATACAAAGGCATTCAACGTATTCACAGTCGATAAAGCAAAATAAAGTTTCACACCGATAGAACTTCCTTTCCTTTCTTTTTTCTTGTCACAAGTACGTTTCACAAGCACATAATACTAATAATAAAGGGTGAATTGTTTTCCTCTTTCTACAATACTTTACGCCACCCCCACCCCCTCGTCGTATTCTTCCTTTGCAACTGTAACTTTTTTTCTTTGCATGCTTTTACGTCAAGATGACCAGAAAGAAAGTATAGAGGGAGGTGTTGCGCAGCAAATATGTTTATAGGATAAACCTTATACCTATATCTATGTGAACGAGATGTAATATCATGGCACGTATAATTGAACGCGAGGCGCACGCACCCGGACACCTGCGCATTTATGATGATAGGAGGGAAAGGGATTGGTTACTTGGGTATGCACACAGCTCCCAGCACACAGCTCACATATATTCATACACAAGGGGGGGGGGAGTAACACACCCGTCCGTCCGTTTCAATTCATACGGATCTTTTGATTACCCATGGGTTATCTATACTCAACACAGCGTCGCGCAGCTAGTTTTAGGATTCTTTTATTCTTGATATTATCATAATCATCGGCCGGTTTTTGTGGTCCAGTCACAGATCTTGGAATATATATAATATTATATGTAAAAAAAAAAAAATAGCTCATGACCAGAGAGTTCGGTCGGGCTTTCATGGTTTGAAGTTTTAAGCATAACTGCGCGCTGTGTATAAAGTATCTATCGTATTGGAACTATGATCGATACAGGTTTAGAGCGCGCGTCTCTTATTTCTTTTCTTTTCTTTCTTTTGTCACTGTGTCTATACGATAGTGTGGTAGTAGTGATGGTGGTGGCGATAGGACATATACATACAAATATGTTTAGGAACTAAGATGTACATGTACACAACTAATAACTAAAGATACGTTTTATAAAACTCACTAAGATCGACACATAACCGGTTTTTCGAATAGTTTTTTATCTCGGGGGGTGCCACACACACGTCTGACTTCACTGAATCCCGATAGCGTGTAAATATGAATGGTAACACACACACACATATATGTGGGTAAATAAACCCCCCCCCCCAGTGTGATTTTCCTCGGGGACTAAAGCATGTGTATAAAGGCTATTCAGAGACCCATACGTGTATACATGGGGCTATGCTGGAACTTGCTTAGAAAGATCTTCGAGAAATGACTAGTTCATCCCCCCTTCGCTCCCATTCTTGACAACTCATCTCGCGATTTTTTTTATTTTTTATTAACAAGCTCCAAGAAAAATATTTTAGAAAAATTTAATGACTCGAAACATACCCGCCTCATTGACGGACAGGTTTTTTCTTACTAATGGATAGGTCAGTTTTCTTTTTCGGAAAAATAATATTGTCATTTTTTTTGTCATTGGTACATTCTTTTTTTATTTATTTTTATTTTCTGAATAATGAGCTATAAAATATATTTTAAAAAACCAACATGACGGACCTGTCACGCTCACTTACGACCCTTCTCGGTTCATCTCGGCCCCCCCCCCCCCCCCAAGACCTAGAGTCACAGTCTCGGCTCGGCTAGCTCAGTTACCTTTCCCCGGACCCAGAGGGGATCTCAAGGGAACACTCACGCATTCCGCGCTCTCCCCTGATGATCCCCACCCCCTAAGGATGGATGCGTTATATCCTTAACCTGCAACATACGCGCAATCAAAGGGCTCCCTTAAGCCTAAGCCTAGGGAGAAACTCAGCCAGTTTGTTTGTCTTCTTATTTAGATATGAAAATTAAGATTTTTTTTTAAAAAAAGAGGGAAAGCAGAAAAACCTAATAGAGGTGATTGAGTAACCTTCTTATGAATAGGATTTCTCCCCCATCCTCCCCCCGTCCCCCCGTCTCCGTCCCCGACGCTCTCGCGGGACGTTCGGGGTTATCTAGGTTCCCCCTCTCCCCGCACATAACACCTGATGATAAGACAATTAATATGGAACCTTTATCGTTATTCCGCTATTATTCAATGGGGAGGAGAGAACAGGGGATGGAATGACTCCGTGTCCCCACTCCGATACCGAATTATTGTCATCATATTTCCACTTTTTACTTTCTATTTATATTTATCACCTGCAAATAATGTCAAGACGTCAAATTTTTCTTAGTTTCTAGCTAAGAACTAGCGTGTCGATTATCATACGTCTTTTATTTTTTGGGGATATTCATCATTTTTTCATCTTCGCTTGAATTTGAAGAGACGTTTGCTTTTGTTACTATAGACTGACTTGGATGATGTATTGTATGGAGAAAGTATGGAGAAAAAAACAGGGGAACATAATTCATATACCACTAGCGAGATTAATCCCTTTTATGACACACAGGTCGAAAGATTTAATTCCATTCCATAAGGGGTCATCTAAACTAACGATACTTGGCTATATCAACACGAAACAGAATTAGGCATCGCTCTCTCTCCCTCTGTTTAAGTGTCTTGTTTTACCCCTTCGCTTACCAGGGGTGGTAAATGAATGAAAATCCGGATTGGCGAGTTACTTGCACAGCATGGTTAAGTGATCTAATTTAATTTCAAGTTAACAGGTAGTTAGACAGACCCTTATTATCATTATCACCTTTTTTTGAGTCATAACTTACTTTTTCTTTCGAGCTTTTGTTATTCAGGTATGAGGATAGGATGTCGTAATATGTGATTTTGGGCACACTAACTAATACACCCACGCGATCGATAAGGACTTGTTTATGTGCTATCGAGCTAGAGCCATTTATGATATCGAAACGAAATTTCTCCGGAGTTGAAGAGAAAAAAACAATAGCAATAGCTATAACAAAACACATCTGACACCGAACAAGATACTAAGTGGGTACCGTTTTGATGGAGACTGACATTCATACATTACACATGTAAATATGGTAAGTGACTAGAAGCCGTCTCAAACATATTGATATTGATATATATTAATATAAGTAAAAAAAAAGTGTATGTATGCGTCTCTATGCTAACCTATTACATGCACCACGTAAACGAGAAAGCGCCGAAACAGGTGACGGTGCTGATGAATGAGAGAAGAGAAGTTGGATTCTAATAGTTTATCAAGTTAAGATAAGACAGGTTAAGTTTAAAGACCGGGCCAAGCTAGCTAGTTTCACCGAACGATGTCCTCGAGTTTGAACGGATACTTGATTTGGACTTCTCGGGCCTGCTTGTTGTTGATGAATCCGGTTGTAGGACAGCTGTACAGATCTTCTCTATTCTTTCTTGTGTGTGTTCATTAAGAATTCTCTTGAAATGATTTCGGAAATTGAGTAAAGAACTCCTTTGCGGTATATTAGCAATTAAAGATGGAATTGAAGTCCTTTATTTCAGATAGCTATTTGGAAACACACACTTGTCTATGCGCTAAGAATCCTTTCTTCATTTGATGATTGTGAAAAAAAAGCTATCAAGAACGCTCACTAGTAGTTAGTATGAGACGTTAGAGTGACACACGAACGACTCAGAACTTCGTTCAAAGAGAATATCATATGCCATTGGCTCAAACACAGAATAGTAAGTCTCGGGTATAGAACAACAGATAGTTTGTTTTCAAAATTGTCCGGTGTAGGGATTACTTTTTATAATCAATTTGTCTTTTGTTTGTATTTGTTAATTCATCAGGTGGGAGGCTAAAGAGTTAGAATGCCAGAACTTCTTTTTTGCGCGAATGTGAGGTGTATACACGTATAATTCGAAGATTTTTGGTACTGGATGCTATATAATGCTAAGTTTATATAGCCGTCTGCTACGAGATCGGAGTAATGGGTAAACAAATTCAGCCACATGAACGGACGCACATATGAAAAAAGAAGGCTTGGCTAACACTTGTCTGGTTAGGTGGCACACTAAGGGTACTTCTAGAGATCATGACTAACGGCATTTGCATCAACTTCTTGTTCTTGCTCCCGTCACGCCCTCCCCTTTTGTGAATTTATATATGATAACTCATTCATTTAATTCTCGATCAATGACCTCGAAACATGCGAAAATTTTATGGATTTAGTTCTCTCTGTTAAGTTCTATATCGTGTTATGTAACACAATGCGGGTGGACTAGCTAATTGACCATCTAACTAAGACTGAAGGAGGCCTAAGTAAAATCTAAATCACTGATCGCTGAGCATAGGGATACGAGATTCTTAACCAATAGAAACAATCGCGTTGACAACTCTCTTGGCCATGACATGTGAATGATTAGATTTGATACTCGATATTCAAAGTCAAGTATAACCGCTACTACTACAATCAAAAAGCTAGTGAGTGTCGGTACGTATTACTGGAGTGATTCATCTCCTGACAATAACTTATCAGTTCTTATGGAGCTTGATAGATATCTCGTCTACTAGTCTCCAAGTGTCCCAAATCGGCGGAAAGATCTGTGTTCCTTGAGGGGACTTGGCATATTGAAGCACTTGAGCTAGATGGGAAATTGTCTATCTTCTTTTTATTATCATTGTTCTCTTGCATTTGACATCTACGGGTTACGAGATACGAACTCCCCGATTCACAGCGGAGTAGTACTCATGTATGTAAATCCGGATTTTTACTTGAAGAAGTCGTGATTAACCCTAGTTTACAAAAATGCCACCAGAAGTCGATATTACTATATATACTAATCAAGCATGTTCTTTTGTTGTTGCTCACTTAAATGGGATAAGCTGTACAAGAGTAGATACGGATCCAGGTCAAGGTATTTAGTCACGAGTATTTCTGATACTTCATTTCTCTATCATCCGTTACATGGAATTGAATTTCCGAGTTCATGTGATAGGGTCTGATTTGTTATAAGCTTATCTAAAATACTAAGTGCATGTTTTCTACATTACGTAAGTAGATATTTTAATTCCTCGGTGTAAATTTTTTTGAAACCTCGATGTGCTAACAACGAATCGGCCGACGAGGAGTTACGAATCCCAGCAAAAAATTTCCAAGTTGGTCCTTAGTGAAGGAGAGGGCAAGGATAAATTTTGACTCGAGGGATAAAATCAACGAGTAGTCGAGATACACAGATAGCCGTTTTATGTGCTCAGAGTCTCTAGTCTGATCATATAGGAGGTACACGCTTCCCCCCCTTATCGAGTCTGATGCACGCGCTACGGTTGCATCTGATTAAAATCCCCAGAGCGCAGAAAATCCTCTCTAACTCCATACCCCACCGTACGATGTCCTCCTCAGCATCCTCAAAAATAATTGATGGGACTGCCTTTGCAAAGTACGTATCGAAAACCTATTTTTTGTTCTCTCTTTCTTTCCTTCTTTATTTCAAGTATTGTTGAGCAACGTTTCAAAACCCAGGTCACTTCGTGATGGAGTTGCACAGAAGATTAGCTCAATGCGGGCAACATACCCTCGTTTCGAACCTCAGCTGGCCATTATCCAAGCTGGCGCTCGCCCAGACTCGTCTACTTATGTCCGCATGAAGTCAAAAGCGGCCGGAGAAGTTGGAATAAAAATGAAACACATTAATCTTCCTGCGGAGGCTTCAGTGGATGAAGTTGTACGCTATGTACGTGAGTTGAACGATGATGAGACTGTCAGCGGTATTCTCGTTCAGCTCCCACTTGGGGACCACGTCGGACCCGATGGGGAACGTACCGTGACTGAAGCCATCAGCCCGGAAAAGGATGTTGATGGGTGAGTGGTATATGGTTTATTTAAATTTAGCTCTTTTCCAGAACCCCAGCATTGGATTCTTACTTTTTCTCACTTTTTGAAAAAACGCCCATTAGGTTTCATGCTTATAACATCGGTCACCTTGCTTCACGTGCTGCTGACCCCCTCTTCGCTCCCTGCACACCATCAGGATGTCTTGCCCTGTTAGAATCTACAGGGGTCAACATCTCTGGCGCTCATGCTGTCGTGCTTGGACGAAGTGACATTGTTGGCAACCCTGTCTCTGCTATGCTACGAGGTAAAAATGCTACTGTCACTCAATGTCATAGCAAAACCCAAAACCTTCCAGAGATCGTGAGTTATATCAAAGCAACTTCCCTTATACGGTAGAATAAAAATAATAACTACTCATTACACTACCCAGCTAAAAACTGCGGACATCGTAGTTGCCGCAATCGGAAAACCCGAATTTGTCAAGGGGGAATGGTTAAAGCCTGGCTGTGTTGTGATTGATGTTGGTATCAACTATATTCCGGGTACGCAAACCTAGTTAGTTTTCTCATCTTTTGAAATATTCTTACATCTGTACTCAGATGCATCGAAAAAGTCTGGGCAACGTCTGGTCGGTGACGTTCACTTCGAATCAGCTTCTGCTGTAGCTTCTCATATCACTCCTGTACCTGGAGGAGTTGGCCCTACCACCGTAGCCTTCCTCATGTCCAACACACTTCAATCTGCTGAGCGTCTATGGAAGAAATCTCGCGAACGCCGGGTGACACCTCTCGCTCTTGACATTAAGGAGAAGGTCCCGAGTGATATTGAGATTGCAATGGCCCAGACACCGAAACCTGTTACTCAGCTTGCGTCGGAGCTCGGTCTACATGCGGACGAGCTTGAGAGCTATGGGAAGTATAAGGCGAAGGTTGAGCTATCGGTTCTCAACCGACTGGCACACCGAAAGGATGGAAAATACATTGTTATCTCAGGAATCACCCCCACTCCTTTGGGTGAGGGCAAATCCACAACAACCATCGGTCTTGCCCAGGCTCTTGGTGCACATCTGGGACGCCCTGCATTTGCCTGTGTGCGTCAGCCGAGTCAGGGACCAACGTTTGGTATCAAGGGTGGTGCAGCCGGTGGAGGCTACAGTCAAGTGATCCCTATGGATGAGGTTCGTATGGATATGTTACTTTGAGTAGTGCATTTTCTTATCATTTTTATCCTCCTAAGTTCAACTTACACTTAACGGGTGATATCCATGCGGTTACCGCTGCGAACAATCTTCTTGCTGCTGCTCTCGATGCCCGCATGTTCCACGAAGCCACGCAGTCGGACAAAGCTCTCTATAGTCGACTAGTTCCAACTGTGAAGGGCAAGCGCGAATTTGCCCCACTCATGTTTAAAAGGCTCAAGAAGCTAGGTATAGACAAGACAAACCCGGACGATCTTACACCAGGGGAGATTACCCGATTTGCTCGTCTCGATATCGATCCGGAAACAATCACCTGGAACCGTGTACTAGACACTAATGACCGATTCTTGCGTAAGATCACTATTGGACAAGCTGCTACAGAGAAGGGACTTGAGCGTACGACTGGATTTGATATTGCTGTGGCAAGTGAATGTATGGCTGTCCTTGCACTTACTACTGGGCTTGAGGATATGCGTGAGCGTCTTGGGGCTATGGTAGTTGCCACAAGCAAGAGCGGAGAGCCCGTTACAGCAGATGATATCGGTGTCGGAGGTGCTCTCGCGGTTCTCATGAAGGATGCAATCAAGCCAAACCTGATGCAAACGCTAGAGGGAACTCCTGTGTTCGTTCATGCTGGTCCATTCGCAAACATCGCCCACGGAAACTCTTCCATCCTTGCTGACAGAGTAGCACTTAAACTTGCCGGAACTGAGGAAGGTGATAGTGCGGATCGTGTTGGTTATGTTCTTACTGAAGGTGGTTTCGGTGCGGACATGGGTATGGAGAAATTCTGCAACATCAAGTGCCGTGTCAGTGGCCTCACTCCCGATGCTACCGTCATTGTTGCCACGACACGCGCTCTTAAAATGCATGGTGGAGGACCAGATGTTACCCCAGGAAAACCACTTTCTGATACGTACACAAAGGAGAATCTAGAGATTCTCCGTGAAGGCTGCAAAAATCTTGAACAGCACATCAGGAACTCTAAGAAATTCGGCATCAAGGTTATTGTTGCCGTTAACAAGTTTGCTTCTGATACTCAGGCGGAACTTGAACTTGTCCGTGAAGCGTCCATTTCAGCTGGTGCAGATGCAGCTGTTGTCTCGGACCACTGGGCACATGGTGGTGCTGGTGCTATCGATCTTGCGAAAGCAGTGATTGAGACTTGTGAGGGAGAATCTCAGTTCCGGTTCTTATACGATTTGGACAGGCCGATCACCGAGAAAATAGAGACCATCGCAAAAGAGATCTATGGTGCTGATGGTATCGAACTTAGTGAACTTGCTCAAAAGCAGATCGAGACATATACTAAGCAAGGTTACGGCTCGCTCCCAATTTGTATGGCGAAGACTCAGTACTCGTTTTCGCATGATCCGAAACTCAAGGGCGTACCAACTGGATTCACGATTCCGATCCGTGCTGTACGTCTCTCAGCTGGTGCTGGTTTCCTGTATCCTCTACTTGGAGATATGCAGACTATGCCCGGTCTCGGAACCCGTCCTGGCTTCTGGGAAGTCGGCTTAGACCCCGAGTCTGGTCGTGTAGTTGGTCTCTTCTAATCTTTCTTCCTTTATTCTCGTAAAATGGCATCATATTAGATTAGAGTTGTTTTTGTTTCGGCTTGTTCATCTTGGATTTCTTCTCCATCCTATTCTGCTCTATATTTTTTTGAATGATCCATCTGATCACTTTTGCACCGTCGCTGTTTTCAACAACGCAACAGTACCCTCTTTCTCTACCCCTTTGTAAAATTGTCCTCCTTTTTGTGTTACTCAATACACTTCGCACTACTGTCACCTTTATTACCACAATTTCCTTCGTTCAACCGGCATCTACATCTTCGGTGTAATTTATTCTCTTTTCCTGACCTTTTCTTACTTGTGTTTTATACGTACAAACATACATACATACATACTATCAAACCCATAAAAGAGTACCAAAAAATGTAGTGTTATCGTAGAGTAGTCAGTTTCCCAATCAATATTATGTAGAATGAAATCAAATTCCATCCTCATTGACCATTACCACTACCACTACCTACATCTGGCTTCCCAGGAAGTCTAACTCTTGCTCCAACAAACGTCTTTTGAACATCATCTACATTTAATACTGCAGGAACGGGGGCGAGTGTCCCGCCTTGATGATCTGCTGTGATTACATTGAGAACAGCATTGACTTCCCTATCGTAAGTATTGCCATCGGTGTCGGTATATGCAAATGTGTTGGTTGAGGTTCCGTTTCCAGTGTTTCCTGTATTTGCAACCTGGAAAAACCCATTAGCCAGTTGACGTTCTGTTTTAGTAGATCCCAGAAGGAAGGGTGCAGGTAGGACTGTGCGATCATAACCGTGGTCAAAGCCAGCAGTAACTGTGTCAAGAAGAAAGTTAGTCGTTGTAGAAAAATTTTACTATAAAATGGGGATCTTAAAGAGACACGAACATTGTGATCCATCAGAAGATAAGACCGTGATGTTAATGTTGAACGGGTATGAGAATTTATCTGTTAGTACTTCAACACCATTATGAGTCGACGAAACTGAACCACTCGAGGATTGGAAAACGTTCTATAAACATTAAATCAAAATAAGTCAATATGCGAAAAGTGGCGAGAGAAAAGCAAAACCTTACTTGTATAAAGAAATTTTGGAGATAATTCTGTGTATTACTATACGATAGGTCTTGCTTGAACAACACATTATTAACATTTCCACCTCCGCTTATCACCTGCGCTTCAATATGGATAGAATGTGATGTCGATACCGTGATGTTGACATCACCATTATCACCAACACTACCAGTAGCCCGCGCATCAGCAAATGGCTTCGCATCGTAGACCGTTATATTTCCAGTAGTCTGTTTTCCAGACGGATCAAGGACAACTTGTACATTCCCCGACACGAACCAGTTTGCGTTAATCGCATGATCCGTTTCTGCTGATGCAACGTCCATCGAGATGTTATGAGGCTGTCCATCCGCAAGCACAGGAGCAAACGGCGTAAGGTCAAGAACGTACGTTGGTAAATCCAAAGCTCCATAGGAAGTGATAGGCCTCCAGGCAGTAGGTACAATTCCCCCAGTAAAGATCACCGCATACGGGAAAACTGCTCCGGCAAGCACACCATCAATGAGAACTCTAACTTCTCTAAACGGTCCATCACCGAAAGCCGTTCCAGCAGGTAGATCGTCCAGAAACTCATTAGCAGCGTTGAAGTACCAGAACTCTTCATCACCGTTTCCTGAGGCAAATATTTCGGCGTACACCTCAATTGTGTTAATAGGGAATGTCACATTTAACTAAATTAGAGTTAACACCAACAGAAGATTACTGCCATAATATTTGAAAAACTGTCGTTATATGCTCTCTTACCGAAATAGCAGGAGGGACAGAAGGGGCGTTGTCATCTGGTGATGAACCTGTTTGAGCAGAAATAGGTAGAATCAAATCTGCCTTCTTCGAAGGTGGATGTTCATCAGAAGAAGCGAAGAACGTTGCAGTCACAGTCGCTGGAAGAAACTTCTAATTAGTATATCATCCAAAACAACAACATTTCGAAAAAAAAGAAGAATCTGTTCCATACTTGCATACTGTCCATCGAGTCCCGTCTCAAGTAGATTGTCAAGTTCAAAGATGAATTGTCCTGGCTTCTCAAACAAAGGCGTGAAACGTGTTACGTCCTTAAGATAAGTCCAGATGATGCCGTCACCTCGAGTTGGTTCAGGAGTGGACGTTCGCCAAACTATTCATATAATCAGTTTTATTGCTTCAATCTGAACTGTTTTTAATAACGATCCCTCACTTTCAGTATTTTGAAAGGTAAATATGCCGAGACGATCAAATTGTGTCTTGGGGATTAATTCAGGATAGGGATCTTCGCATAAAGAGAAGGTTACTAACCCCATTTGAGGTGACTGTTAGATTAAGACTTATTCCCGCCCAAGAACCTATGTCTCCACAATCCGTAGGAGGGCTGAATCATACATTTGAATAAAGTGACGATATATATATATAATTAGCATTCAAACGTACGTAAAGTTTGCAATTGCGGGGCTGCAAGTAGGAGGGAATGAGATTTACTTCAAAAATTAGTTCAGAGTAACCTGCTACGAACCTGCCAAATGAATTTCCAAACGTATGTCTAATGTTCGATAATTCTAGACCTGCGTAATAGACTTAAGGCAACGAAGGATGACTTACTCAATTAACACTTGAGAGCATTGTTTTGCATCTGCCGGAAGGGGAGGGGCTGAGCAACTTGAAAGTCGACGAGTACAGCTGCATTGACTATAGTCCCTAATACAGCAAGCGAGGAAACAATAGCAGCTAGCAATGAAGTCGTTTTACAAACTCGAGGCATGACCTTGCCGTAAGGATAAGTCGCTGCAATCGAAGAGCGAGATTAAGGATAGCTCTGTGGGATTGTACAGCAGATATGCAGACATTGTTATAATTGCCTGAGAAGTGATATTGGTGTGACTTCAATGTTCGAAGGAAGCAATCGCGAGAATAATTAGTGCAAAACCACGCGGTCGTACCGCACTCGGGTAGAAGAATAGATAAAAGAGACTGATTTCATAGCATGGTAACGTATGATTGATTCTATACTGCATCTGATGTTTACAGCATTGATATCAATCAAGGTGCATATAACTGCATTTGCCCTAGTCATGATTTGTGTCACTACTAACGTGTATGGTAGAAAGGTCACTGCAGATAGATGGTGATGATCTTCATATATAGATATTATAACTAGAAGTTCTTGGCGTCATAGGATGATCACTTAGATCCCGTCTACCACTCGGAGTACTCCTTGTGCAGCTTCACCGACTTACGTTATGCTATACTTCTTGCCTCTGACTTAGGTAGTTGTTAGGCACGATGGATCCACTGTGGAACAAGATTAATTCATAATGGAAAATACTCATGCACTATACTACACTTCAACATCCACAATGATTATCGACAGCACGGGAGCGAATCACTTACATGTGCATTGCGATAGGCAGAAGTTTTGAATCATCCTGTATAAGAAAGCTATAATATACATTATATAACCGTTCGGGTCGTCATAGTCATCCAAAATGCTCCTTTCTTCTTCTTTCTAATTTATAGCTTCTGGCCATCTTTCTGTGGACAACAGGCAAATCCCCGTTATAGCGCTTCTGTGTAATGTGACCTGGGGCATGAGCATACCTCGTCTCATTAGCGGTCTTTTATCGGTGACAAACATAGTCTACTTCATGATGTTCGAGGCTTGCTAGAAGTCGGTCGTAATTGCCACGTCTCAAAACCATAATTCTATCGCGCTGGACAAGCAAATCCTAAGCCACGCAGGTTTCATTAAGAAACGGCTTTCCTAAAGCCTATACCACGTATGTAGTAATGTGTGCAAGACAGACTTTGACGGATCACATCCATACTACTTCATTCTCGGGGTTAACAGCACTACCTACGCTACTTTATCGGGTTTTCTGTGGCTTGTGCTAGCACTACGCTTCTAAAGGGTTGCTAAAGTCTATAAAGCTCTCATATTAATGCTCGTGGTCACTCCTAGGTACCTCTACCTTGTGTTCTGAAGTCATGTTCGAACTTGTCTCTGTTCTCACTGGATTAGTGCTTGCCGGAGCAGCGAGTGCTCAGCAAGCCGAATGGGGCCAGTGTGGGTATATCTATCATATTTAGTAAGAATTACTCTGAACCTGAGCTTGATTAGGCGGTGGAATTGGCTGGAGTGGAGGTATGTTTATCGTTTGTATGGAAATAGAATGAATACTCAACTTTTGACTTAGCAACCACTTGCGTTTCTGGGACCACATGCACTGTAATAAACGCTTATTACTCTCAGGTACATATCTGATGTTCCATTCCCATACTGAGCAGCTGGATAATTTTTCTCATAAATTTAGTGTTTACCTGGTGCTGCCGCTCCAAGCACACCTGTATCGACAGTTGCACCGAGTTCGACCAGTGCCGGCTCATCTCCCACTGGTACCCCAATAGCCGGTGTAACGCTGTACCTTGCTGGGGACTCCACAACAGCACCGGATACAGGAACGGCCTATGCAGGCTGGGGCACGCAAATAGGAAAATATCTTAGTATTCCGGTTGTGAATGACGCCGTACCCGGATTGAGTTCACGGAGTTTTACCGATCAAGGCGACTGTATGGTTTTATCCATTTTTCTTTTCACTTTAAAACACAAGAGTATCGATATCTAACCAATTTTGTTTCCATATTAGTCCAAAAAATTATCAATGCTGTGAAGACTAACGACCTTGTTGTTATTGAATTTGGACATAACGAAGGTGGTGGCCCAGAAGGAAACCCAAATCAGGGTGTGTGTCCAGGAACTGACCTCACAACAACATGCGACGAGTAAGTCCTCATGCTAGTGCATGAAGAAAATAACACTGATAAATTTGTAATTAGCAATGGAACGATTGTTTATACATATTTCAAGTGCGGGTTCTATGTTGTCCACTCGTTGTCCAATGCTTATTCTCCACAACTTAATAGATACATGGAAGATGCGATTAACTCGCTGAAAGCTAAGGGAGCTCAGATTGTGGTGGCCTCTCAGACCCCTGACAACCCATTCGTTGACACTAGCGGTGTCCCCATCTATGTTGGTTATGCTCAACAGGTCGCAGAGCAAACGAATGTTTCATATGTTGATCACTTCGACTTTATATTGAGACAATACAAAGCTTTGGGGGCCACAACTGTGGATGGATATTTCCCAATTGATGACATTCATACAAACTCAGTCGGCGCTGACGTTGTCGCACAAGCTTTTGTTCGTGGAGTACTCTGTGACGCAGGAAACCCGCTTGCACCTTATATTAAGAACTCTAATGTCTTGCCTGGTAAGTACTCAATTACATTGAAAGATCTCAAATTTCATACTCAAATGCGTCAACACAAAAGCAACTTGTTCATAAAGGGGGATGGTACTATAAAAAGCTCAATCAGGCTACATTATATACGGTTTCTCCCAAATAAGGTGCTCTTGTTGAGTAGTACGTAAACAAACTAGCATAGATCATGGAAAAATACAACTTTTATATACAACATTGTAGGACCAGCTAAGTGTTTAGCCGGTCGTAGTGCATTATAATGCACTTTCTAACTCGCCCGGAAAGTCTATTGCTACTACTCGGCGGCGCGCCTGGTTCATTTCTCATACTTTTTAGATTCACTTTCTACTCTTATTCGAGAATAGAATTCGTTTATATAGCCCCCTCGTTTCTGGTAGCTTAAACCCTTCGTCCAGTGGCATATAGCCATCTGGAAACCATTCTTTCCTTATTATCTAACCTTTATCTCGCGTTTTGCTATATAAGCCTCCAGTTTTGAGGCCGTAGTGAATCAGTCAATTCTCAGTTAATCCCCTCGGTCCAATCTATCTACCCCCCCCCCCACGAAGTAGCTCTCAGATAGTCGCCTATACTCTTTATCTACTACTCCGCTGCTCTATTAGGCTGCCCGGACGCGCTTGTAACGCTTTAACCGTACTGCAAGTCGTTCGGGCGGACTGAAATACATACACTTCTATCTCAGGCTACAGTCTCGGTCGGGGCTCTGTTCCATACGTTTCCACTGCTTTTACTGGTCTGTGCAGTCTCAGCTCGCCCAAGGTCTCTATCTGTCTCTACGCTCTGGCCGAAATCGAGTTACTCGCTCTTTAGCTCTCAAATCTGAGCCTGGGCATCGTGTCCATCGTGTCTGGTGTAGGCAGACTCTAAACCCCAAGTCCTCGCCACTAAATACGACACAAAGGTCAAATTCTGACCAAAAGTTTAGTTTTCAACAATCCTCCCAGACGCGCTTCTGCTTACTTTCTAGCGAAGGATAGATTCGAAATCGCGGCTATAGTTGCATTATCATATGTATTTCCCATTGATACAAACTTTTCCAAGCGAGTAAAAGCGCTCTCAGAGTAGCGAAAGGAGAAGCGTTACACTCAAGTTCATTAATGGAAACGATGAAGTTTTAGAGTAGTGCGCTTGTTTTCCTGTCCCGGATATAAGCAATCCATTCACATGTCGAAGAGCAGAAGAAATTCATTTATTGAGGAGATTATCAACTTGGAGAGGAAAGTATATGTAAATTTGCCCATCCTGCAATTGGGCTTAATTATGAACCAGCTAAAGAGGTTTTGACGGCAAAACACGAAGATCTAGATGCCCCTTTGGGGAACTGGCCTATCCAAGAACCCACCTTTTTGAAGGGCGGCCTTGGCTACCTGATTTATATGCTTGAAACGATCAGGTCCTAGTTGAGAACCTCCGAAATTTCTCGTTACGACCACCAAAACGTTCTTCATGTCCTTCGCCAACAATTAGATTGAAGATTCCAGAGAAAAGCCAAAAAAGGGGCAGAAAGACAGAGCGGTGGACAACATACAAGGAGTTGTAAGAGATCAGAAAGTTTGCCACCAGCGGCGGCCTCACCACAATCATCGCTTCCTAAAGCCCAAAACCAAAACGAATAAGATAGTATGAGCGCTGATACAAGCTCCTAGAACTAGGTTGTTGACAAGCAAACAACTGATCTTGTTTGATTTTGATTCTATTTTACCTTGTTTGACTTCTCCATCCACATCACATCTCCAAGCGTTGATCGTAGGATGGGACGCCCGAGCTATTCGTTTATCTGTCATCAGGAACGAAAGGATGTTGGACACCTAGTAGTAAGAGAAGTTTAATTTATACCTTCACAATCCTTCTTGCATACTCCAAGAAGTTATATATGACTCTTGGCTTACCTCCGAGGGGTGTGTTAATCGACACGCTCGTCCAACAAAAACACTCCTGCGATCGCTAAGAGATTCGGAGACGTGTATAGTCACACCATCAGGTAGTGCAGACCGGTATTTTTTAATTGCTGCCAGGCGGCTTTTTGCTCTGAGAAATAGGGGCAACTGCTTCTTTGCTGGATGACGAGTGGCATAGCAATGTATAGCGGATATTCGGTTTCTGAAAAGGAGCATGAAATATAGAAAGATCTGCGGCGCAGTCATGAAACTAGTAACTTCCTCATATAGATGATGACAAATATATAAAAACATATCTAGTAAATAAAACTAAGGATTATAGTAGTAACACAGCCTTATTTCGTCGTTTATTGGTTGCTCAACTTGGGCTGGTTTCCATCTAGTACTGTTTATCAAGTCTCATTATGGATAATTATAAACTGAAGAATAGTATAGCCTATAAACAATATGAATCAGATATGGAGTAAGAGCCTTCCTCTCATTGGGAAAACAAGCGTCTACCTAGATCTCACATAGAAAATGCCGAGAACAAAACATATCAATCACAGTCTTCTGTAATCTCTGCCGCTTCTATATCAGCATTATCGCCTTCGTCAACGACGTCAAAGATTACGACCTTTGGCATATACTCTCGAACAATAGACAACAGATCTGTATCAGACTTTAATGAAGCAGGACAAGTTGTTGCTGTCACCTGCAGTACACTAGTGACTATCAATATAGCAAGTGATCCCGGAAGCCAGAGAAGAGGCGACAAGAGTAAAGACATCGTAAAAATTCTTGTATTGAATAGATCTATCAATGCTTGAATGAAATAACCCCTTATAAGTACACGAGATTGATACATAGGTGCATCAATTGTGCCATAACAGAGAGTTTCGGATGCTCCCTGATGAAGAGAGAAAAGATACAAGGATTTCCAACGCGCAATTAAGCAAATAGTAACACACTATGATACTCGTTGCTTTGCGAAATACGAAATACTAGTCCAAGTATATCCCTTTTTCTCAATTCCCAAATGAAACAGGCATACTAATTAAGAGACCACTTTAACATACGTGTAGTGTTGGATGACGATACATGAAGAATGTAAAGACCACCAAAACCTCCATCAGAAAACCAAAAGTAGATGAAAGCTGGTAGAGGCGAGAGGCAAACATGTTTTACTGTCATTACGGGCGTGGAAGTTATTGGTCGGGATAAACCTTTGGAAAACGCGTGCCCATCATATAGTTAAAATAGTTTCACCATATCCAATACCCTGTACGCAAAGGCCGGGTACATGCTAATGAAGCTATTGGACATTTATACGAATGAGTCCCTTGAATATGCTCCACTCATGAGGGCGTCATCAACACTGCCCACAGCGAGATGAGCCAATAAGGCAGTTTTGATGTATCTGATCATACATCTTGATTCGTTGAAACCTCTTCCTTCACCTGACTCACCGCACGAAAATTGGGTCGGCACGTCCGATTTTAGATCGGATCACAGGTATTCTGTTCGTAAGGCAAAGTGGCTCTGGACGCAGTTAAAAAAACTAGAGATCACTTGCTTACGTGAAGGACAAGCGAAACATAGAGCAAACAGCTATGCGAAGGGATCACATTTCTTCTGCTCCACAACATGTACCCAGACTTGCTGGATACCTTGGGCACAGAGATATAGTTACTCGATATCTAATACTGAGTATCCAAAGTCCGGGTACATTTTGATGAAGCTACTCGATGCTTTCACTAATGAGTCCGTTAAATATGCATCACTTGTCAAGGCATCATCAACACTACCCACGGCGAGATGGGCCGATAAGGCTATTTTAATGTATCTGATCATACACCTTGACCAGTTGAGACCTTTGATTTCTCCAGACTCACCTCATGAGGACTGGGTTGGCTCGGCTGATTTCAAATCGGACTACAGGCATGCCGTTAAGAAGGCAAAGTGGCTCTGAGTCGAATGGTCTTTAAACAACCCAGAGCTGGTCAAACTGAGTTATGCATTGGAATGCAAGCTCAGTAGAATCTGTGGAGGGCAAGCGAAACATAGGGCGAACTCGGGAATGACGTTGGATGAGGAGGAAAAGATACTATCAAGTCATGCATATCAGTCTTAGTTAAGTAGTTCGCCAAGTATATGTAATAAAAAAGCCAAACATAGGTTATGTCGATCGTTGACTGTCGTGGGTACACACTTCTCTTGTCAAATATAATCATGCGTTGGAAAGTAAAGACCTTCAACTTACACCAAAACCGAACGTCTGGAGGACCAGTATAACAGTATTGCTTCTGATGAAGCCCTTGTCAAAGCCCGAGCTGATCCTATACCGTTGGCGCGGAGATGGATTCGTTGGTTGCTGCACACAAAATCGTAATGGAGGAGGCATATGCGAATGTTCGTGAGCTTCCTATCTCCGCTATCCTGGCTGAAGAATTATGAAGACAACTTGGCGAGCTTGATAATACGATGCCTGATGTAGAGGCTGCTATTCTTGTGCTCGAGCCCAAAGAAACCACAGAGAAGGCTGAGGATGTGGAACGTCAAGCGTAACATCAGCTGGGTGAAGCAAAAGCGGGATCAGAGCATGCTGCGTTTGAGGCGAAGAAAGGTGAATTACATGCCCAAGATGCTATCAAACAGTCGGAAAACGTGAAAGACACACTTTCTGCAAGCTTGAAGGTTTCTGGGAGATGAACTTGCGGCTGCTATCGCGCCCTCATGACGTGGCGATTTTCTGGCGCTAGGGAAACTGGAAAATGAAGAAAATGAAGAAAATGAAGAAAATGAAGAATCTCTAGCAGAAGAACTCTTGACTGAGATTATCGATTGGCCAAGGAACTCGCGGTATGTATTTGATGCATCCCTCAAACCTGCAATTGATAAAGAAGGGAAACCCTTATGCTTCACAGCCTTGGATTGGGATAATACATCAAATGTCGTAAATTTGCCTACAATATTCTCGACATCTCATGTGCGAACCGACATAACGTCAAAGGTAGTGTTATAATTATTTGTTATATCTATGATTCTCATACTTGTGCTCAGTGATTTGGATGATGTCTCTCGGTACACTCTGTCGGAAGCACTGGACTATTCGTACGAAACTAAAGCAACCTTCACTGAACTAGCTACCTCATGGGAAATCGCCGGGAGCTGTGGAGCGTGGTCCTCTTGGCATATCGATGCTGCTGGTTATGCAACTGAGGTCAGAATGGAGTTCGGTGAAAAGCTAGGTTTTTCCAAAGGATAAGGATGCGCAACCTGCTCTAAAAGGAGACACTGGACAAATAGGTTGAAAGTATATGGTCTTGTTTTGAAGAAAGGGGATATATTGTATGTGCTACATCTGATTTAACATACAAGTGGTAACGACTCTA
>NBAZ01000025.1:0-218847 GCA_002794735.1 Pyrrhoderma lamaoense | reverse complement strand
ACACTTGAATTTACCTGTTGTTTCTCGTCCCGTTGACATGAGAGATCGACGTTCTGAGTTAGCAGTCGTTCGGTATGTTTATAATTTGTGAAAATGGGTATTTCGAGAATTGGCCAGAGTTCATTGTGGATTAATAACTTTGAGTTCTCAGATTTATAAGACATTTTTGAGATACCAAGCCCGTAACTTTATTCGAGGCCGTAAGGAATACGCAGGTAGAGTTCGCATTGTCTACATAAACTTTGCTAGGGATGCAATTGTTGGACAAGTAAGGATACTTTGCTGAAAATGAGCAGTACCGTAAAGACGGAGAGACCGTACTTTGTATGCGTTTTAGACGTTTTGACTTGAGTATATAAAGCCTTTTTATGTCTGGATTTGCAGTTTCAAACAGCAAAACAGAGGGTGAAACCAGGGATAAAAGCCCAGACAGATGATGATGATGCAAAAATGAGCCACCCTGGTTAGGATCGGACGATGCTGACCGGGTATATGCTTGTTGGTGGGAGATAGAAAGGCACTGACCTCCATCGTAATTTATGGCATGAAGCGGTGATTCCGAGGCAACGAACAAAGGCACGATCAGCGAGATATAGGCCTTGAAATGATAAAGAATATGAATGGAGTTAATCGTAGTTATTGTTCATAACCGCTTGGCACTTTCTGCTTCATAGGCCAGACATTTCCTTCAAGAATTTTTCAGATCACTATCACCATAATCCAGGTTCTGAGGCGGCCGCAAGGATGCTTTTGTAGAAAAAAAGAGCAAAGAGATGATGAGAAGCTGCTTACGTGAGTTACCCGAGTTGGCCAAAAAAGGATCAGAGATGAAATTATATGACCGATCGGCTACACCTGAACTGCGCTGATGCTTGTTTAATGCTAATTCGGAGGGCGAGATTGCAAAAAATATTTTAAAACTGGTCCATTAATATCTTTCTCCTTCCAACCACCACTTCCCCTCCCTTTGCAGTG
Source organism: Pyrrhoderma lamaoense (assembly GCA_002794735.1). Classification (NCBI taxonomy): domain Eukaryota; kingdom Fungi; phylum Basidiomycota; class Agaricomycetes; order Hymenochaetales; family Hymenochaetaceae; genus Pyrrhoderma; species Pyrrhoderma lamaoense. The sequence goes on along the minus strand of NBAZ01000025.1, from coordinate 217,872 downwards.
TTCCCGCCGCCCTTTCACTAGCATAATTACATTCTTTTATCATTCACGCTCACTGTTTTGTCTGATATGGCCTTCACGTTTGTGACGCTCGCTCTTGCGCTGTTCTCAGTGACTCAGGTCCATGCAGAATCTCATACAATCAAGTTTGAAAATAAGTACGTATCCTTATTCTCTCCGTCTAAAGTTCTTCTTTCTAATAGTTTTTATAATAGATGTGGAAAAGGCACTGTATGTTACGCATTAAATGTAGGAATAGTCTACAAGAGATAAGAACTTACTCGGTTCCATAGCCCCAACTCCTTGTCGGAGGAGAGGTCGTTTCTTCTGGAGATGACTATACTAATAGCGGAGCCATTGAGTCAGCAATAGCGTGCGTATCAATAGACCTACACAATTAATCAACGTCTCATATCAGTTTAGCTATCTTCAGACAGGTGATTGTCTCCTCAATGGAGAGTATTGTACTCTAGTTGAGTTGAACATGAACAACCCTCAGTGTGCTGGGTGTGGATCAAGGTGGGAAATTGGGTGTAATAAATTGCCAAAGTCTAGTAAACTGACCTCACTTTCTTCAGTGCCGATCTCTCTCTTATCCCGACGTATGCTTCTATCATATATATTAACCAGGCAGGATGATTCTTACGTTCTTTATCCTAATTAGGCACGAATACAATGTCGAAGCATCCTTCCAGTACTATGGAGGAGATGGAAGCTGTGATGGTCTTGGTGCAAACTGTAGGGGTTTCAACAATCTACGTGCCACCTGGCAGTCATTTCTAACTATCATCCTCACTTTCTTTAGGTGCAGATGCCAACTGCAGTACTGCATTCTTTGTGTCGGACGATAACCAAGTCCAACGTGCATGCCAGGCCGACAATGTCAACCTGCTCATCACGTTCTGCGGAGGAACAGCTACGGGATTCACTGAGGCTGTAGCTGACTCGCTTTCTTATCTTACAGATGGGAGCAGCGATGACTCTTCTTCCTCTTCTTCCTCTTCCTCCTCCTCTTCCTCTTCCTCATCGACATCGTCGTCAAGTACTTCGACTCAATCCACTACTACGCATACTTCAACAACCACTCAGGGTACTGTCATAACGACTTCCCCAGCTGTAACAGGTACGAATAACTCTGGTGTCACCACTCGCGAAGCCCTTCCTGACACCACTTCCATCTCTCTTACGCTTTCTACTTCTACACCTGCAACTTTCATCTCTTCTCCTGTCACTCATCCTACGTCCTCACTCACGTCTTCCCCTAATGTCTCTCCTACGACTTCATCAACTATCTTCACTTCTTTATTAACCTCTTCTCCGACTGCCTTTTTATCTAATTCTTCTCCGTCTTCTTGTACTTCTTCCCTCCCAGTGGCAATCAACGCTGCGAAGGTACTGCCTCGACTACTGAATCAACAACCTCAACCACTGCTACAACTTGTCGTCGTCGCCGTAGCACGAGCACTTCCACCTCGTCTTCGAAGAAGCGCTCGCACAACAAACGCGCTTTCCATGGCGCTCATGACCTCGCTTTCTGAAAGGGAGAAAGAAGAGAGAACACTGAGTAGAGAATTTGAGACTTGTGGTCCGTTCATTGCCCCCTTACGCCCTATCTTAAATTTCAGGCTTGAAAATACGGTTGTCTCTTCCACATCATCCTTTCACCCAATAATATGCTGACCTTGCCAGCGAGGTCGTATCCTCCCTTTATCTCCTTACTCATACAAGTTTTCTCCAATATGTTATCTATTCAACTTCCCATCTGTCCAGAATGTCCAATCCAGACCTCGCAAGCGGGGTTTCCTGTTCTTATTCATTTATATATAACCATTATACTCTCTTCCTTTTTTATCCGTCTAGTTCTGTGCTCAAAGTCGCAGATACCCCCTGTCCTGCCTCACCGGTTCAAGGCAAACCCCTTCTCTTTTCCTTTTCCTCTATCATATTTCCTCATAGTACCCTCTCGTATTCCCTCCCCCCTTTTACCCTCACCTTTCTCATTCACCCTACAGCTCTGCACATACCTACATGCATGACATTCTTTTGTCATGTTCAGTGTTCTGTGTGTTGTTGACTTTTTTCCTTACCTTCCATTCATATATCCCTGTTCTGTTGTATTGCGCCTTTAGTGTCAGCGTAATGTTTGATACATTGTTGTTCTTGTTCTTAGCTATCGCTGTTCATGTTGTGTTTAGTTCCTTTACACGACTACTGATTTGATAGCGCCTTATTCCCATGTTTTGTTCGTGCCAAAAGACGGAGGGATGGAAGAGGAGACTGTACTGACCTATGCTGACCTATACATTTATCACACCATCCGTAGTTAGTGTGCACGTTTACATGGGTGTGGCAGGTGAGTACATCCTTATGAACGTTCATGAAACGACCGTAAGACCACAAATAGCCATCATCTCAACAACTCTCTTTATTCCGCGATAACTAGTCAATATTAATTGAGTCCAGATCCAGATTATAGCAAAACACAAGCACGAAGAAGTAAAAAGTGTTTCCGTATCCACAAATGATCATCCAAACCAATAAACTGATGAAACCAAAGAAGAAGAAAATGAAATGCACTCAATTCCATTCGACTCCGTCATTCTTTCTTCTTTGTCTCTTCTCCAAAGAAGCACACACAACACACACAGAGGCACACATGGACGAAAAAAAAAAGAGTTCACATACATAAAAAAGGGGATACGAAAAATCAGATGTATAGCATAGAGGCGCAGAGTGATTGAGAGGTAAGGAGTAAGAGGAGACATACTATGAGAAGTAAGGAAAAGCATAATGCAAGGAGTATTGTATGTATGTATGTAATGGATGGTAACGATGACTTATGTATGTGTATATAAGTAGTTTCAACTCCAGTAGCAGGGTTAGGGAAGGGATCTTGAAGGAAGAGCAAGAGAAAAAAAGGGAAAAGTCATGTCTAAGTTAAAGGTAAAAAAAAAAGGACGAGGTACGATAAAAGAGAAGTGTTCAAACTTTTTTTGAAAAGAATTGAACGTAACAGAAGCTGTAGCACGAATGCAATCAGAGATGCCATAATAAAAAAGGCTAATGGTGAGGCAAAACAGCATGAGAATGAAGATATTGACAGTAGAAGCGAATAAGAAAGAAGAAAAACGGTATGTATAAATTAAAAAAGGCATGCACTTAGTGTGAGGGGAATATTAAAAGTAAACAGGGTATTAAAAGTGCTGAGTGAAATGGAGTTGATAAGGATGTAAACCATGGATCATAGTAATAAGTCACAGAAAAATACGGAACAGAGACTTTAAAAATGTGAAGAAAAAGGGTAAAATAAGAGTTGACAAAAACAAGTAGATTATCAGTCAAGAGGGAAGAATAAAAACTCCATAATTAAAAAAAAGACGTTTATCAAGCAGGAAGAGAAGAGTATTCAAAAAAAAAAAAGATCAAGACATAATTCGACGGAAAGGAAGACAGGGAAAAGAGGACAAGTTAATAAACAATACCAGGACCCAGTCCTGATCAGGCATCGTATCGTATGTGTGTATATCGTATACAAGCAACGGGAAGAACAAGGGGGAAAGAACCGCGAAAAAGGGGGAAGGGGTTGGAGGTGTGCCTTAAATAATCAACCTTCCACCGAGATCGATACCGATTCCGTTTCTGCACTCTCCCTTCTATGCTGCGAACTCGACCTCCGTGAAGAACTATGATGAGAACTCGAACGGGAGTTTCGGCCCTGTAAAGAGGCCTGCACAGTCAAACCAGGGGTCGGAGGTGGTTCGTCACCTTCGGGTATAGTCTCTTCCCCAGGATATCCTTTCCATCTTTTACCCGACCCTCCACCATTTCCACTACCACAATTTCCACCAGTACCACCATTCTCATCATCATCTGCGTTCATGGTTCCCAGTGCTTTCTCAAGAGCTTTCTCACCCCTCTTCTTCAACCTCAACAGCATACCCGACTTCAACGAATCAATGTACGAATCGTATTTCACAATCTCCGTCAATAGGTACTGAGATTTCTTTTCCCAATTCGCCATTGCTTTGTTCGCATTATTCGTCCGTGGTGCATACTATTTTGAGTTTACACATTTTTTGGATAGTTTTTTTTTGTAGTAAGAGTTAGAGGCCGGAAAAAAAATTAGGATTTGTAATCAGTAACCCAACAACGATAAAGTCAAGAAGGATATAATTAATAAGAAAGAACGAACGAAGAAGAGAATAAAAGAACTGGTAGAAAAAAAAACTCACAAGTTGTTGCATCGGCGTCCGGAGTGCATTATGCCTATCAAGATCCGCTTTGAGAGATGCCGCGTGCTTTTGGAGTGCTTCAAGCTGAGTTTCCTCGTCGTGGGTACTAGGGATATTCGAGGGAACAGGCGGCTTCCAGTCGTATATGACAACACGGTCCGGATAGGGTGAACTAGCTGAGCGCAGTGAGAACGGATCCTTCACACTGTGCCAACTACGAGCGCTTCGCACGCTGAACGTATCTGTATCCCTCCGAGCTCCAACGTCCCCAGACTCAGAACCAAGTCTGTCTTCGTCCAAGTCAAGCACTCGATTCCATCCGTATTCCATGTTAGAAACACCACCAGCTAGGGGTTCCTTACTAAGTCTTGCAGCCCAGTAGTTACATGTTGAAACCCATTCGTTGACAAGCTCTTCAGTCCCGGCTTGGAAGAAGTAAACACCTCCAGTAGAAAGTGTTAGTACGAAGCAATAAGGTCTTCTCGGACTATATCCGGGGGGAGGTAAAGCGTGAGCCAACGAATGGGACAAAGTGACTGTCCCGACTGGTTGTGCATTGGCCTAAGGTAGTAACGAAATAGTCAGAAAAATTTTGTTACATTACTAAAATAGATCGCCTCATCCGTCCTTCTTAGTAAACCATGAGAAGGAAGGAAGAGGGGGGGGGGTATAATAATTATAATCATTAAAAAGAAATAAATTTGAACTCACAAGCCAGTTCCCACCTCCAACACCCATAGTTGCACCGCCCCCGCCTTCAGCTCCAAAAATAAACATATTCAATTCACCCTTCTGGATGACAACGAAAACGTCCATCCAGTTCTTTGACTTCGCTCGTTTGCCGGCAGACTCATTGTAATGCTTACGGCATAGCATACCTTCTTTTGCCCAAGGTGCACCCAATAGAGCGAGTTCTTCATCCGTAATACTGACACTACTCGAGTCGCTATTATCACTGTTCATACTTCGCATATCATCTTCTTGAGTCTCGCGGATAATAGTGTGAGACAAATTTGACGCAAAGCCTAAGGTAGGAGGTAAAAACTGACTACTTGCAGAAGCAAGGTTCTGAGTAGTAAGCAGAAGAAGAAGGAAAGAAAAAAAAGAAAGGAAAAGAAGTCCCAGAAAAAGAGAAGAGTGAAAAAAAATGAAGAAAGTGAATAAGGTTAGCACAATTGTACCCCATAAATTTCAGCATGCGGGGCATGAACTTACATTAATGCCAACTTCATGAGTCGAGTTTGTAAAACTCGGGCAGGACTACTGCGTCCGTCAAGACTTCCAGTGTTTCCATATGGACTGTGAGGTGAAAACAGTGATTGGATACCCCGCATACTCCCGCGCTTAAGATTGGAGACTCGGTCGTTCTGCCCGCGACGGCTACCATTTCGCATGAGATGAAGTGCAGGACCAGAGGATGTCGAAGAACGCTCCAATGAATGGTGGCTAACCGGCTGCAATATCTGTTGGCTCTTAATTGCCGTATACATTTCCTTTTTCAGGCAGAGGTAACAGAAGCATTATGTCAGTGCCAAGATTTAAAAAAAAAGGTTCACAAAAAAAAGGAAAAAGAGAGAAATACGAGATAAATCTCAACCCTAAAGAAAGAAAATTCGATATTTACACACCTTTAACAAGTTTTCCATTTCACTTTCAAAGTTCCGGTTGTAAACAACGGAAGGTGTACTTGAATTCTTTGACTTTGACTCTTGAACCGAGGGGCTACATTCATTCAACTGTGTTTGCGACGTTCCGCTATTCGGAGTCGTTGCCGGAGTGTTTACAAATTCTCGTGAGACACTATTCCAACTCGTCACACTTCCGCTCCGTTGATCTCTACTTCTGACCGTGTTTGCCCCGGATTCGCTACCATCTGAACCCAAGCCTCGAATACTACTTCCATCGTCATGGGTCAGCTCCGGTGTGGACGCACCATTAGGTCTTATTTGCATTTGAATGGCAGTTAGCGTGTTACGCACGAACTGGCTTCTTGACATGCGAGACGCCAACTCAGCAACATGAAGATCGGTATTCAGAAGCAACAAAGAGTATGAAACAGCATGGACGACACCTAAAAGGGAAAAAGTATATAAATTAACATCCCAGTGTACCACATGTGTCTACTCACTTGCACTCCCATACACGGTTGTCGAATTCGTCTCCCAGTAACGACGGCTGAATGCTTCCAAGATACGATCAACCTGTTGTGTCTCTGCCTTGAGATAAAGTTTCGCACACATTCGGCGAAACGCAACATCGAGCCTAAGTCCAGCGAAATCGAAGTAATCCATATAGTACCTTAACGCAACCTTCCTTACTAAACCACTGTAAACAAAAAAAAGACGGGGAAAGGAAGAAACCCAAGAACAATTCTTTCGTTATCACACACTCTAAACGCAAAAGATAGCAAAAAAAAGGTAGAAAAGGGAAAGGAGTATAAGGGAGTTTTTTACGCACGTTCCGCCTAACCATTCAGCAATCTTCTCTTTTGCTAAGAAATCTTCATCTTCAGTCCAACATTTCACTGCAGCTTCTTTTCCTTTCGTTTCAATATCAATCGGATCATCACGAGCAGGTTTGGTGGCGGTCACACGCCCACTCCCAGATTCCTCATTCAAATCCGTCTGAGAGCTCAGATACATACTAAGCGAAGGTGAACTAGCATCTGACCAAGCAACTGAATTCGAAGAAGGCACAAGCCGCACAGTACGTTTCGGATCCCGTAACCTATCATCATCATAAACGGGAATAAGAGAAGGTTCGGAGCTAGAGGCGGTAGACCGATGCTGAACATGAAGTCGCGAAGCGTCGCGGCTCACAGTGGCTGAAGCCGGCCCGGAACCATAAATATTGGTTGAGCTAGGTCGCTGAGACCGTGGCCCATATTTTACAGTTGGAACATTCACTAATTTTTTAAGATTGTCAGGAGTTTTAAGTGGGGTGATGAGGGAAGACGAACGAGGAGGGATTATAGGGTCCTCTACATTAGTATTGGTGGTATCTACAGATAGGAAGGTGTTGTGGTATAGGTGGATGTGGTTGCAGTCGTAGGTGAAGATGAAACCATTCTGAGTTGTGGACGCTGTTCTCGATCTTGTAATCTCCCTCTTGCGTCAGCTAAGGTCGTCGTCAGAGTAGTATCGAAAGTTGATTTTTTAGGTGTTGAAGGATCTTTGAGGTCAAGAGATGAAGCTGAGATTGGGTCAAGCTGTGATGACAATTCTCCTTTCAGGTCTTTAACAATACCACTAGCGCTGTATTCGGAGCCCGACTCCCATTCTTTAGACAATGAAGATTTTATCCTTTCATTCGAGTTGGTCGTGATCATCTTCTTGAGATCGGCGTCGCTGACACTCATGCTACGACGTTTGCGCGCCACCGAAGTGGGCGCCTTGCCTTTAATTGTTCGTTCAGGAGATGGGCACGAGCTGAGGGTCCTACACGATCGGTCAGAATTCTCGTTTTAACATCCTCAAGGTCTCTCTCAGTTGTAGTATCCGGACCTTTTTTCGATGGTTTTTGTATCGGTGGAAGGGGTTTCCCTGTGTTGGGTGTGCCAGGTTGGCTATTAAATATCTCCGTCACTGGTGACGCTTTTGGAGAACGGTGTTCTCGGGGTATAGGTGGTACGGGAGGTGGTGTATCGTCTGATTGATAGAAACCTGATCCAGGATAAGATGAAATGGGAGTTGTAGGAGATGCATAGAGATCAGCTCGCTGTTCCGGTAGTTAGTAACCTTCCTTTCCTTCATGAAATAACAAGCGAAATACAAAATGTCGTTCATACCTTATCTCGTAATGACGCCTGATTTATTATTTTACCAAGAAAAGCACTCGTCTTTGAACGGACTGATGATTTTCCCTGCGCTCAGTTAGAATTTTGGTAACCCATCAAAGAAACCGAATAATACATGACGGAGTATAGTATACATACCTTGCTTTGAATGGTATCTGATCGGCTTCTCGGGCTCGAGTTGGTCTCTGAAAACACCCATTCTGAGCTCACAGGAGAGCCATAAGAGATTGTTTGAGCCTCAGTTGATACATCCTGAGCTGCCCTACTCTTCACCAGCTTCCCTCGCTGCACAGTTGTATGGGAACCTTGTGAAGACGCCATTGAAGCTGTCTCACTATTACTGTTCACACTCGTCGTTGCTGAGCGTTGACGCGTCCTCGAAACGTCGGGAGACAAACTGTTAATAATAGAAGACCTATTTTTACCACTCGATGAGGACGAATCTTCTCTTGTCCGTGCCTGTCGTCCACCTGCTTGTGCTGTTGATGAGGGTGACGCTCGCTGAGAGTCGTGATTATGATGATGTCCACCACCCAAACCAGCACGTTCTTTAGCCTTCCGTACAAGAGTCTTCAAGTCGGGACTACTAGCGGTCCCAGGAGATCGTAGTAACGACCGTCTCTTCGTCTGAACGTCCTCCTCCTCAGCGTCAAAATACCGGTCGTTGTTGTCCGTAGTAGAAGACGAAGTTGTGCCCGATGGGGACCGGGAACGAGTTAGTGATATTTGTGGTGTGGAACCTCCTGCACCAGATCCTTGGCTTTGATGTCTTAATTGTTGTTGATGATGTTGTTGCTGTTGCTGTTGTTGTTGAACTGCCGACAAGGGCGGATTAAGACTTGCGCCGATATTTGCTGGACTATTTGTACCTGTACCTACACTCACACTACCACTAGCAGTCGTTCCGGCACCTGCAGACCCCGACCCAGTAGCACTCTGTCTCCCAGCAGAATGTGACCTACTCGTACTACTACTTCTCGAACTCGTCGTCGTTGACGTAGTAGTTAACGCTTCCCCACTCCCAGCACCAAGTGAATTCAAATCAAGTCCTTCGGAAATAACAACAGTCGTATCTGGGCTCCTTAACGCTTCCTCAAAATCCAAATCTGTTCTTGATATCCTACGATTATTAGCCCTCGAAGTATCCACACCCAAGTTTCCCGTGCTCCTATTAATATTCCTCCTGCCGTACACAGGGTTCCCAGGCCCGGACGACCCCGTCCCAAATCCGAACCCAGATGAAATAAGAGAGCTAACACCGACGCCGACGCCGCTGCCCCGCTCACGTTATTGGTATTGTTAGAGTTTGAGTTGGCGTTACCGCCGCCACCTCCACTTAAGCCTGCACCTAGTCGACTGAAGATCGTGCTGCCACCAAAAAAGCCGGAAGAGGAGGAAGAGGATGAAGAGATTGAGCCACTACTGCTCTTCGTCGTATTCGTACTTGCACTGCTCACGTCTCTTGGTCTTAGGCCGCCAGGACGAAAAGATGAAGGTGGTGGAGGATGGTGTTGTTGTTGCTGCTGCTGTAGATGCGATTGGTGTTGCTGCTGCTGAGCTGATGAAGACGACGAGGATGAGGATGGCTGCGCCTGGCTGGCGGCCGTATTACGGAAGTACGGACTCGGCGCCAGCGTGGGTAATATGCACGAAGATTAACGGTGTTCAGCGAGAACCTTCACAAAAAGGAAGGTGATAAAGAAACAGAGGGAGGGGCGAGAGAGTTTAGAGATTATGTATTATAACTTATCTCTTCTCTTTTTTTAGATAAAAAAAGGGGGAAAGGGAAGGGGAAATATACAATGAGGAGAGCTTCTATTCTTTTTGGCGAAATGAATTCGTACTTTGGTATTTGGATGGTGGATTGTGTGTCCTCCTTTTTCTCTTTTCTTTATTTCTTTCCAAAAAAAAAAGTGGTAGCTGAGAGCTAGGCGTGCGTGCGTGCGTGATTTGGAAAGAGAAGGTTATGGTTCAGGGATTGGTCACGTATTACTTGATGACTGAACTAAAACTCAGTCTAAAGAATCGATTTAAATTTAATGCCAATATGCCAATTTATCCCCGAGATGCGATAAATGCGTCGTGACTGTTCAGTTTTGTATCGTCGTAAAAGTATCTCGTAGCCCGTTGAGAATGTCTTCTTTCGTTTCAAGCACTCCTTTATCTCTAACCTGGGATGAGGAAAGCATATACGAAACAAAGGTAGAGCGAGAAAGAACGGATGAGAAAGAAGTAGGCAGTTATTATATAGCGAAGATGTGGCCTCACTTCGAGTAAAAAAGCTGTAACTCTAAATGGTTCTTCAAATCACCCGTCCCTCCACAGTGTGAGTTAAACAAAGTGATAAAAAAAAGTTGAGAGGGCTTAAACACAAAAGTCAGCTCTCTCTCAGAGTGTAGTGTGTAGAATGTTTATAAATCATCCGTTTCGAGGAGTACTTACTCTTCTTCTCTTTTAAGATCGAGCGCCCACCGAGTCTATGCGTCCGTTATGTTCTGTGCGTCGCCACAACAATCTAATATCGTTTAAGGCGTTTTTCAGAGAGACTCAGAGAAAAGGATGCGAGTTACTTGCGTACGTCTTTGCGTCGAAGAAAGAGGAACAACAAAGAAGATATGCAACTAACACTAATCTACCCAAAAAAAATCACTCTCCCCATTCCCCCGTCGTTGATCTTACTCGTACAGGTAACTTTACTGTTCGAAGCCTTATTTATTCCGCCACCAATAAACCGGCTATGTTTTACTAAAAACTTTGGACTTTCCATCAGACGACGAAGGGGTTTGACGGATAATGCATCCGGTAATATGTCATCTCGTTATTGTCACCGAGGAAAGTATTGATATCCATATTGGTGATGGTTGAACCTCTTCTCTCTTATATTGTAATCGTTACATAGGACATGCATACAGGTGGGTATACGAAAGGACGGGCCAGGTAACTATAAGCGACATACGCTATTTGGACAATTTATCGCTTGCATTTGAGGATTCACTCACTTACGTATATTACCTTTTTTCTTTGTACCCACCTGCCACGGAATCTTGCACTCTTTCATCCGATAACTTCATATCATGGTATCCTTTAAGTTTCACCCCAAAGACCCATTAAGTTTGAAGTCCTAAGCGTACGCTTCACCCTACACACCCAAACAACGGGCTTCTTCTCCATCCACCGTGACTCCATGACCGTCTATCAGACCTTTTACATTGGTAGAAACTCATAACGAAAATTATCTTCAATAATCCAAAAGACATAGACTAGAAATCTGGGCTTGGATCCTGTACAAGTTCTTATTGAGTCCCAGTACCCTGTTCGTTATCCATCAACATAATCCACCTTTTTTCGAAGTAGGGTCCACCCATACGATTTGACGGGTTCTTTCGTCGTTTGGTTTGTAGGTCTTCTGTTTCTGGCTTCCTTTGGATGATAGAATTTAAAATTATCATTATTACTAACTTCAATTTCTCCTAACTTTTCCTTCTCGAAGGCCCAAAGCCTAAACTCTACAAAACATCAAGAGAAAAAAAACATAACAAGGAGAGAAGAGTACACGTAATTCGTGTCTCTGGTTTCTGGTCTTAACATACACCTTTCCCATAGTTTACCGTGTATCACCAGCTCCCCGATCCTAAAGAATTTCCCCAATACATACTTGTAAGTATACTTTGCTTCCTTGTGAGTCTTCATCCTGCCTTCTTCCGATCTAGTAAGTGATCTGGGGAACATCAAGTTGGATCGCTGATAATAGGTGATGAGAGGGATTGCATTGAACATTCTTCTGTTATTCTGGTCTGGTTTGGTCATACACTATACACTATACACTATACAAAAGGCATAAAGACGAAGCACTAAATTTCAAGCAATAAGCCAACACTCTTGTAATATGCTTATATGCTTATTAGAAGCAAAACCGAGAAAGATAGATAAAAAGAAGTACATATCTTAGTCTCGCATTTACGTCAAAAACCAAAAACCATAAGAAGAAAGCAGTTGCTTATTTTCTAGGATAGGGAAAAACACCGGTGATCACTCATAGATACGAAACGTATATACATAAACAATAATATTATACAGTCAAACCTCTTATAGTGAATTGCAGTCGGGAAGTGAAAATTTTGATTCATTATAAGAGTTATTCACTAACAAAGGTCATTACATAATCAATTATTAAAAATACAAGTTGAATATTCCTTCTATATCATGATGCATACGATAAGTATGATAATTATATGAAAAATAAAATGGAAAACAATATTAAAAAATCAGTAATATCTTGTAAACAACAAAAATAAGAATACTCCTGAGAATATATACAGAATATTTGTTAGCTTATATGAAGTAAGCGAAATTATTACTATATTTAGAAGTTAAACCCGTGATTAAACCTCTTATACTGGATATTTTTATGAAAAAAATTTATTCACTATTCATTATATGAATTTATTCACTATACAATATTCACCAACATGGGAAATGGAATTTGCAGTTCACTACAGGAGATTATTCAGTATGAGGAGATTCATTGTGAGATGTGAGAGGTTTGACTGTATATTATATTGATAACATCTTATCCACAATACTTGAATACACACAAGCTAACTCACAGCTAACAATACACGTAACCAAGCATGAACAAATACGAACAAACATGCACAAATGACAGAAAAAAGAGAGAAACAGACGTCTCTATCAGAAATCAGAGTTAGTAAGAAAAAAGAGGGAGTGCGTATGTGATGACGAAAGAGACACGAGCACGAACAGGCAAAGAGGGAGGAGGGAGGAGGAGGGGGAGTATGTGCACGTATTTCATAGATTATGATATGTTATATTTGTTATATTTTATATAACGTGGTTACACTACCACTTACACTAACGATAACAGAGGTCGTTTTTGGCCTTTGGCCTTTCGCGTGGACTCAGACTCAGACTTGGACCTTAATTTTAAACCAAAAGAAGGAGAACGAGAAAGAGAAATGAAACACTGACGCTGGCGTTAACGCTAACGCATCCTTAGAACCCCAGTTGCCCAAGTCAAAACTCAAACCAACAAAGAGATTTTCACAAGGTCCCTAAGAAAAATTGTAAGGAAGGAAGAAAGAAAAACCAGGCATATTTTATTCGTAGCCAACATCCAACATCCAACGCATCGACACATCAACACATCAACACCTAACACCCAATACATCAACACCTAACACCCAATACATCGACACAACGACCCCTATTAACACATTAACACATTTTTAAAAAAACAGAAACCATGAAAAGAGAAAGTGAAAAAAAAGGAAAAAGTTTGGAAATGAAGATGGAGATGAAGATGGATATGGAGGAAAAGGAAAAGAGAAGAATAACAGTTTGTCGTCGAACCGGCCCGAATTAAAGTGAAGAAAAAGAGTCAGAAAGAGAAGAGGGTGAGAAGAGAGAACAGTGGAGACGTTAAGAAAAAAAAGAGCAAAGGGGGAGGAGGAGCCGAGGGTTGGTTCACTTAAAGCTACATACGAAAACAAAAAACAAAAGTAACAACTCAAAAAAGAATGAGATGAGGGAGATGAAGGGAAGAAAAGAGTAGAGAGTAAAACGTTAGAGGAAGGGAAAAAAAAACCAAGTTCCACAAAGAGAAGTGGTGTTTGTTCTGTTCTGGACAGGGAGAGGGGCGGAGAAGGGGACGGAAGGAAAGAAGGAGAAAGAGAGATGGATGTAGGGAAGATTTGAGCTGGACAGTCGGTAGCGAGTTATTACAGAGAGGTGTAATCATCAGGAAAGCGTAAACATGAGAGTGAGAACGAGAGGGGTTGGGAAGCGGGAGTGGAAAACAGAAGAAAGTGTAGGAAGTTTAGGGAAGAAGAAGGTTGGGGGGGAGAGGGAGCGGGGTAGATGAATGTGGGGTGGGAGAGGGCGAGAGCGAGTTCGAGAATGAGAATGAAGACAGGAAAAGAACGAAGGTAACTAAAATCAATCACAAGATCCCTCCACACATGTCAATTAGAACGAAGAACGAGAAGTGTACAAAGGAAAAAGGGGAAGTTGGAAAAGAGGGTTTGGGGGGAATGAAGGCACTCGCATCTAGCCCGACGCCACCGACACCACCATGACCCCTCCCCCCATTCATCCATCCCGAGAAAAAGATTGAAATCGAGTTCCTTATTTCTTCCTCCCCTCTTCCCGCTTTTTCCCACAAAAATAACAAAAGCAACTTTCATACCTCCACTTCCCCTCCTTCCCTCTTTACCCTCCAAAATCCAAATTCAGAAAAAAAATAAGAAGGGTAGGGAAAAAAATCGTACACGCACACACAAACATACACAAAATTTAAAAAAAAAGAAAGAGAGAGAAATAAAAGAAAATGTAAGAGAGGAGGGAAAAAAAAAAGCCCCAGAACTCCCCCCCTCCACCCCCCAAATCCCGAAATTACCGTCCCTGACTCAACGTAGCCTCCGAACTTCTTCTCTGTCTCTTCATCGCCAGCGACGAACTTCCTCCCCCACCACTTCCTCCGCTACCACTTCCTCCACCACCATTACTATTACTATGACTATTCCCTCCCGACCCTTTCCCAACCGCAGATGAAGACGAGGACGAGGAAGACGAACCGACAGCAGCGGAACCAGTGGAACCGGAACCAGCAGCAGCAGAACTAGCCGCCCTTGGCCTATTCGAAGAAGAAGCTATCTTAGGCATGGTAGGAGCTGCTGCATTTTTGCGTGTTGCGTTAACTGCGTTTGACGCTCGGTTCCTAAAAAAGAAAAAAGAGAGAGTGGTCGTTAGAAATGTGTGAAATGTGCGGCTTGGTTTGGTTTGTTTTTTTTGGAGAGGAGAGGGGGGGGAGGTGAATAGAAGAATCGGAGGAAAATACGATTCGGAAACGGAACGGTTGAAGGCGCGGAAACGGAGAAGATAGGTGAAATAGATCATCCACGGAGAGAGAGAAAGAGAGGGTGGAATCGAAACTCGAAGCTCGAGACGGAACGGAACGAAAGGAAGGGAATGGATTGTGGAAGGTGGAAGAAAGTAGACCCAAAGACGAACACAGGAATCAGAAAAGAAGACGATAGTGGGGGATGGGTAGAACGACGACGACAACAACAATAATAAAAATAGTAATAATAATAGTGATAATAGTAATAAATGATTATAATAGTAGCAGACATTGAATACCCCTCTCAAAAAAAAACCCCCGGAAGGAAAAAAAATAAATAAATAAAAAATAAAAACTAACCTCTTCTTAATGACGTCCGTCTTGAGCGAAAGAGGTCGAGTGACACCATGAAGTTTCTAAAAAGCCAAGCCAAGGAGAAGAAGAAGAAGGGGAAGGTTAAGGACCGCGTTAGTAAGTTTCATATAACATCATGAATACGAAAAAAAAAATAAGAAAAAGGAAGGAAGAAGAAAAAGGAAAGAAGAAAGAAAGGAAAAGAAAGGAGTGAACCCCCCCCACCCCGTGCCCGTCATGCACACGACCTTGATGTCATGGGGGAGAGAGAGGAAGGACAAAGAGAGAAAGAGAAGAGTTGGAGAGTTGGGCACGGGGACAAAACAAAACAAATGAGAGCACGAGAGCACGGGGGCACGAGAACACGAGAACAGGTGGACGTTTAGGAACATGGGGTAGTGGGGGGTATCACGAGATTGATGGATTGAATGGGGGAGGGGGTTGGTGGAAGGGAAGTGACGAAGAAAAAGAAGAGGAAGGAGAGGAAGGGGAAGTGGAATTGATTGGTGATGTATGATGTATAATTTGAATTTGAATGAATGGAATGAATGTATTGTTGCACTTACAAAGAATAGACCACATGCGTTACCTGTTGTTGAAAAAAAAAAGAGAAAAGAGAGAGTTTTGTTAGTACCTATGCTATCACACCAAAAGTAAAAAAGAAAAGAAAGAAGCAGAAACGGCAAGAGAGAACGGTATGAGAGTAGAAAGAAAATTTCAAAAAGAAACACTCTTTTTCTTCTGATTTTTTTTCGAAAGTAAAAAAGCAGACCACGACGCAACGTAACGCAATCCACCCAAAACAATCCACCCAAGAAAAGCCTCCATCCTCCACATCCTCCAAAGTAATAAGAGAAGAAGGAAGGAAAGAGAAAAAGGATACACGAGAGAACCGAAAAGAAATAAAAATAAAGGACACTTTACTTCCGAATGTTTTCGAAAGCAAGAAACCAATCCACCTCAAGAAAGAAAAAAAACCCAGACTCATCCAAAAAAAAGAAAAAAAAAGTATGATAACTCTTTCCAACTCACATAACGGCTGCCCCTCCGGATCCCTTCTCCAAAGCGGCGTGTTCCTAGTCTGACAATTCGTACACATCGTCGGTACCCCGCCTTCTCCATCGTCTCCCCCTCCTGCTGTATTACCACTACCATTACCACTACCACCATTACCACCACTACCACTGCCACTGCCGACGCCGACGCCGTTATGTTGATTACTATGATGAGAAGAGGTCGAAGGATGGGTGGTAGAGCCCACCAACCCGCCTTTTTTCTTATTCCCACTTCCGCCCCCGGCCCCGCTTCCACTTCCAACCCCGCTTGAGCTTCCATTTCCAGTAGGATCCACCTTCAACCCACCCGTGCCTTTCCTTCCTCTTCCCCCACCACCACCACCACCTAAACCACCTAAACCACCTAAAGAAACGGAATTAGAACTACTGCCGAGAAGGACAGCGGCAGAACTCGACCCCCCGCCCCCTGGACTGTCGATAGAGGGGGGCGTTGACCCGCTCGACCCACCAGCGCCACCATGACCAGGACCGGGACCGGGGCCGGGACCGAAAGGTTCGGGAGAGGCAGTTGAGCTGTTTGATATAAAGTCTAACCCTCCACCGCCCCAGCCGTCACTTGATGGGCTTGGATGGTGGAACGGTCCGCCTCCTCCTCCGCCTCCGGTGCTCGTACTGTTAGTGCTAGAAGAATGGGACGCGTTGTTGTTGTTGGTGGTGGTGCGTTTGGTAGTAGCGGAAGACGAGGAAGAGGAGGTGGTGGCGGATAACTGTGTTGGGTCTACATGCGTGTACTGATGCTGTTGCTGCTGATGAGAATGATGAGAATGATGAGAATGATGATGCGCGAACCCCGTCGTCGGATCATACGACGGATACATGAATGGTAAAAGCCGTTGTAACTGTAAAGCCTCCGAAGCATGTTGTTGCATTTGCTGATGATGTAAATGCTGCTGATGTTGCTGGTGCTGGTGCTGATGATGTTGCTGATGATGCTGATGAACCACCGAACTCGTTAAGACATCGTTCCCTCCTGCGGTAGGCGAGTCAACGGGAGAATAAGGAACACTTCCTCCCCCTCCACCTCCCCCTATCGAAGATCTCGTCGAACCCGGGAACGAAAGCGTATCATGATGTCCTCCTCCTCCACCACCAATACCACCAATCCCACCAATCCCACCACCACCGATCCCACCCAACCCTTTATCATCCGAGTAAAAATCAGCTCCGGACACACCTACACCTACACCTGCGTTCACGTTCACGAGCCCAAACAGGTTCTCGTACCCCGCGAGCGCGAACTCGAAGGAGGACGTAGGGAACGGACTCGTCTGTCGGACGCCCAACGACGTCGACTTTGTCGTCGTTGCCTCCAATTGCTGTTGTTGTTGACGTCTTTCGTGAATTGGGGTCGAAGAGGAAGACGAGGAGGACGTCTCGACTGCAGGTGGGTCCGCTCGGAGAATGCAGTCGGCATGTGGCGTATCAGCACGTCTTTTTCCCTGTTTTTTTTTTGTGTTTTTTGTTGTTAGTAAATAGATTTAGAAATTAGAGTTATTATTTTTAGATGGTTAAACCCGATACAGTTGTTTTGCATTTCAAGGAATGAATTGTTTGAGGGGAAAGAAAAGCCCCCGAGAGTAGAATAAGGAAAGTTGAATGTCATGAATAAGATTTCCAGATGGGTAAAGAAAATGAAAGAATCAAGAAAGTGCGTCATACGGAGGGGGGGAGAAAACAGCATGGAAGAAAAATTAAAATTAAAAAAACACTCACCAAAACGGGATCTAGAGGGTCAACCAGTTCATCCGAGCCTAGACGTGAATGACCAGTATGATTAAGAGCCGGGAAAAGACTAGCAGCCCGCGCGACCGTATGATCAAAGCTAGTTTTCCGAAAATGACGAACGAGGTTCCCCCCTTGCTGTTGCTGCTGCTGCTGTTGTTGTTGATGCAGATCCAACGTCCCTAAACTAGGTCTCTGACGCAATACAGAAGACGAAGAAGCGGAAGCAGAAGAAGAAGCCGAAGGTCCATGTCCAGGTCCAGGTCCAGGTGCGTGTTGAAGTAGTAGCCCTCCCCCTGCAGTGGACGGTAACGAGCTGGGCTGGAAGACGGAGGAAGGGCTGTTCATCGAGGACGAAGGTCGACGGAATGGATCAGGAGGAAGTCGTGAGGAAGGTCCGGTCCGAGTTGTTGTGTCAAAGTTCATAAAATTAGGCGTTAACCCAACACTTTCCTCCAACACAGATGCCAAATGTGCTGTATGGGATTGTAAAGAGGACGAAGGGGGTGGACTACCGTACCGGAGTTGGGAAGCTAATCCGGGTATAGGTATCGATGAGGAAGTAGAGTATTCGTTCGCGAGGTAGGATGCGTCGAAGGACTTTGATATACTATCTGGATTTCCAAAGTTGGGAGTAGCATCGTCGAGAGGAAAGTTGAATTTCCCTTCAGACCAGCTACTTGAGATATTGCCCTGATCGAAAGGTTGCCCGGGGGGAGGCCTGGATCGTGAACGACTGGTGGCTCTCCAGTCCATAGCAATACGTGACCTTGAACGACTTATAGCACGCCAGTCCATTGCGTTGTCGCTAAAAAATATGACGTGCTCAATCATCACATATTTTTTCATATAACCGTGATTTTTTTTGTTTGAGAGAGAGAGAAAAGAGAAAGGAAGGAGGAAGAGAGATAAAAAAAGGGGGGAGAATTGAAAAGGATTATCTGAACTTACTCATTGTCGTTATCACCATCCTGATTTTTACCTTCAAATCCAACGACCCGGACTCTGGCAGTCGTCTTGTCAGGTCTCCTTCCTCTTGTCTCTAAATCGACGACTTTCAACTCTGGAGTCACCTTGATGTCTTCTTCCTCACCGCCATTACCGGTATATCTACTGCTGCTACTGCTACTACTACTGTCACCCAATAGAACATTGCTTAAGACAGCGGAAGCGGCACTCTTCTGACCAGGGCTATCGGGAGGAGATATATTATGTCGCTTCCCCTTGCTGTTATTATTCTGAACCTGTTCATTATTATCAGCAGCAGAGGCGGAAGCATTCGCATTCGCATGGACCTCATCCTCCCTCTTCTTCTTCAACGCGAGCGTCATCATCCTCCACGTCAAGTTCTCCATTCTCTGCGCGTGAGGTAACTGTGCTCGTGTGCGGGCATACATCTTCCACACTTGCGCAGCAAGCGGATCCTTCTCTGCCATCTTCTCAGGGTCAACAGGATCCAAATCCGAGGCCATCGCAGCCAAGTCGGGCGAACCTCTTCCCGTTGTCCGGGAGGGTGTTAGAGTAGATACCCTATTAGGAGAGAATAGGTCATCCGCTAATAGGTCCGAATAGAACGTAGGCGATTTGATGTCCGTAGCCGCGCTCGTTGGCATCGTCGACAAGGAACCGCTGATGAACGGAGAAGAAGAAGGGCGTGAAGAGGATGCACTCGAAGGCGCAGTGTGATCGTAGCTGGCGATGGAAGGGCCTGAGGGCATCGTCAGCTGGGATAGAGCGGGAAAAGTGGAAGATGAGGAAGCGGAGGAAGGAGAGAGGACTGCTGGATTGGGATTCAAAGGAGACATCCACAATGACGGAGGTATGTTAACATGAGTGCGTTCTGAAGGACGAGCAAAACTAGGAGATGGAGAATTCGCACCGAGATGGGCAGCGTGTAAGGCTGAAGAAGGCGGCATGCCCAACCGCATGTCGAGTTGAAGCTGACCATCGAACGCAGCAGCAGCAGCAGCGGCGGCGGCATTTCCTTGAGCACTTCTTCTACTCATGATACTCGGGCGATTCGTCGCTTGATGTAAATTTAAGAACCCTTTCTGCTCCGGATGACGCCGGTCAGACGCTTTCTGATGATGCTGGTGCTGGTGATGATGGTGTTCGGCGGAAAACTGGCTATATGCCTGTGCAGCAGCAGCAGCGTTACCTACCTTGCCCTTGATGAAGGCAAGCGCACTCCGGCGGACTGCGGGGACTGTGAAGGCGAAGTGGATTGCGAACCTGCAAGTGGAAAGATAGGCGGGGGAAAGCGAAAAAAAAGCAAGTTAGATCACGACGAAGAGACAGGGAGAAAAAAAAACATAGTGGAGAGCAAGGGAAAAGGAGAAGCACCAGTTACAGAGCCGATTTGGGAATGGGAACCCAAGCTTGATACGGCAGAAGAAGGCAAGGAGGCAAAGTAATTGGGCGGAGGAGGAACAGTAGCGGCCGGATTTGAGTTTGATGAGTTATTATTGGTGTTGGCTTGGCTGAAAGGAGATTTTGGTAGAGGCCCAAGAGCGCCACCGGCTTCGAGAGCAGCAAACATGGCAGGGTCGAGGGGGCTTTGCAAGATATGATTCCAGTCGAAGGCGGCTAATTGGGGAGGGATCTGAGCCGGAGATTGAGTCGGATGAGAGGACTGGTGGTGGGACGAGTCTGGAAAGAATTGGATAGGCATTTGGAGACTCGTTCCTGGCGTTGTTGTCGTTTGTGAGGAGGAGGACGAGGAATTTGTTGTAGTTGTATTTGTTGATGATGATTGTGGAGCTGCAGCAGCTACAGCAGCGGCAACGGCAGCGAGTTGTAGATTATTTGACCAAGGGGAGGGGGAGTAGGAGGATGAAGGAGTGGAGAGAGCAGAAGAGTGAGGAGGAGAGTCAATAAGCTGATTGTCGAGCGGCGGCCAGGAGAGTTTGCGGGCTGTCTCAGATGATGGATGTGAGGATGGAAGATGTTCCATCGAACGGGGACTAGAGGGAGAAAAGGAGGAAGTAAGCGTGGGTGAGATGGAAAGAAGAGAGAGAACTGAACGGGATGGGGGGGAATATAAAAAGTGGAGGAGCAGTGAAGTGAATGGGATGATACCTAGTATGAATCAGTTAGTCTTTGCCGGGCTGAATGCACACGACGTCGAGCGCAGCGGGCTGTTGATGGGCTCGGCAGCGGAGGACGGGCAAGGGCAGACGGGCGAGGGAGAGAGAGAGAGAGAGAGAGAGGCGAGCTAGGAGACAGAGGGAGAGGACGGGCAGACGGCAGACGGTGTTCAGCTTGAGCTGAGCTCATTCAATCCTCGCTCACTCGCTCACTCACTCACCCACTCACCCACTCAGTCAGTCAAAACTCGCTCACTTGTGAATTCTGTCCAATAATTCGGCGCTCCTCGGCCCGATTCCATAGCAGTGACCCTATATTACCTACTTGGGAGATGGATTACCGGCAGAACCCGCCATCAAACATACATCACTCAATTGGACTTGCCGCGTCGTGTTCGCTCATTTGATTATTAATCACCCATCTACTGGCTCCGAATCACCCGCGCTCGTCATCCCCCCCTTCTTTCCCACAAGGTGCTAATCCCTTCCCCTTCGCTCTCCTTCTGCCTCTCTCTGCCTTGCACACTCAGTGACTTACCTCGCTCTGTGATTTTATTTTCCCGCATGAGCCGGAAGCCGACGGACTCGAGGAGTAAATGCAGAGGCAGGAAATGATGGCTGTGGAACCCAGCGGTCCCGCACGTTCTCGACTAATCTACTCTTCCACCCAAATTTTATTTTTTTTCCTCAATTTTTTCAATTTTTTTTTTCCACTCTCTCTTCTCTCCTTTCCGCGTTCCTTATTTCCGTCCGTCCACACACACACACACCTCCGGGCCTTTCTTTGCGAATTCTAGGCTTTCTCTCCTCTTGTCATTCAAATTCAAATTATCCACAACGTTCCTTGATTGCGTCTATAGCTCAGTTGTCACATTGTTAATGTATGTTATAACTAACTAGTCAATGCTCTCTCCTCTTATTATACGCATCGTACTACTTGGACCTAATGGGATAGTAAAAAGCTTTTACCCGCCCCCCTCCCCCGTCGCCCGCCCGCCTCTCCTCCCCCTGTTCGATCCTTCCTTTCTTTTTTTTCTTTTCTTTTCTTTTTGACCGTTCCTTTTTTTTTACTCCCTCGATAAATTCGATATCAGAATGGAAAGATCCACATCCCCCTCTCTCTGTCTCTGTCTGTGTCTCTTCATCCAATCCTCTCCTCCCCGAGGGCAACGCCGCAGACCCCCTTGACTAATTCACTAAGGCTTACCTCACCGAAGATTACCTCACTCCCTCCCCCTTTCCCTTTATCCTTTGGTTTTTGAAGCATTGTACCGAATATCATAATATCCAGTTTACCCAGCTTCTTTTCCTCCTATTTTCCCTTTTCGCTCTTTATTTCTTGCTTCTTTTTTACTTGGTTCCCTCTCCCTGGAGCTTTGGATCAAGCCTTTTGATTCTCGAACAGACGTTACCGTTAGCCGTCAACCGTTAACCAACGGGGCTTTTTTTTCCCAACACATACACGCTCTGTCTCTTTAAAAAGTAAGTTCCTAAAGTGCCTTGAGAGTAAACGACCACGGACGGGCGCCTCACATGTTTACGTGTGGTTATTTGGTTATTTGGACTCTTTGGTTATTTGGTTGCGTGCATTACATTACAATCTACATTACTGTTACATACATACACATAACACATATAAATTTACTACTTACATACATTACTTACAATACCAATGATACATACGAATAATACATCCATAATGATATATCAAATACAACGTATCTTATATCATAAAAGAAGACACTCCCCCTCCTCACCCCCTCACCGTCCGGGTCCGGAGTCTTTTCCTTGGTAAGTTAACGTAATCCCTCCCCCCACACACATAGCTTTCTCACGCAATTAGACGCTTCACACGCTCACGCTCACGCTCGCGGCTCGTTAAACGTATTTTTGGTATTTGAGTTATTTGAGTTATTGGAGTTAATGGAGTTATTTGATACTTAGTACTTTGACGTTCGAGTGCTGTTAGGGATTGACTGTTGATGGTGAACGATTTCTTTTTCTTTCTTTTTTGTAACTTGTGACTTGTAATGTGTAGACGTGTTAGGTGTTATGTATTGTGTATTGTGTATGCGATGTATACTATAGGTGATGAGTGATGAGTGATGGTTATGGGTGATGTTTATAGGCGATGTAAAGTTATATGTCTACCCTACCCCCCTTTTGTTCAAGTTGATGTTAACTATAAGTTAATGCTAATGGTAATGCTATCCTACCAGTCACTGCAATACTGAACAACATGTATTTACTTACTCGACAGAAGATTACTTTATTTTACTTCTTACCCGGATTTTAACTCGGAGAGAGGAGGTGGAGAGGTGGACAGAGGAGAAGAGGGAGAAGATGTTTTTTTTTATGTTTTTTCCCTACTGCCACCACCACTACTAAAAACAATAAATCTGAAATTTGAAATCTTGAATCTTAAAAAATCCGTATACACGAAATTAACTTGTTTATTACTTAGAACTTGTGTATAGTGTACATAAGTAAACAAATAAGAAACTAAGCAAGTAAGTAAAAAGTCCCCGAAACCAATACCCCTTCGGTCGAATGGTACGAAACTGACAACTCAATAGACCCAAATTTCGTTTTCGTTTTCTTTTTCGATCCACATCTCAGGTCTCAAATACCAGGTATCAAATTACTATAACTACTTTTCCCTCTTACATCAAACACATAACTGTACATAAACAGCTCCATGAACATAGGCATAAACAGATGCAGATGCAGATACGTATGTAGATACGTATGCATCACACATAAGCATCCGCGAGCGAGGTTACTGTCGTTAAAGCCAAGTCGAGAACTGCCTCTACGCGTTTTCGAAGTTGGTCGCTTGCGCTTTCGACGGTCTATATAGAAGGGAAGAAAGAGAGAGAGAGAGAGAGAGGGAGGGGGGGTTAGTTAAACTGATTCTGGGAGTGGAGTAAAGGAGAGACAAATAGGGAGCGGAGAAGTAAAAAGCAAAGACCGTCGTATTCCAAACTCAAACTCACCATACTAGCCAAATTAATAAAAGCCTCCGTCTCGTCAACAGCAACGAGGAGACCCGGTGCGTCTTCTTCCTCTTCCTCTTTCTCCTCCTCCTCGTCGTTGTTATTCCCATCACCATCAGTTTTTTTTACGACGCGATCTGGAGAGGGATCATCCGGCATGTGTAACTCCACCTCACCAAAGTGGGCTTCGAGGAACATGGCTAGTCTTTGGATCCTTGAGATTGCTGTGTCTTCTTCTTTGTCTGCGTGTGGGTGTGGGTGTTTGTGACTGTGTGGGTGCGTGTGTGGGTGCGTGGTTACTGGAAGGAACGAGAGAGAGAGAGAGTACGTGTGTGTGTGTGTGGTGGGGGGGGGGGGGGGAGGGAGGGAGGGAAGGGTAAAAGTTAGTTGTTAGTAAAACCCATGAATCTGGAGAGTGAAGATGGAAAAGTGTGTTTTGGAGAAGAAGACGTTACATTTTACGGATGCAGGACTAGAGTCGATGCCCATTAAGAGAGAGAGACATGCATCGGCAATCATATCGTTACTCGCGCTCGAGTCCCATTCCATCGTGAGTTCATGTTCATCGCTATGTTTCACGTCGACGGCCCCCATCACCTATGATGAATTTTAAGTATCAAAATACTATTCCCTCCCCTCCATCACCCCTCTCTCTGAGTTCTAAGGGTTTAGTTGTGAGAAATTTAGACGTACCCGTAGAGTAGGAACACCCTCAGCGTCCACCCCGTCCTCTACCTTCCCGTACATACCCTCCAAATGCCATCGAACAAGCTCCCAGCCTACACCAAGCGCGAGTTTTTGACGCTGAGTCACCGAACAGGTGGATAAACCTGCAAAGTCTCGGAGATCCCGAGGGTCGAGAAGAGTATATGAATAGTCTTTGGAGACTAGGAGTCCGGATATGACGGTGTTTAGTTTGGGAGGGTTGGCGGCTAAGGTCCCGATAGCCTAGATTATATTAGAGTTTTTTTGGAAGTTCATGTTGTTAATGATGGTCTAGCCTTTTAGTAAAGAGAAAGAGATGGGAGGTTATGTATTACCTTTGCGACTCGTTCTCCTCTGAACGTGAGTTTTAGTGTTTCGCAGTTTCGAGGTGTATGAATCTTGACTTCTTCTTCACGATCTTTGTAACGTTGCTGTAACGAAGCACGAAGACGGCCCATTGCCGTTTGTTCACCATGCACAAGCACCTTTCAGCAGCAAAGAAAAAATCATCAAACTTGGGAATTGGACTAATGGATGATACTTGGTGAAAACTTACGACGTGTTGAGCTTTGACTAGTTCTATGAACTCAGTGTTTTGCCTTCCATCGACGTGAGCGCTAAATGAGAGATAGTCGACCGAAAGTCTTCTTGGTATAGTATTGCCCTTCACTCCGATGATTTCCTCTGGTTCGTTGATTATATCCTAGTAGACATACATAATGAGTCAGGGATACCGTTCAACCGCAGACCGACTTGAGAGAGAGAAAACAAGGTACTCAAATATAGGTTCACTCGAGGTTTGAAGGGGGAGGGGTAAATGAACATTTATTGAACCAGTAGAAGTACATTGAAAGCAACTATCTATCCCTAGACACAGTCGCTTTAAACTCACCCTTGCCATAGTACCCTCGACTGAATAACCGGTGATGATGAGGCCATTGCGAGGATCAGGGGCCCAAAGTTCAAGAAGCTCACGACTAGGGCCTACCTGTAACATACCTGGTGTCGCCAGAACGACACATGGAGGGCCCTCAGCTATTTTCCTCTCCCATCCACGTACCTGAGGCAGGTTGGAAATATGTCTAAAGCCCCGTTCCCTCTCAGTTACCTATCATAACACCACTGCACAAAAGTTGACCACGCACTTGAAAATGAAAGGGTTGTCTTTCTTAGCAAACCTTGATCGTACATTTGAATTCATTGTATGAATATACGTTTGGTATATTGCCATACACTTTCTTGCCAAGTTTGAAGCATAGTAGACAGGAACACTATGCAAATCGGGATGTTTCTTCCAGTATTCTTCTAAAATTAGAAGAAGCTCTTGAGCTCGTCCCAGTGCAAAGACCGGCATTAGTACATGACCTCCTCTACGGATGATTGAATGTACAAGACTCGTGAAACGATGTTCCTTTTCTTCACGCTCTTCGTGACCCTGAACACCATATGTACTTTCAACGATAAGAACATCAGGCCTTACGGGAGGTACCTCAGCCTTGACAAGATGTCTGTCTTCTTCTCGCGAATAATCGCCCGTATATAAGATTTTCAGTCCCGCAATGTCAAGTAAGAACATACATGCGCCCAAGACATGACCAGCATGATAAGGTGTGAATGAAAGACCAGGACTTATAGTTATCAACTGGTGGGCTGAAACAGGAATAATAGAAGACAATGACATGGACAAATCAAGAGGAGAAAAAAGAGCATCTTCATCAGTTGAACTAGCCAAAGAAAAGTCAACAATGATAGACGGAAAAGAGTACATAAAAAAAGACATACCTCATTCTCACAAAGTCCTGCATCATGAATCTGTACACCGCTTTTGTTGGATGGGTCATGTATACTTTGCCTTTACCGTGTCTAAAATTCGTTTTTTCCATGACGTACGTGAGAGATGCCGCATGGTCGAGGTGAAAGCTTGAGGAACCTAGTTTAAGTAGATACAATAATATGAATTTTGAAGAAAAGTAAACTTTACTGTGTAATAAGGATAGCGTCCACCGTGCTCCAGTCCAACTCATCTATGAAAGGAAGTGAGGCCATACCACTGTAGGCCAGATGCACACCTGCATCCAAGACGACCGTCTTTCCTCGGTACTGAAGAACACAGCATGATCTACCAACTTCCTGTCCAGCACCGAGAAGAGTGACACTCAACGTTGGATAGTCAGGCATCGCGCGCGTCAACAAGTGAGCTGAAGATGAAACACAATACTCTTTAGTCTAAGTCTAGATTGTAAAGGTGGTAGCTTCTCGGCTAATTCCGAGCTAGCGCGTAACAAAACCAAGCCACCACTCAGACATTTATTATTTAATTCCATTGTTCATAGACATAATTGTATTGTACATGCATAAATACATGCCATGTATTGTTGTTCTGTGTCAAAACTCGCATAAATACCACAGTGGTGCAAAAGATTAAATTCGGCTGTTCTCTTCTCCCAAGACCACCTGCTCAACATGGCACTCGGGACTCACAAACGGTTTGTCGATAATTTGTCTATTTTTCTTTGCTCTTCATGCTCAATGTTTGTCATGACACCTCCAGTTCAGCACCTTCCTGTGCAGAGTCGTACGTATCGTATCGAACGGCGTACTCAACTACTACCACAGTTTGCGACTCGAAGTCAAGTGGTCCGGATAAATTGATGGAGGAAGTCAACAAGCCCAAGATGATACAGTTTATTCGGGTGATTATATTTTAACTAAATGATGGCTCATCTATCAAACCACTCACTGTTAATGTTGCAGGCTCTGAAACGCAGATTTAATAAATTCATACATATCCCTGAAGACAAGAAGTTCACAACCACAAAGAACAACGGGACTATTAGAAATAAAATCCGTAAACGAGACTATATTCCAGGCGAGATGCCCAATGAGAATAAAATGTCTTTCGAAATCATTGAAGCAGATATGAAAGGAAAGCATTATGACGATTCGCTAGAGCTTTTGCCCGACTTCCCGAGGAATCCTCCGCGGGCAAGAACCTCTTCTAGCAATATGCCTTCACAATATAGTTCGTATGTATTGCCTAGAATGAACCCCCATGCAACTAGGTCTACTCCCAATCTTCACCCTAAAGCAGAGAAATACTATGTGGCTAGGAGTGATGTTTCAGTAACCAACTTTCTTGGAGAGTTCGAGTTCCCAGTAGTCCCAGTAACCGAAGCGGACCTTCTTAACAAGGTCCCAGCAGTAATTTTACGACGACCGGTTCACCAGAAGGCTCGTGGTGATGCATTATCGTTTCATAGACCTACTAAAGACGCATATCCGGGTTTTATGAACTTGCATAAAGTCGTACATGACGCCGAATTCATATATGAAGACGAAGAGAAATATTAGCCTGTTGTTTTCTGTGTTTATCAATTTTTCATTTTGATGGATCTGTCAAGTCGTGCCAGGCCCCCTTTTCTTAAGTCCTTTTCTATTTGCGATTCGATATCTATAAGTCCCACCTTCCTTTTTTTCGCCTACCAAATCCTCTTCACCATTGTAAACCTAGTCAATTCTTCCAATTTGGGTCTTTTACTAGTCTCTCCTTCATTTCCTGGTTTCTTCTCTCCGATGTCTGGAAGTTTACTTGCATCATTGCCTTTGTAGTTGAGAAGTGTCTTCAGCTCTCTGTTGTATATCTTAAGTAGAATTGTTCAGTTTTATGTCATTGATGTTAATCTAGATACTTTAATGACTTACACGTTCATCTTTCCCCTCTCCTATTGGATCACGCCCGAAATCGTTCACTTTATCTTCTTCCTCACGAGCATCCATACCGGCTCTGCGTCGTGTTGCAAAGCTGACTAGATTCACACCAATAATAATCTTCACAACGACACAACTGTTTGACGTTAGCGAGAGATCTCAGAGTCAAGTGAGTAAAACTAACCAGACCCAACCTATTACACCGACGGCTATCCACTTGGCCCTATCTAATATGATCTCGGCTATATTGATGGGGGAAAAGGTATAGGTTGATATAACGATTCCAGCTGATTGTGAGCCAATAAGTGCAGCTAAAACAGCCAGAGGGAGAGCAGGAAAACCCAATCGGCGGGCAACTATTGGAGACTGGTCTACATAGGAATGCTTATGAACTTATTAATATCCAGTCTTGGGCATCTGAACGGATTAACACATACTTTTCTAGCGCTTCTTCGACCAATTGCACTCCCATTAGCGAGGTCCAAGCAAAGTACATCCATATATCTCTCATATACAGACGGTCGAATATGATTAAACTTAGTAATGAAGGCGTGTTTGAGCCAGTCAACGACTTGCTCCGAAAGTAGTACGGTTAGTACAGGCTAAGAGTCAAAGGAGTTATGAGTATAATCTTCTTCATATTTCTGAAAAGGAAGCATTTACATATAAGATAGTCCAAACAATATGCCCTTCGCGGAACCAGCCAAAGCTTTTTGGTAGAAAAATACCTTCTGAGAAGTCAAATTCTGAACCATACATCTCAAGTAAGTTTCTGAGCCCAACGGCGGTGAGCATCAGGGCGAGAGTGAATCGTTCGACGATATCTAACGCCTATAAGTTTAATTTTCCTGAAAACCGTGGTCCTCTACATACCAGCGCATGTGATTTGGAAGAGGTTATCTTTCTCAAATTTTTTGAAAACGCTCCCCTTTATTTCCACAAATTGATTAGAAACTAGTAAAGTTAAGAGTGCATGATCATAGGAGTTAACTGCTACGTTTAGAGCCATCAACTGATAAACAAGAACCAGGGTGTGTGATACTATCGGATTTTAAGGATCAATGCCTGCCAATGAGAAGGGAGTAACTTACCTATATAAAGCGTAGCAATGAAAAAGTACAAAAAAGGTCTTAATGTCTGTGAGGATAAAGCAGATTTACGAGAAAGTAGCAGTAATGTGGATCTTGAAAAAACACAATCTAAGATGTCTTGTCCAAAGGAAGACAGTAATCTGTCTGCTATCTTTTCCACTTCGTCAGGACCTAATGACGTTATGAAGCATATAAATTACCTCCAGGGCATTGAATATCACATATAGCTTAATAGTTTCTTGACCGCGGATGGAATGATATATCTTGCTAGCGTCGGTCAGTGGAATAAGGATAAGTATAGAGACAATAAGAAGCAGAGCTCGAAGAAGATCTGCCTTTTGAGATGGAGGGAGTGAAGACTTGGTAAAGACTATACTAAATGCATGAAATACTGCGAGGACGCAACGGATTGGCAGGATTGTAAATGTGTAGAGAAATGAATCAAAGCATAGAATAAACCCAAATCCTAGAATCTACATTCGTAATGAACGATGAGCGAAAAACTGATGTGAGAAAACGATGGACACACTTTCTCAACGGCTAGGGGAATATTTAAAAAGTTGCTAACTCGCTCCCATTTCAGTTCCTGATGGGAGTCAAAATCCGTGGCAAGCAGTTCTTCTCTAAGATAATCCCAAAGAGAGAAGGGGACGTAGTGAGATCTCTCGTGTAGATATTTAGAGTCTAGTTCAACTGGGGTGGAGAGGAAGGCATTGGGGTCTCAATTAGTGGAGAAGATGGAAGCGATGCATAAGTTAGTGTATCTTGACAGAGATGAGAACTCAGTATAGTTGGCGAAGGAGACCCTTCCTCTTTTTTGACTGCATAACCTTCTGCCCCGTAGTCCATATCCGACTCATCACTGTATTGATCACTTTCTTCCTTCACATGGACCTCAGAAGACATAGGATCTGATGAGTGACGCTTAGAGGATGACAGAGGTTGAAGCCCATAGGCTGAGGGTTTGCGAGTCATGCTATGGAGACTTGCCATAGCGGAGGCTCTTCTGCTTAGACGTACATGTCGTAAGTGGGCAGATTCAGGCATAAGACGACAGACTTGACGACCTCTGGGAATTAAGGGCTATTACTGGCGATGTGAGTGTGAGCTGGACGTGATACACAATGAGTACAGTCATAGACTCACGTGCCGAGTTACTCGACGCGAAGACGAAGATTGAAAATCTTGGACTTGACGTTTAGAGCGCGACGGGGATCGTCACTCGATGTTTTTTGTCCGCTCACGTTTATTCTTTCAGCCTCGGGCGGCACAATGGAACAGAATCAGACTTTTGTCAACGATCCCACAACTACCCCTAGGGAGGAATGGAAAAAGCTGTTCCCTTCATCTCAGAATCAGGGTAGAGTTTACCTTCAAAACGAAGACACTGCGGACAAGGTAGCCAACGGCATACTTAAAGGCCCGGATGGTAAAGAATATGAAGGAGAACCCAAAGTCATAATTGAGTCATTCCCAGGAATGTTTTTTTCTCCTTCGATATAAAGTCCCGTTGCTCATAATCAGTCTGGATATTTAGGACCGGGGGTTTTGACCCGCAGTTTAATGAAATTACCTCCTTCTAAAGTAAAGAAAATCATTGTACTGGAGGATGTAGAAACATACAACGAATATCTCAAGGTACATTCTAGCTGGGTGAGCATAATCAAGAAGGTTACTGATCTAATCTACTAGCCATTAGAAGAATATGATCCCCGTGTAACTGTTTTGCCCTTGTCAGGATACCTTTGGTCCACCTATCCAGAAATCGAGGCGCGAGGTCTTCTTAATGATGTAATTAAAAGAGACTGGTCCGATACGAGTTCGTACTATGCTTTGCTTTATCAATATATGTCTTTCTAACACGCTTGCTTAGTTCCAAATCTACATTTCGTCTCTCACATTCCACATACAGTCCTTGGAGACCAATTGGTAGCACAACTGTGGAGAATAGTTCCAGAAAGGTCATGGCTTTTTAGATATGGCCGTGTTCCAATGTCCTTTATAATGAGTGAACTCTTGCATGAAGTACGTGAATCTCCATTATGAAGTGATTGTATTTGTAACTCCTTTGAAAGCGTGTTGTGGCCCCTCCTGGAGCTACTAAATACAACAAATTGAGCGTTATTGCGTCGGCAACCTCGGAAATAAAAAATATAATTCCGAAGGAAGAGCTAAAGCCCTATCCAGAACACTTCTGGCCTATAGGCGGACGTGGTCATGGTCATCGGGTGTCTGGGACACCCTTCGTCGCAATCAACGTCTTCCCTACTATCGATTCTGTGTGTATATCGTGTGATGGAAAAACATTTACTCAAGATTGAACTTATTTTGCTCCCATTACAGTGCATTGAACCTGGAAAGACCGACAAATGGGACTACGTCCTTCGACGACTATTTGTCTTAAAGAGCACAAATCTCGACAAAGCCATCAGGTAAAAGTTTTCAACCATTCTTGGAACAATTTTGATGCTCACTGATATTGTCCTTTGATAGCGCCCTGGGTCCTGGAGCCCAAAATCTAAAGAAAATCATCGCTGATCCATCAAAACCCCCAAACCAACGGGCTAACATGGTAAAACCCGTTCGAAGATTAACATTAGATGACTTCAAAATTGTCGTTAAAGCATTCGATGAATGGCCTTTCGCCCCTGAAGTTCGTTTGTTTTTGAGTGAATAACTTTCTTCTCGTATATAGCTAACACTATCTTCAGGACCTCGGAATTCGGGATCCAATCTACAAAAATATAGAGCGCGACTAGAACTCAATGCATCTACTTACTCGGGATATTTTAAAGTATTTTTTACGATAAGGAGATCCCCTTACAATCCGTTGGGCTTAAATTCATAGTTGGTGACATCCGGAAAGTTTAGGTTGTGGATAGTTGTTATCATAAACTAGCATTGCAAAGACGATAATTTACATGAAAAAATACAATGATGAACGAACACATTGTTCGTGAGTTATTGGTATGTCAAGTATGGGAATAAATGCGGATATGTCTTTCAAAAATATTGAGAGAAGATTAAATGAAGCCTATTAACCTTTCGACTCTATCCCTCTGGATTCAGGGGCGGCGATGCTTCCCATTCAATGGGTTCGTCGTCATCGTCATTTTCATACTGTGTCTGTGTTGACTGGTTAGTTTAGTCCGACAACATGTTACAAGGGTGGCCTACCTCGAGCTGTGTATCTGTTTCTTGGGTATTTTCCTCACGAGAGGATGCTGTCTCACAGATAGTACTTTCCTGAGTCTCTTCTTCCGCCTGCTCAGGAGTAAATCCGTCCAATCTCTGTGTCTCTCTGATTCTTGAGACTCAACGAAGCTGTTATGTTTCTTGGAAATCTTTTTAGGCGCTCCAGCTCCCATTGCAAATAATGTTGTCTGTTTAGATGCACCGTTCGCAGACTTTTTATCCTTTGAACCAATATGTGCACGCTTTTCTTTTTCAACATCTGACTCTGCCGCATTGACCTTGTTAAAGAAAGATTCGCTCTTATGTACAGATTTCGTTGGGCCAAGCTTTCGCGCAAATGGATTTGGTTTGGTACCGTTAGCTACTTTGTCAGTTGCCGAAGGCTTCTTGGCGAATGGATTAGGCTCTATATATAATAATAGTTCCTCATTTGAATATAACGATATACCTTAATTAAAACAACTCACTGGCTTGTGATTTCGTTTCTTCCGAATAATCAATAGCTCGTCGTTTTGGAGTTCCCTCAGTCACTGTTCCCATGTGTACACTGATACTCATATCTGGATCATCAAAATCATCCAAGTCGTCATATTTTCTCTTCTCAGGTGGAGGTGAATCCTCGATAAAAGTTTTTGAAGAAGATGGTTCCATGACAGGGACATGTGATGAAGCCCTCTTAGCAAATGGTGATGGTTCATCTGTAGGCGCTGCAGCTGCTAGTCTTGGTCTGTGTACCGCTGGTGCTGGTCTAGTATCTTGAAAACGACTCTTCAGTTGCTGTTCCACCCCCTGATACACATCTTTTTCCGGGAGTACAGGACCTGCTGCTCTTCTCCAATCCGATCTTCTTGCCCGCTCTTCACGCAATCGGTCGGCACTTTCTCGAGCAGCTTTGAGCGCTGTTATCTTTTCACGAAGACCGGGTAGATGATAGAAATCTGCTATCTTTACTGTGAGGTCAAAGGAGTTTATATGGTGGAGACAGCGAACAACATCAAGTGCACGTTGTAAACGGTCGTGTTTACAAGCGAGTTGCACGAGCTGTATTAATTCCTTATCAAGCTCGAGTTCTGTTTTGGATATGGCATCTGTTGTAAGAGACGCTTCATCTAAGGTATCGCGAATTTGATCTAACAGGATGTTTTCTCTCGCAAATCTAGGGCATATCGTTTAAACTTTATAGATATGCATAGAAAGATCCAATCGTACCTTTCCTCCTTTTGAGACTCGGGACTATCCATGTCAAGATATGGCATTGCCATATCTAACTCCTGGGCCAGAGGACGCGGGAAACCAGGGAAGCTGTCTCTTCCCTTAAGAATAATAGCCATCAGCGTACTCTTTGAAACACCGACCGGCCAGTACGATTCATCTTTCCCTACGCGACGAGCTAGTTTCTTCGCATCCAACAAGACAACCCAAGATCCTTGGGACGTAAAGCGGAAGTGCTCTAGCATTATCAGACGTTCGGCCGAGTCATATATCACTGGTGCCTGTAAAACATTAGGAAGCGTTTGCATCAGACGATTACACAGCAGAGGAAGACAGACATCTACTTACACCTTCATCAGTGATACCAATCCATTTCAAGGTATGCCCCTTGTTGATAGGTAATCGACCGGTATGCATAACACGAAATGTATCTGATGTTCTCAAGGTATACTTTAGGTTTTGATTACCGTCCAAGCTTGTTCCCCCTTCCCGGTGTACAACGAATACGTAGTCTCGCCGGCGATCATCGAAACAACGTCTCCGTCGATAGCCCAGATGGGCCCCTTCTGCATACCACCTCCCGAGAAGAAGCGTATCAACCCTGTATTGGTAGCGACCACAACATAACCATTTCCCTCTGCATCAGCCTCTTGTAATAAGCGCAGAGCACGTGTTGGAGGTATCCCTCCTGCAGCCACAGAGACTGCATATTCTCCTTCGGGAAGCAGCTGTGTCCATTCACCTGTCGAGGCCCAGGTTGCATAAGGTTTATACGTGATTCGTGCTGAGTGTCCAGTTTCAGGAGGACAGGCATAGACAATACCTCGTTCGCCTAATTTGCTATGGCATAAGATTGGTCTAGCGATATGGGTAGTAATACGTACCAATAGAAGCTAAGTTATATTTGTATGAATCCATGAAGTGATAGTTCTTGCGAGTCGTTTGATCATGGAACTCGATATTGACAACATGGTGAGTATCCTGATCGACGACCTCCACAACGCCGATATTATTGAACGCTAGTTTGAATTAAATTTTTAATCTAGCTTATATACAAAACACTCAATGTACTCACAGAGATACCGCCTTTTATTGCGGAAAGGTGTAGCTCCTGGTTGGAAAGCTGGCTGAGCTTTGGTAACACTCACTAGATTTCATTAAGTAACTAATCCCTTATTATCTGATAAGATTAAGAGAAACCTACCCATTTCTCTTGTTCCAGGACCGGCTAAGTCTGCCTCTCCTTTGTCTTTCATCCCATCCCCCAGATCATCAATAATCCAGTCTTCGTCCTGTTCATCCAGAATACCATCTCTAAGAATATTATCTCCATCCCCAATACTAGTCGTCTCATCAGCCATGGCAACATCATTGAAGAGTGCATCTGTCGAGATTCTCGTGCTGAATTTCGATCCAGTTTCCCGCGGAACAGGATCCAGCCAGCGCATGAGCATACCCGCACTATCAATCCATACTACCATATTATGTGCTGAGAATGCTATTTTATGCACAACTGTCTTTCGTTTTGTAGTTTGTCTAGCGACTACCTTATGAGTATTGATATCCCAAATAAAAATGCCAGAGTCGAATGCTGAGACAAGATAGCGCCCATTGGGAGAAAAGGCAAGGGCTGTAGGGGAGCCTATACAATCTTTATCCGAAAGTGTTTCTCGTTTTGACCAAGTACTTCGAGAGATGGTAATTATTTCTAGAGAATCGAGTTTAATTGGAAATAGCATAGAATAAACTTCAACTCACCTCGTGCCTTAGTTGCAACTGCAAAGTACATGCCCGACGGGTGCCATACTGCAGCACACTCATGCTCAAATTCTTCCGATCTACAACATCGTAAGTGGTGAGATAGCTTATGCAATATTGACAATTTACTCTTGATCTGCTACTTCGGGTATTATCCCTTCCAGTGTCTTTTCAATTCTCGCTTCTCCTTGAGAGATATCCCAAGCAATCAATTTCCCATCTGAGCCACATGAAGTCTTTAGCAGTTCTATTAGCATATGACGACCCACCGTTAGAAAGGCGAACGTACTAGTAATGTCCCAGATGGGTGCCATGTTGCACTCCGCACTCCCTTTCGATGTCCCTCGAGGAGCATTATATTTTTTGTTTCATTAATATCAATAACTTTGATTACTGTTTCGCTTTACGTCCTACTGAGAACTGAAATTCACGGAAAGACCTCTGAATACACTTACTCTGATGCGACCGCAATCTTGTGATCTTTGGGGTCCACCTCTATCCACCGTATAGGAATAGCATTGGCTCTCGTTACCAAGCCCTCCATTTCAAGCGAGGTTTTCGAGTATCTGCGTACATGCGAATCAAGACCACCTGAGAACCAGCCATGATTCTGATTTGTGTATTAGTTTAGTCATTTGTCCGCATGAAGATACCTGAAACTCACATCAACAGCGAGTGTAGTGATAGCTTCATAAGCATCCAGACAAGTTTCTGGTTCTCTTCTTTCGCGTTGGTCGACCCTCCAAAGTCGCACTAATGAATCGCTTCCACCTGTATACGCAATACTATGTATTAAGTCATTATATGTTTAGAGCAAAGTCGGTACGTGTCATGTACCTTCCATCCCTAGAAAGTACCATGCATGAGCTTCCGGGAGGGTGCGCCTTGTACTGAGTAATATTGCCTTCTTCATAATCGTCAAGTCTGTTTGTATCCATATGTAGTACAGGTGTCAGTGAACGCGTCGAGTGAGAAAGGTAACGCGTGAAGAAGATGTGACAAGACGCGGCGTGACGCCCTTCATCACAGTGTTACGGCCTAAACCTAAGCTTCTATGACTATGATATCTTATTATCTATGCATCCGGAAATGAACTAAATGTTATATCTCAGGAGCAACTTCTTTTATGGGCTAGACTTGAAATTCGAAGAGCATTGAAAATCTAGAACTCCAGATTGATTGCCTAAGATCAGAATGACGATATGTTCTTGATTTCCTGATTAATATCTGCATATTTTGTGTAAGCATGCTACATATAATAATTTCTTTGAAGCTATGTTCAATAATGTTGGAAACGTCCGCTATTCTGCACCGTTATGTAGAAGAAGTATAAAGGGCGTGATAATATTGAAGATATCAATATCATATTAAACTCAGTTTAGGCTATGATCTCACATGCATGGCGAGTCGTTTGTACATATTTGGTTGTTGAATATAGCCTCGCGGCGTCCATCCATACTTACCTATTCAAACGTAGCGACCTGCCCTTCATCATCACGTCCTCTAATTTTTAGACTCATCCCAATCTTCTACAATACACTATCGTTTTTTTACGACTTACGAATACTTACTCTTCTCTGCGACGCCTAATTTTCATCCTCATCTTTATCTCTAACCATTCCTCAACACAATGAACAACTCAGAGGTTTTGACACCCATTCTGCTGCGATCCAGTACACCAGGTGAGCAAAACCTCTAGATAACCTCACAGCGGAGTTACCTTTCTAACTGGTTATCTCAATAGCTCCAAGTGAAAAGGGTAATGATACTAGTCTCTATCTATATGTGTTATAGCTAACATTCTAGTTTACTAGTCCTCCTCTACTTGGAAGGCATCCAGCGTTCAGGGGGTGCTAGTCCTGTACGGGATAGTATGATGACAGAAAGTTTACCATCTGAACACGGCTTTGATCCAAATGACCCGCAACTAACGGCTCGGCTTAACGCCTACAGAAACAGAGCGTCCAGTCAACATCGCTCATCTGCTCTTTCTCGACAAGCATACACTGCAGACCATAACGACAATGATGAGCCTGAATACTCTGAGATGACTTATGAAAATATCGATCGTGCTGAAATATCATCCAATATTCAAGAAGGTGTGCGCTCGGATATTGCGAAATCTGAACGGACCGCTTCCTTGCATGAAAACGATCAGGTATGCTGCATTTAGATCTCCTGCTATGTTTGGTTTTTATGCCCAATCTTGCATAGGCTACTGAACCATATCCGGTATATGGGCATGCCCCAGAGGATGGTCCTGGGCCAAGACACGCCTCATATGCTTCATCATTTGGGAACTTGGGACCGCCACGGGAAAGCTATTTTGGTACATCACCGACGCAGTCCGCGCCGCTAACTGCTCAGCATACTGTATGTTTCTGCCATGTTTTTAAAGTGGCATTGTAGGAAGAACTAACTCTTTCGTACCTACCGTAATTCTCAGCACATGGCAAACGGTACCCCTTTACACACAAGCACCGGTGTACCCCAGTCGAACCCCCTAGTCCACATAGAGCACCTGTATGTATATCGAACTTATCAAGTTCACGATACTAAACTTATATCAATTAGTGGGGCCAACACGTACTAAGACCAACAGGCAGAGCATCTGCGATGTCCCCGAGAATTGCCGACGTGGGCATAGATATCGAGCCCCGAGTGATCCAAGCCAGGCGTCTTCTCAGTTTCTTTCTCAAGATCCTCCCATAACCAACAAAGACAGGCTGGTATCACGGTTAATATAGGTCCCGATGGATCCACAACAATCAGCATTGTAAGATGATCCATGATTTTCGTATATCTCATTAATTGACCCTACTTTGAAAGCCCCATGGGTCTCAAAGTAAGCCTCCAAGTGAAAGAGCACAGACTGAAAAGGCGCATACGGAGAGGGATCACTCTGAGTTTACTGGTGACCTACGTTC
Organism: Pyrrhoderma lamaoense; assembly: GCA_002794735.1. Taxonomy (NCBI): domain Eukaryota; kingdom Fungi; phylum Basidiomycota; class Agaricomycetes; order Hymenochaetales; family Hymenochaetaceae; genus Pyrrhoderma; species Pyrrhoderma lamaoense. The sequence goes on along the minus strand of NBAZ01000025.1, from coordinate 179,158 downwards.
TCCTCGTATGAAGTCACCAAAACCCATCACTTCTGTTATTGGATCTCATCGACCCTCAAATGCTGAGGCTGACTTGGCTGCCGCGATGTTATCTCCTGGTGCACAATCACGAACCTTGAAATCTTCTAGAACTGGCACTCGTGTCCCTTCTCGGGGACCATCCAAAGCACCTACTCAGACTCCTGGACAATCTCAAATGAGTCCAATAAGCCAATTTCAACCTATGCATGACTTTCAGTCCTTTGGTGCCCTCCAACACGACACTGGAGCACCTTCTACAAGGACCCCATCCCGCGTATCTCAGTCTATCAGAGTCCCTTCTCAACGGCCTATTCCCTCTGCTCGTGACCAGTCCGAATATGGGACCATTCCGAACGACTATACTGGTGACAGTGGATTGAGTGGGCTCCTATATGGTCGTAACGGTAACGGAACTAAAGCTACCACGAGAGCAACAACTGCATGGGATGAGACTGAGACTGGATGGGGGGAAGAAACAGATGCTTATACAATTAATGCACACCAAAATAGTTTCCAGACTAGTACTTCTTCTGTATCAAGCTATCGTCCTGTCCCTCCTCCACCGTCCAATCCACCGATTCAGTATCAGCAACATCAATACAAGCAGATGCCCCCTCCTCTTCCTCTACCTGAGAACTATGGTCAAGGGCGAGCTCCGAGCATAGATTCGCGGATGTCTCGTATCAAGTCTCAGACATCCAAGATACCTGATCTTTCACCTGTTCCTTCAGCACCACGTACCCTACGGTCAGACGCCGATGATTCTCTGGCGACACCTACGCCTAGATTACCATCCCGTGTAGAACCTCAAGTAGCTCCTCGTACTGAGTCCCGCGGAGAATCAAGGTAGAGGACGAAGAATTGAATGATTACGAAACAGAAATCGTTCAGGGAATCTTGAGTTCGCGTACACCCCGGACATCAATGATCGCTCCAAGTGTTCTTGCAGAGGATGTAAAGAGGTCGCAATATCACGATGAAGACTTATGCATCCTTTTACATGCAGCAGATAACGATATGCAACACGAAGTTGTAAGGAAAGCATTACGCAAAGCCGTTGCGGCGAGAATACGGAAATTAGGTTTCAAGAGTGATCGTGAAGGAATTAAACAATATAGGAAGAAATTCCATGATCATGATCCAAGTTGGCATAGTACTAACGGGCCAAGCTTCAACCCTGATGTAAGATACTCTTACTCTATAGTTTAATACAACTTTATGACTAATTACGAAATTTCTACTCATAGGATCCACCTGCTTGGGCTCGTGAGATGATGACTCAGCTGAGGACCATGGAGAATAAAGTGGCTGCGCTAGGACCCCAGCTAGCGCAACTGAAACCGAATGAAACCCCGGCGCAACTACCCCAAAGTCATTTACACACACACACACACACATATCGTGGGGCTATAGCTAATGAAAAGCCTGCATCAGTTACAGAGAAGGAAGTGGAGGTGGAACACTATGGAGATCACACCCCACGTACATTGACTATTCCTATCGGTACCCAAATGACAGGCGCAGGTGAATCTACATTCAGACCCCCGAAACTGAGTACACTCTTCGTGACAGGAATCGCGATCGAGAACGTGAGACACTATCGGGATCCTTGCACCGACTCGATCGTTCAGCTGTACGCAGGGAACCCGATGAGTTTGAAGATGCAAGCACTCGGGCCCCGGCTGGTCTTGCTTATACAGATCGTACTCCTCCAACTCAAGATGGAGAATACCGGCCCTACAAACCACGTCAAGATCTTCTTTCCCAGAGTGAAAGAGGAGTATCCCCAGGGCAGCAAGTTTTAGAGGAAGAGTTATATCGGCTGCGGGTCAAGGAACAGGCACGTTCAGTTGCAATGACCCACCAGAGTTGGGAACTTCATGAAGAGAGTATAGACGGTCGACACGATTCAGGAGTTGTTCATGATGTCCCAGATTCTGAGATTCCAGATATTGAAGATCCACCACGTCAAGACTCCCCTCCCTTACCACCTATTCCGACCGAACAACAAGGCGTACTAGAAACAGTTAATTCTGGAGCTGCCTGGCAACCGGAATACCATGAAGTGCCTGCCACTCCACCTTGGCAGAAAATTCATCAGCGTCTGTTGAACTGGGCCATTGTATGGCCTATGAGTGAGCTTGATGCTGCAATATCAAGTACACAACGTGGTTCTCAAGCAGACGAAGTTGCGCTTAGTATTTGGAGTACACAGATGTATAAACGCTATGTCCGCCAACAATTAACTGAAGTTCCTCCTGGGAGAGTCGACCGGTTATTTGTTCCACCAAATATGGCAGACGCCATCAATAATGCTGTATTCCATGGACGGCACGGTGACGCCTGTGGAATGTTGCGAGATCTATGGACTCCGTTCGGATTGGAAGGCATGCCACGGATCATTGTTGTTTTGTGCAAGCATCGCAGTGATCCTAATCATTGGGTATCTCATAAGTATGCAAATTATGCCTATGCTACACAATAATTTCTTAACTAACTCACCCTTCAGATTCTCATTACCGGATGGTACTCTCACAACATACGACACCTACCCAGAAAAGTGTCTTCCAGATGGCCGAGTACGTTCGCTTTTGTATCTTTTATAATTCTGACTTATTAACATATCCAATTTAGCCCTTGGGCTGGTGGTTTGCGATTCGAATTGCGTGGCCAGGGGCTTTGTATCCGAGCCCAGACCATCTCATGCAGAAGATGGTCCGCTTGCACCGACCTCATCAATTGCCTATAGACAACTCCGTCGCTGCGGCAGGGATATGGCGGAATTTGTTGATGGGTTCCCGTGCAGAACGACCAGTAGACCTCGAGCGCCTACGAGACCTAATTCACACAGAAGTCAAGAATTTACGCCAACGGAAGGAACAAGGGAAATTATCGGTAGCTGCTAATGTTCGTCGGGACTGGAACTGGGATGAAGTTGGAGCATGATGATTACATCTGATTTTTGAATGTTATTGGCCTTCCTAAATTGGCGTTCCTCACGATAATTTGGTACTGAAAACTAATGTCATTTCACGCTGATGATGAACATACGCTAATGACTTCATGGTTGAGACTGGCTGGAGCGCGCATGCATGCTGGACGTTCGCATGTTCCCCCCTGACCTACATATACTTGAACATCTTTTAACTATATTTCTCCGGATACAACTTAGCTCTAGATTGTATTTACAAATACTGTATTCTTCTTGGACCTGTGATTCGTTGAGCCAAGTGTATTTTTTCTACTTTTCTCCTATTCTTTCTTTTCTCTATTTACACTAAAATTTCTTGTGCGATACCATTCTTACTCGGTGTTACATATGTAGCGCATAATTCAGATGCTGTTTTTACATAATTTTGAAGCCACTCACGATCACTTTGTGCTATTTGCTGAAAACTACGTGCATTCGCTAATCTACTGATTGGTTATTTGTGATTTTTTTCGGAAATGATATGGTTTATGACGCATATAATCTCACGCGTCTTGAACCTGACACTATGTCCAACTACAAAACACCAATCAACTATTCTGTGTATCTTGTTACTGGGAGAGAACAGCTTGCAGTGGGGCAGTGGGTATTGTAGTTTGTCAGATAGAGACCAAACTATCTTAAATGCAAATATTCTTTACTTTATTCAGGATTATTATGAAACACTTGAAGAGGTCCGAGTCATTTCATCATGTTCAAGGAGTTCTATTCGAATATACGATTTTTGTTGACAATATCTGATATCAATAACAAAGGCTCTTAAAGGCGGAGTGACAGTGGTACAGGTTCGCGAGAAGAACACTGAAACGAAGGAGGTAGAGTTTCTAAGGAAGTTATATGGACGAATGAATTTTAATTCTTGGGAGCTTGTAGTTCTTAGAGATTGCCCAAAAGACAAAGGAGATTTGTCATAAATACCAAGTACCAATCCTCATCAATGATAGGTTAGAGTCTCTAATGCGTTTTCATCCTCCCCTTTGCATCTGTTATTCTGATACCTTTGTTCTGTCCAGGGTCGACATAGCGCTTGCGATAGGTGCAGATGGGTTCATGTTGGGCAAACGGATATGCCTGCTATCAAGGTACGCGAAATGCTTCCAGCGGGTGCTATTATCGGCGTCTCTGCAAATACTGTTTCGGAATCCCTCGCTGCAGTTGAAGATGGGGCGGATTACATCGGAATCGGCCCAGTATGGAATACTCAAACAAAGAAGGACGCAAAGAACACGATAGGTGTCCGTGGAGTTGGTGAAATTATACATACACTTGAGGGAACCAATGTCAAGTGTGTCGCAATCGGTATGAATGTGTTAATTCAACTTACTTCTATGAGTTAATTCCTTTCATCGGGTATCTACAGGTGGTATCTCAGAGAAAAATATTTACGAACTCTTCATGGGCTGTATCGGAGACCGGAAGACCTTTAGACGGAGTTGCTGTAGTTAGTGCAATTATGTCTGCTAATCAGCCACAAGAAGCCGCCAAGGAGTTGTCAGAAATCACCCAGTCTTTCCTCTCAAGCCCATCCTTTTTCAAAAATCCGTCTTCCAAGCCCTTACAGGCTAGAGAAATTATAAATACTGTGGCAAATTTATTATCGAAAATCCGAGAAACAGGACCCGTAGTGCATCAGGTATGTGAGTATGTACTACAGTTTCGTAAAGTGTGTACTCAAACATTTCAAATCGCTGCATAATCTAGATCACAAACAACGTTGTGACTAACCAATCCGCTAACGTCACTTTGGCGCTAGGTGCTAGTCCAATAATGGCAAACGCCGTCCAAGAGATGGAGGACCTTAGCAAAGTTAGTGGTGCCCTGCTCGTTAACTTTGGGACCATAAGCGACAAATCTGGGATGCTTGAAGCAGGTATGCCGCAAATATCTACTCTCACTGGCGACGTTAATTGTCTTTACTAGGAAAATGGATGAACAGAAGGAAGAAACCGATAGTCTTCGACCCAGTAGCTGTTGGTGCAACAAAATTCAGATTTGAAACCGCTCAAGGTAGGCTTTTTGACAGGTTGATCAAGTAGCTTAGTAGCTAATGACTGTTATAGAACTATTAAACCACTGGCAAGCCTCTGTGATTAAAGGCAATCCCGCGGAAATTGGCGCGCTCGCAGCCTCGGAAGAAGTATGTTTTAGCACTATAATGTTCACAATATGCTTCTGATCAAGGATTTTGTGAAATTAGGTCAAGTCCAAAGGTGTAGACAGCGTAGGTGGTGGCTTCGCGAATCCACTTCCGATGCTTAGTCAATTAGCCATGAAAGAGCGTATGAGATCTTTTTTTTGAGCTAGCATGTGTATTTAAACTGAAATGGGGTTCAGGATGTGTAATAGCTATGACCGGGAAAACTGACTGGGTGTCCAATGGCCAGATTGCTGTAAGCTCTACAAATGGATCTGGGCTCCTTCCGAATATCACTGGATCCGGATGTATTGTTGGGACCAGTGTAGGAGCGTTCTGTGCCGCGGCAAATCTTAGTGCGAATAGCAACGAGGATGCAGGCCGTATCATACGTGGAGATATGCTAATAGCAGCAATTGGAGGGTAAGGGCTCTCTACTACCTTGGGTCCTTGTGTCTAATGACGTCTAGAATACTGGCGATCACTGTGGCTTCGGAGTTTGCGGCTGAAAGAGAGGATGTTAGAGGGACGGGAACGTTTTTACCAGCCCTTATTGACGAATTATACAATCTAACTCCCGAAAAGATCATCGAGAGAGCTAAGGTGCAGGTCCACTACTGACGAAGGCGCATGACAAGTAGCATGATGAAGTTAAAAAATCCGTATATATCCTGATTGTTTACGATTACAGTACAAAATTCCATGCTAAAAGCGTACAAGTTACTAAAAACGGGTAATCAAATCTGTTTAAATACCGATGCCCTTCAATTTCATTTCGAACCAAATCAGGCTGAAGCGAGAACTCTTGAGAAGGGCATAGCCCTCGTAGGTTGTAGCCAATTTTTCTCATCATAGACTACATGGGGAGGCGAATCAATCATATGGAACGTGTACGCAAACCTAGTGTTAGGGCTTGTGTTTCTTTCGGATTTGTGTAAAACGCTCCCATGGATAATCACCAGATCGCCTAACCAAATCAAGACCATCAGTAAGCTTCTTTCTCAGAATAACGTGAAACATTGAGAGAAAAATTGCGTTTTAAAACATACCTGGTTCACAAGGCTCTAAGATATAATTACCTTCGGGAGGCGCAGGTATGTTTGATGCGGGAATTAGCTCCTCGAAACCCGTTCCACCTTGCGGCAGCCGGACAAATCGTTTTGTTATGGGCGCGGTTTTGTGAGATCCCGGAAGGAAGGAGAGTGCTCCATTCTCGGGCGTGCACTTCTCTAAAGCAAACCAAAAGCCCAGAGCGCTGGGCGGGTCTGTATACTTCACGAAGTTAATTTGATCAGAAAGAAGAAACATTTAAGCAGCCATAGTGATGAATAGATCGATATCGGTGCATATAGTGACTTGGGACTTACTAGAAATGTCCTATAAAATGGAGTGAATAAGTTTCACAATTTGGATTTACTCCTGTATAGTATAGAAAATTGTAGCTCACGAATCATTATGCTCCGGCACTGGAAATTCGCAGTGAAATTTTCGAATGAAAACAGATGCCAATGGAAAATCAAAATCACTGTCAGCCAAAAATATATTTGGTATTTACTAACCTTCACCACCAATCTTTGTCTGCTTAGTTATGACCATCGACTGCAAAGCTGTCAACAATAATCAAATAAGTAATTTTATTGATGTTTTTTTTTCAACGGCTCTATCTCACCAACGGGATCTTTGTGGAATCGAAGATCACGTACAAGGCTCTTAAGTCGTTCGTTCTGTAAGGTAACCTTCTTGAAAGCAGGATCCAATTCGTGCAGTGCTAGTTGGATATGTAAAGAAAAAGGTTCAACCGCATTAGTTCTTCTGAGTCGTAATTACACCAAGAATGCATTAGATCGGTGATGAATCCCTCAAGAAAGGGAGGGCGGTAAAAAGGCGGTAAAAATGCTAGGGTGAGGGCAGGACCTTTACGAAAGGCTCCCTTCTCCCTTTCTCATATTAGATGGCCTAATGTTCCATAGGCAGACGCTGATGGGTCCAATTAAATAGAGTCCACTGGTACATACCATGCCCAATCTTATTCACAGCTCTATTCTTCTCAACCGTGAGTTTGCCCTCGGAGTCCACTGCGTCCTCTTCGAGGAAAAAGCGGATTTTGTCACCAGAGGTCAAGAAATAGTCGTCACCGACATGGTTATCATCTCCCGTCGTAAATTTTGTCTACTTTCACCGAGTGTATAATATCCAGTGAACGATTATGATACATTTTTTTCGGTATTGTGTTTCAATTTTTTCCAAACAAAAAAAAAATCGCCAATGGCGATTCCGCGTCGTTTGTTATCAGAAAAAAGAGAGATCAGCTCAGGTATGAGCGGTATTGATACATCATTATAAGTGCCTTGCCTTGGGATGGTCTTCAATATTGAATTCATTAAGAAGCTGTCTAGCTCTGTCAAGCAAACTGATCGTTTCCTCAGGGCCCAAGAATCCTCGTAAACATAGATAGCTGAAAGCAACAGACATTTTTCAATATACACTTATCATCATAGAAAAGCTGTAATGGAGCTTATTCACCCGTCTCTGTAAAACTAGCCACAAGAAAGATTTTGGATCCGAAATATGTACAACTTATGTCCTCTTCTCATATCTCACCTGATCAATTTGACTTTGAGAAAGATACTCCAAATGCTTCTGTTCCATAACCAGTGAAATTAATGTGGAGTTCAGTAGAGACTGTCCTTCTAGTTCTATCGTGATATTGGTCAGAAGCAAGATATATATGTGAGTCTCACCGCTAATCTCTCAGACTTGCCGATAAGAGGAAATAGCACAGCACAGCTTCATACGTAAACAGGCAGTATTTAGAATCTATTTCAAGTATTTGAGTATGGTGGTATTGGTGATACATGCTCAATCTCCATGTCTACTTTACTCCGATAAGAAACATGGCCAGCGAAAAATCCACAGTAACAGAAGTAAAAGGTAAGGAACGAGCTATAAGAGAACAAAGCAAACATAAGAGAAATCTACGGCAACGAGAGTAAGACAAAGAAAAAGAACCACAGCATCGCCGAATGATAATCCTGTGATACCGCCGAATGAGATCGAAAGAAGAAAAAGGAGGGAATTGTCTTAAAAATACTACTGTACTTCGAAAAACGAACTAAAATACTGAGGGCCAGATCGTCCTCCACATGTCGTAAGAAAACACATTGTGCATTATGCCAGGTGAGATGGGTGTGGTAATGATTGTGACAGAAACCGTTAAAGTGAAGTAAAAAAATGCAATAATGATGAGAATGCAAAGCGAAAAAGATATATACAAAGGCAAATGGGATTTCAGTCAATTAGGAGACGTAAAGCGTCACCTGACTGACTTGGTTAACCGACTGCATAGTATCAAAGGCCATTTGAACATCCTCTGTAGATCCTAATGAGACATAATCACCGTCTTCATCAAGATACTTGACTTTAAGAGGACCGTCATCCCGCCGTGGCCCACATAGCCTGATTTTGTTTCCAACCTTCTTCACTAGCTCTTCATATTCGGTGCTCTTCGGTACTTGAATAACAAAAATGTCGTCCATAAAGTGCACCTTCACCTTCACTAAATCTGAGATATTCGGAGGAAGAGACATATCTGGAGCAGACTTCAAAGGATTTTGAGATCTAGATGCTCGCAACGACGATCCGGGTAAAGAAGAATCACTTGACCCATAAGGTGTGATCGGCGAAGTACTATGAGGTGAGTATTCTGAGCTTTCTCCAGTTGATTGGCTCGATCCACTTCCACGCTTGCTACTCGCAACCGAGCTCGACATTGAACCCTTCGAGGTCTCCATCCAGTTCTGTTTAGGAACAGGAGGAGGATGCGAAGGAGGCAGAGGGTTATAAGCACTTGGCTGACTGGCACTTCTTGAACGCATATTTGGTCTCGAAGGCACCCGAGTAAGGGGTGAAATTCGCTCCCCTTCTGCATCGTAGGTTGAATTGAGTCGAGTAGAACTGAATTTGCTTCTGAGAGTTGGTTGCGGCCTTTGGCTAACTCCTGGTCCAAAGCTTGCCTCAGACATGTCAGATGCAAGTCTCTGGGGTTGAGAAGGCCGATTCTGAAGCAATGGGTTCGGTAAAGCACCTGCTGGTGGAGGAGGTGGAGGAGGCATGGGCTGAGTTTTTCGCCATTGTCGCATAACAATACCATTTTGATCCTCTGTCCTAGCCCGTGGACGGTCATACGCCATAGATTGATCTCGTTCTTGCACCATACTCTGAGATACATTTCCACGCCGAGTGCCAACCGGAGTGCCACGTCCACTTGCTGAATTGTAGTTAGCCGGAGGATACTCTTCATAATCATCTTCCGGTTCATTGTCAATATCTTGCGGGTAACCGCTTGGTCCAGCACCATTCAAATTACCGTAGTAACCGCCATTATGTATCCCACTATGTCTGTCGGTTTCTTCAAACGTAGCTGGGGGATACCGACGTGTGGCAGATGAAGGTCCCGAAATTGGTGACTGCATACTCATGTAGTTCAAACTCGATGCGGATGACAACTTGCGACCCGATTCATACGGATGACGTGACATTGATGGATTAGTACTGTTAGCCTGTACTGTTGATATGGAACGCTCCGAACCCCTGCGAGCTTGTTGCGTCTTTTCGATAAGACGGTTGATCGCACCCTCCCACTTCGTCAGTTGTTCTTCGGAACGGCATCTCAAAGTGAAGAATTCATTATCATCATCTCCTCGCCACCAGACTTGTAGGGAATACTGTGGAGTAGTTGCACCTGAGGGAGATGCTTAGAATTATCCATAGACTGAATGAAGAAAAGATGGGCTTACCGGGAGATATATTATGCCTTGTATGAGTCACATTGTTTAAGAAAATACGTCCCTTGAGAAGGAGAGGGGTTGTCTTCTTTCTTGACGGACCGTTCCCACTGGGTGCTGGTGGAGGTTGCTTTTTAAGCGAGTTATTTTTGTTACTCTTTCGAATAGTACCTCCAGCACTTGCAGCAGGGACCACCTCTTTGCAACACAAAATGATTTTTTCAAAGAGGAAAACGTGGTATTCTCGGTCAATGTCCATCTTCATAACCATGAAAATATCCTCAAGGATCAACTCCCCAAAGTTCGATAAATGGTGGCCCTTCCAATCTTCAACCCGGGCTTCGAGACTCGCGACAGTCTGCAAATTTTCTGACCTTCTTTGTGCTTCATTGATCCTATCTGTAATCCGCTTAGCGACGTCGAGCCCCTTTTGGAGCTCATCAAAGTATGGATAGTCAGTATTTGCGGCCGCCTTAAGTAACGACTAGATAAGATGCAGATCAGTTTTCTGTTGCGAGTACTAGTAAATGCATTTAAACTTACATCGAGGAGCAATGGATATTTACAAATGCGTTGAATAGGCTTGATGAGGAACGCAGGTAATTCAGACTTGGCATTAATGAGAGTCACGGCCTACAAAAAATTAGGTAAGCGTGTGAAACTACAATCCAAAAAGAAGGGGATAGCAATAATAGAGCGCGAGAATCGGAGCCAGGGCGTTGTCGCCACGGAGAAAGTTGATGAAGCGTGAAGCGCGTATGCGACTCAGTTGCCAGTTGTGTTGACGGAAGATAGGTGTATGACGCCAACTGAAAGATGAAGTATACATGACTTGTACTTACCATGAGGTTTACCTCAACAGTCAATAGTATCTCCATAGCCTCTGAATAGTTAGCACAATACGGCTCATATACGGCGAATTCCTCTTCCTATTGTTCCGGAAAGGGAAAAAGACCCAAAACACAAAGCACAGTAAAAGCGGATGAAAGAAACATGTGCATTAGGAATGCAGAGCAGTAAATGGAATGTTAGATGCTAATCATAATTGAGAATTTCTTTTACGCACGAATTCGATGAAGGGCAAACCCCATCGTTGTTCTCTCCATGGCAACTCCGCCACACCCTCAAGTTTGATCAGAAAACGTCTTTGAAAATCGAGAAGTTTACTGAGACCAGGAAACAGGAGATGAATTGTGTCTTGATCAATAGCAGAGCTTGAGTTAAGTGCCACAGCGTATTTCTAATATGATTCCTATCGGTATATGCTCAGGTGAGATGGGAGTGCCACTTACTTGCATATGCTCCAATTCTTGTACATATTTGCGTTCAGTCTCTACAATCTCACGAGTAATATTATTTCGTGCGTTTTCCTTAGCACTTGCTGGTGGCTGCATTGGCGAGTCAGGGTTGACTAGCGAATCGGTAGATTCGTGTGACGGTAGTAGCGATGGTGGGGACATAGGCGGTGCCTCTTGAAAGCATTCTTCGGGTAGACGGTCAACAAGACGAGTAACACAGTTTACGACCTACCAAGGAGGGGGAATAAGTGCATAGACAAAAAAAGAGTTGACTTTGATAGCTAACCTTAACAAATCCCTCAGTCGAACTACGATCTAATAGCTGAGTCGCCGTGAATTGTTCTGTTTGGTCATAGAGATCTGTACACCCAATGGCCATGGCGAAATGGACAATTGCTTTTTTGATAGCTCTACCATTTTCAGGATCAATTGATGCTGGGTTGGTGTCAACGTTGGTAATTTGATTGACGTTCGGTAGCAAGTTATGTAAAAAGACGAGAGGTACACCGAGTGCAAAGCAGTCCCAAAGTTGGGTGACAGGGTCCACAGAGGTTCGTATCTCTCCACTAGCATTGATTGCGAAGTAGGGCCAAAGTCATGTACACGGAGCAGGCGACTACGAAGCTGAGAACATTGCTGGTAAAGTGAGGTTGAAGAAGCAGCAGATTTGTTGAGGAAAGTATTATGGGCGACAGGGGTGTCGATCTGAAGGCCAGCCGTTGAGATTACAGACTTTTTGCGGCCAGCGACGGCGGACATGGTGGGAGACGTGCGGCGGCGGGACGCGTACTGGGCAGTCCACACAGACGACAACGAAGACGAGCAGAATGAGTGTTGGGTGAGAGCGAGTTTGGCACAGGGCACTTGAAGAGAAGGACTACTATGCGGCGACCCCAATATAGGTATCGGTTCCCATCAGCCATTCCAATAGTCTCAGTGCTCGGCCTCTATGGACCAGTGCCAGTGGCCCAATGGACCTTTTCGGGTACCCCGGCTCATAGCCTTTGTTTATTTCAAGAGCAGCATCAATTCACACAAGATTATCAATATTGCGACCATCCCCCCCCCTCGTCAGCTCATTCCAAATTCGTGCTCTTGTGCCGTTCTTTACTTTGCTCTTCTCGGCCAGGCCGTTTATAGTTTCCCTCTTTTTCGCCTTTCTTTGCATACTGTTCAGAAATGTTCTTTCAATCTGTATTCACCTCCCGTGGGACTTCATCTCAATAACCAGTGCTTGTAGTCATCTCCCGTCGTCGCCAAGTGCTACGCCCATTAAAAAAAACTGCAACTACGACCGGGAGACCGGCCAGTGAGCAGCAAGAGTGCTGTGTACGTATGTGTGATTCCACAAGTAAAATCACAGAAAAAGAGCTGCATTCCAGCGTCTATTGGTCTTTAAATTTACTTCGCATCTTTTCTACCTATTCCCCCATCCAGGCAAAGCCCTATCATGCATATATCTATGATCGAACATATGCATTGTACGGAGCCTTACTGATTTGTTACTCAACCCCACTGCACCAAGGTCGATCCCTCTCAAGAGATCAACGAAAATCTACCTCTGGTAGGCGTATAGCCATATGGGTTAAAAGTCCGTGTGTATATTCCTATGAATTTCTTCCGTAACTACTTCTCAGTCCGATATCTTCCCTGAAAGTACCCTACAGGACACGGCTCAGGCCGTTTTGGAGTATCTCTTACCTTTTTTTCCTCCACCCGCCCTTTTCGCTAGAGGGTTTGATTGAGGACTTTTACTTCCGACCCATCTCGATGTCCACCAGCGCAATCACAGTACTTTGCTGCCATACACATAAATCCTATAAGTGGAAATTCTTGAGTACTTCACAAACCAGGAATGAGGGATCACGCCTAATATACTCAGATTCTTACCGATTCGGGTTACCAAGCCCTGTTTTTAGGCACGAGGGAAAAAATCTAAGCGCTTCTCAAGAGTATCCCGAACTCTAGATAGACTTGTCTCTAGGGAGACGAGTCAAAATTATCTGGAATTTACAACGCGAAGTATCAAATCCAGATCGAATCATGATCATGATTCTTCTCTATCGTAGCAGACTCTTTAACGTCTTTTACCTTCTTAATGTACATAAGAACATTGCCACCCGCGGAGTCAAGTGTGCCCCGCCTCATTGGCGCTTTATACATCATATATAGACCAACGCACCTTCACTTCCAGTGGCTGAGTGGCTGAAATTTATAAAGTAAGACATCGCAGACAAGTAGGCTTTGGCTAATTCAGACGTTGTTTCCCCCACCCGTCCCCCTTTCCGGAGTCAGTTTACTTAGTAGATAGCATCATCTATCATCATCAGAGCTTGCACATGCTCGGGCAGGTTCGCGACACCCAACCGAAACTTTGAATGGTTCACAACTCATTCATACTCTATACAAATTTTTTTATGGACTGAATTATTATCCCGGGGTCTGAAATAAAGAGGGTGCTCCAATAAGCGAAAGATATAGAAGATTCCTTTGTTCGGCCTAAATTCTGGACTCTGGAACCTCTCCACAACCCGTCTGTGTGGAGAAGATGAGATCCCGAGAAGTCAAACACTCTTAATGGCCCCGTGGGTCATATTCTCCATTTCTTATGTTTCTCTTGACTACACCGTCTGGACAACATTTGTAGATAGAACACAGAGAGAAAGGTAGAAAATAGAACACGCATACGTGTTCTGGGCCACCCGCGTAGCATAGATAAAAAAATTTTTAAGACGAAATCATATCAAGAGAATTCCACATGCAGAAGGTCCCTGGTTCTCACGTTTGTGAGTTGTGCGGCTTCACAGTATCCCCCTGGTCCCTTTGCCTTACAGCATACAAATTATATTGTTACTGTTTCTCCTGACTAGAAGGATTTACTATCAATATAGGCAATCTATCCTCTTTATTCTGCACTGAATAATGTTGTGAACCACGGGTTCCTTCTGGTAACTTTTACGAGACAGACTAATAACTATACAGTGATGGGACGGCCCGTCTGCGGCCGCCATCCCGTGGCGGATGGCCTCGGATCACGCACAATAAAGGGAAGATAGACAAGATCCAATTCAGATACCCCCATCTCTAACATCCAAGTCCAAGACTCAGAACCATCATGATTTCTTGTGAGATTCTATTCACACAAACGCCACGATCGAAAAAGGAATAATTGATTCACGTAAATGAATGCTTCTCTTCTACCACTTTGTGAATGTAGCTAGGGATGACTACTTATAAACTATTGGTGAGAGAAGATACGCAATGCAAGAGAAGATATCACAGAGACTTCATTTGCAAATAGGTAAGTATGAAACATCTTCTTTACTGGATACAATGTCCGCTGGGCGACACGCAACGGAACTAGTAGACAGTAGAATGCAAATTCTACCTCAAAATAACCAATAAAGCAAGCCCGTCCCACAAGTTCGTCCACCATCTCTCAGGTTTGTAATACAGGTTAAAAATGATATTCCAGCAACATCGTTCTGATTTCTAGGATTTGGACACCTATGGAAGACATATTGCCGGAGCTGTTTTGCTGGCAGACACGGTATATGCACCACAATACATTCCTTACATGCAAGAAGTGATGTGGTAGTCACCTGCAATGATGATCTGATCTGTAATAAGACAGTGAGATGTTGTAAACTTTAGAGTTGATTTAGACGTAGTTGGGAGATATAGATGGTACTAAAAATACCGGATATGTTAGCTTAGAAATTTCCCCAGAAGCAGTATATATGCCCAATGATGAGGCATCGTTTTTCGAAGAGCAGAGGCACTGTATTTTGATACGAATTAGAACAGAATGCGGTACTAACCGCGGTTTAGCTGTCGGACGGTTCATATTGCTAATTGCTGGCGTGACATAGGCCAGTTAATGGCAAAGCTCGCCTACATGCACTCAACTATAGTGACGGAGACTATCATTGAAATGCATATTGCTACAGTTTCTCAGAAAGAAAGCAGCTCAGATAGCTAGACAAGTAGGTGTAGTGCCGCGTCGGAATGCCATGGCGGGGATATCCAAGAATGTCGATTCACGAGAATCACGTAGGGTCGCGGGTATAGCCCCTTTCATGGTCAGAAAGATTAACTTTAGAGCATACCTTATCGGCCGCAAATCATTCAGTGAGTCCTGATTTATTGAATTTTTGAGGGATAAATGAGTGGGAAAAGCTCTCTATGGTAGATGTGCCTGGTGATGGAGTATCTGTATACCTGATTAGGATAAAAGTAAAGAATGCATGTCTGGAAGACTCTCGAACCATCATTTACAGATGTGTGGCGAGGGAGAGGATACGAGCGAGTAGAGAACCGGCGGGACAACAGAAACAAGATAATAATCCAGGTCGGGGAAAGAGAGCCAGAAGAGAGATCAGGCTGGTTGACGACAGATTTCTTTCTACGCTCCATTAGTTCTAGTAGAGGAAGGAGGTCGTGAGTAGAGAGACGCATATTAATACTTGATATCATATATCATGTCCTTCGTAGCTCTCATCATCATCATCGTCATCACCAAGGATGCATACCTTACGTCGCGTTGGTCATCAATAGCGACGCTGATCGCCGTCTGAGACTGAACTTTTGTTAGAGTTTGATCTGGTTTGTAAGCCCGCGGCAAAGGTTGAAGAGGTCGTTCACTGCAAGACCCCGGTTGCAACTTCAAGGCCCCGAGAGTATACTCGGCGCGATGTCTCGTCCCGCTCGTCATACTGACAGAGGTGCAGCAAGTGCTTCATCATCGTCACCAACAACGTCGGGACCTTACAACAATGCACTCTTTCTGGATCCGATGTTGGGCTCCAACCTCACCTTCTTCATCGAGAAGGAGGTCAAAGATAAGGACCAGCTAGTAGATTTAATACAAGTATGTCCATTCGATCCTATCCCCCGCCTTATGCGCGTTCATCACGCTAATTTTTCGTATTCAACACAAGAAATGTGGTGGGAGCGTTTCTGTGGGCTACAGCGGTGTAACATATATCCTTGGTGAGAGCACCCTTGCACTGTTGTTTACATAGAAAGTTCTAAACCTGAATATCCGTAGTGGACCCTCATACCGAAGCTGGACAGAACCTGTACAGGCAATATGCAAACAAAAGAGGGAAGATCATTCTGGACTCTCGATGGATTCATGAATGTATTCGCAAGAACGAGCTCCTATCCTATCAATTCAATTGGGCGGGATGCAAGGTGACGGGAAAGGAACCGTAGGTCTCATTTCATACTCTTCTTGCTAACACTCCTGCTGAACATCTGAACCCAGACTACGTTCAGAACCTGGTACAGGCTCTAATAGTATGGCTACAAATCAAAATCAGATTGTTCGTCCTCAGCCACGGGCTGCACTACAGCCCGAGCTATATTCTCAGCGTCAACCTCAACCACCGCCTTCTAACCATCAGTCTATACAACCTCAGACTCATCACTTACCTCAGAATCACCATATAATCCATCCGCAGCCCCAACCGCAGTCCCAGCAGCAACAGCAACATAATCGATCGCAATTGCAGACCACTCATTCGCAACATCCCCAACAGCATCAGCTTACTCTCCCTCATTCTACGCAACTCCAAGTTCACCAGCAGCAAGGTCATCAGTCCGGTCATGCCCCATCCTATCCAAGCCAGCAGATACAACAATCTCAAACGCATATTCTAGCGCCCACAGCAAGCTTGAATACTCCTTTTTCACATTATCCAGTATACAACTCTCAATCTCAGCCAAGCCAGCAACACGCTCAAAGGCCTCCGATGCCTCCTCCAGCTGTATCTGCTACACATACTTGGCAGCAGACCCCAACTCCGATCACCCCTAATCAGCATCCAACCCATATTCAGATACTAGCCCAGCGTGCTCAAGATCCATATGGGAGGGAAGAGCAGCAATGGAGTGGGACCAACACCTCATTTAATCAAATAGCTTCTTCAACAAATGGGTCTTTAATACCAGCTATAAATAATGCACAACATAACTCATATTATGAGCAACGCTATAGGAATGATACATCTGGCTGGACAGAATCGCAAGATTACTATGACCCACCCCAAGTATGTTGTAGTACTTATCTATACAAAGTTATACTTACGAATTGCTATAGACTTCATATACTCAGTCTTATCAGCCAGCTACTGAAACCCATTATGTTCCAATGACCGAACCATCAACAACCGCTATAGAACAACCCCCTACAATCACTCCTGTCCCTGTCTCTCAATCGGTTCCTGCTACTGCTCCCACTCCTGCCCCCGCTCCAATCCCTCTTGCCTCTGCTGTTTCTCCGACCCCTACTCCCACTCTGATTGCTGAGCATGATGTGACTGCAAGCCCGATTCCACAGCCACAACGACAGAGGAGCCCCTCAAGAGAAAAAGAACAAAGGGGACGAAAACGAGTTCGGGCTACAGTAAGGATACTTATCAATTTTAATTACAAGTAATTCATCTTCACCTTTCTTTTCCACAGCCGCAGACAGCTCCGACTGCTTCAAGTCTCATTCTGAACAAAGGAAACTCGGTTGCTCGCTCGCCGACGCCGCCAAGCCGAGTTATTAAGAGCACATACGGGGGAAACCTATTCACGGCAGATGATGTCACGTATCTACAAAAATATATCGAATATTGTCAGGATCAAGGACTAGCTTTAAGGTGCGACTTTGATCAAAATGTTCACTTCGATCCTGAATAGTCTAACATAAATCTAGTTTGCGCGAAATTTGTGAGAGGATTGCTGTTAAAGTGAGTATGAAGCATAAACATTCAGTTTACATATGTATTGATAATTTTTTGTGGATAGGCACCCCATCACACGTACGACATACGTTTTATAATCAATGTTCAATGGCTTACTTTATTACATAGTTTTTATAGTTGGAGGCGCTACTGTAACAAACACCAAATTCGTCTAAGAGGATATCTTATGAAACGAGATGATACTCGCTCTCCGTCTCCTAATCAAGATACAGATCAAAATTCGCTCTATAAAGATGACACAGAATATTATTCTCCCGTCCCGGTAGCTGGAGAAGGACCTTATACTGTTGCTGCTGCTATGCGGCTATATAAAGAACAGGGTACTCGTGACAGATCACCAACACCTCCCAGGGCTCTATTTCGTAGTACTACTGGCAAAGGTGTTGCTTTCACTTCCGAAGATATTTCATTTTTATGTAAATTCATGGCACATCGAAAGTAAGTTCTTTTGTCCCATGCTAGAATCAAAGCCTAATGAGGATACATGATTGTTGTATTTTCCAGGCTCCAAAATCGATTCGAGATGGTTTCGTTTTGGAAAGATGTCGCAAAAAAGGCCCCTCACCATTCACGTGCGTCATGGATGAAATATTACCGTCGTCACAAGCACGAGTTAGTCGTACCGATGGCGACGAGCCTCTTCCTGCACCGCCCACGAAGAAGATGCGTTACGGAAGACGGGATGATATCCTTCTCGCAATGCACTTTGCGAATAGTCCCGAAGGGACGTCAGACAATATATTCCAATCCTTTGCTAAACAGGTATATGAATATCCCGCTTTTTCTATCCCTTGTTGGTGTGACTTATTTCTGGCTCATAGCATCCGCATCACCCATGGAAAGGCTGGCAAGAACACCATAGGATTCACAAGGCAAAGATTGATGATTTAATCAAACAGATAAAGGCTGGTGTCCCCCTTGATGGTGGCGACGAAAACGATGACGAATAGAACTCATTATAACTCCACTGATGAGAAAAATAGTTTGAATTATCCTCTGTATCACAGCTCTGTATCTCTAGCTCAACTGTATCGACTTCTTTCGGGCTCTTGCTTTGCATAGATTGCTTTTATATACTATGTTTGCTTATGTTTTAGTAGTCGTTAAAGAAAAACGATGTGTATGATTTATGTGTTTGCAATAATATAGTACAAGTCTGAGACGTATGGAATACCCGAAAGCAGTACTTGTGGCTACCAAAGTAAGGTAGCTGACTACCCGCAATGAATAATCAAAATGGAAACCTTTGAACTTCAAATTCAGGTAGTTATGCCAATTATACTGAGAAACCCTCGATCCGCTAAAGTTTACGAGCTCTCCTTTAGACCCGCCTGAAACCTTGAGTGCACTCCAATCCCAGGTGCCCGTACATGCGCCCTTCCCACAATTGACTGCGACTTGCATAGCCCCACTGTTGACACTTAGAGACGTGGTCTCACCCACAAAGTTGACGTCAGAGAGAATGACCCCAGTGCCCGGAGTGCCGAGAGTGTCGGGATAGCTCTGGTCTATGAGCACTCCGAATTGACGGAGACCCGAGCCTGTGTTCCCCTATATAATTACAACGTTTTTTTTTTTTTTTTTCGTTTTGAGTCAACTTACATCATAGACACAAATAGAAAGGTTTCAATCATGATAAAAACATACGCTGTAAGTGACATTTGTAACAGTCGAACCGGTGGCATCAGATTTCATTTTGATGCGGAGAGCTTGGTCACTGAATAAACCGAAGAGTCAGTTCTCTAATCACCATCATTATAGCTATAAATATGGGAAACCCGTACTTATTGATGACATTATTGTTACTGATGACGATACCGTCAACAGTGACGTCCGAGGAGATAGAGCCGATTGAAATGCCATGTCCACCTGAGCAAGTATTACCAGTGAAAACTATGTTGGAACCTTTGTTGATAGCAAGACAGTCATCCTGGTTCTTGATTGTGCTGTCTTTAATGGTCTAAGGAGTAGGGGTAAACAAATGTAAATACGGATACACAAGATGTCATATTTATAGACTGGTATAGGTTTACTCACAAGATCAGTTGTTGAACAGTCGAAGCCATCAGTGTTGTGCCCTGCAGCTTTGCCATCGCTGTTTGCATTTGGTAAGTCACCTTGAGCTATAAGAGGTATTAGCAATTGTGTACAGCTGGATCAAAGATAACATCTGCTAATTTACAGTTATCAACAGTGATTCCGGAGATTGTTAGTGGACCAGGGTTGGAGACGCTGAACGTTTGTGCAGGCGAGTTCACGACGTGGACATTTTCAAAGGTACCCGAGATCTTGATCCTTTGTCAAACAAAAACGAGTCAAAAGGGATTCATGGAGTAAACTGGCTTGAAATTCAACTACGTACTTCATCATAGGGCGAGGCTTTGTCACACCCCCGTTACTGCCTTGACCATCCTGAATTACGTGAAGTTAGTTAATTTACTAGGTGATTAGCAGACCAAATGCAATACCCAATAGAAAGGCCTCCTCCGTCAAACTTGTGACCGTTACCGTTAACTAGGAGCCAGGTTAGATATTTTATTATATTTAGAGATTGTCATACATGTGATGTCATCTCCACCTAGGTTGAGAAGTTAGTTTTTTAATTACTTAAATCAACGTTCCAATTTACTTACTGATGGTAAAAAGTGGTCCGCCCAGCTCTTGTTTCCAAACAAAATGTCTCCGTCTACAGTATTTCAATTTATTGGTTAGAGGACTGACCGCTAGTGACAATATATACTACTGAAAAAGCTCAGGA
The DNA here is from genome assembly GCA_002794735.1 of Pyrrhoderma lamaoense. NCBI lineage: Eukaryota > Fungi > Basidiomycota > Agaricomycetes > Hymenochaetales > Hymenochaetaceae > Pyrrhoderma > Pyrrhoderma lamaoense. Next base: position 158,419 of record NBAZ01000025.1, on the reverse strand, counting down.
GACTTACTTAGGTTGACAGTTGATCCATCGGCAAGAGATAGAGTAAAGCCTTCACCGGCAGGGACTGTGAAACCATTGATATTGACTGTTGTGCAGCTCTTTGCAGCGGAAACATCGTCCAAAGAGTTGATAGTTGCAGTACAGTCTGTAGCTCCCCTTACACCTGTGAGAAATGCGATAGCACCCAGAGACAGAAGAGAGATCATCTTTATCTTTTGCGGGAAACTAAGTCTTGGCAACAACCTGATTTTTCTTCTCCTCGAACATGTCTAGTTTTTATACCCACTATCTCGGGATAAAAATAGCATCGTCAGGATTTGGAAACATGGCAAATGTCTCTGGGCGGGCCGTCGGAGAGAAAAACAAAGTGACCATTGAATGAAAGAGAACTTAATTTTTCCGAAGAGCGAAATTGCAGCGATCTAAATTTAATGCATGTGTATTGGCGGAGTTTGAAAAAACATGTTTTTCTCTCTCTTGGAAGCCACAATTAAGAATATGAACTTACTCTTTCGAGACTCGAGGAAGTTGATTGGGCTATAAGTAGCATAAGTGTCCCTGTACGATCCGTTTCGAGGACTCCAAGATGATTGCTGGCTCGAATCTGATCCTCATTGAATAGCACCAATGGGGTTCAAGAACAACTTTACAGTTATAGATAGATTTGTTACCCACCAAGTCAGAGTTCCGGACTGCATTACGCTAAAAGAAGTCGCATCCTTCTCCGGATCTATAACCAATTTGTATTGTACTTTCTCTTGATGCCAGCAATCTTTCTTCTACCCTACTGGCCTTTTCCAGGCCTTGGTTTTGTCGTCTTGAAAGAGAAGGATCTACTCCATCTCGGATGTTTTGCCAACAAAATGCCATATGATGGATAGCACCGTGTGATGAACCTCTGAAAAGAAGTGTCCATGTGCTCTGTTGTACGTATATGTATGTTGGTATATGAGAGTGATACAGACTGAGCTTGCAGTAGCGTATATGGCTGGAGAAACTGTTCTCCATAGTGGTGCGACAACGTTGGCAGAATGTCGGGTAGGTGTAGTCTTTGTGATAGTAAGGGTACTGGTGCCTGTAGAAATATTAAGCGTTGTTAACCGAGGGAAACTGAGCATATTACAGGATTTTTCGAAGAACTATAATTAATGAAATGCGACGACCATATGTCTTGAAACACGAGTATCACCCTCGTTCATTTAATCGGGTACCTGAATAAGTTACAGGAGCATATAAGTCCGACCTACTACTCATTAAAGCTGTATAATACTGACTCGTAGTAAAAGTTGGGCAAGATGCATAAAGTTTGTTATTTAAATGTAATAGAACCATTCTTTGCATGAGTATATGCCATTTCTCCATTAGAACTATGCAGACGAGCTTATTGGGGATTCACTGAGCTGAAGTTACTAGTCGGACGACAACAATCTTAAGAGTATGTAGTTACTATCTTTCATGAGCATGTATGGGAGACGGAAGGTAGATTGTAGTCAATTAGCATATCGTTTAATTATTGTACCAGCACTGCATCACATATTGATTGTGATTAACGTAGCCTCTCAGAAGAGTAGGCATCAAAATCATATTCTTTTCCACCAAGCCACCTATAGACAACTCGATTATCCAAGTCCTTACATCGTGGATCCTCAGAAGTCGCCACATATGCAGCTAAAGCAGAGTCACCAAGTGCAAGCTTTGCATCAACTTCTTTAGCAGCTTGGAGAGCCAGGTTGAAGTCTTTGACCATCATCTGCACTTTGAAGCCGCCTTGGTAACCCTTTGATGGGGGCGCATTTGGACAGACACCGGGGACGGGCTACAAGCCACAGCGATGAGTACAATCAGCACGAACTGGCAAAAGCGAAATTAGACTGCTCACATTAAAATTAGCTGCACCCGGGCCGCAGACAATAGAAGGGCATATAAGTCAAAATCTACAGATAGAAATAATAGATAAATAAAGCATACCGTTCTGCCAATTCGCTCCGGTGCTTTTGTTAAAGACATCACTCAGAAGCTTCGCGTCGATTCCGTGCCTCATCCCGATGTTCATAGCTTCGCTAGTTGCAATGGCACATATCCCACTCAGATAGTTATTGCATAGCTTTGCAACAAGCCCGTGTCCTCGGGCACCGATACATATTACTGTTCTACCCATAGATAACAAAAGAGGTTTGACGACACTTTGGAAATATTCATCTTTCTCACTCGCTCCAGCTAAAATCGTAAGAGTACCTGCTTCGGCACCTGTGACTCCTCCAGAGATTGGAGCATCATAGAAACGTGCTGAAGGTGATTTTGAGACAATTGCCTCTCCGACACGAAGAGAAGTGGCGGGATCAATTGTTGAACAATCCACAAATGTCTTTCCGTCAACTGGACCTGTCAGTATATTATTCTCTCCTTCGAGGTATACAGAACGGACATGAGGAGGGGCAGGGACGACGGTGAAAATGACATCCTGTTTGAATTTAAAAAAAAGGTGCACCTATTTCTGTACTCAAAGGACATACTGCTTTTATTGCAACTTCTCGTGCATTATTGCAGACTGTTACATCACAGACATCCAGAGTACCCGACTTTTGTATATAGCTCTCGAGAGCATCAGAGTTTATATCGTATATAAAGAATTTGCTCGATTTTCCAAGTGATTTATGTAAGTTCAACGCCATCCACCATCCCATATCTAAAAAAGGAGTGTGGCTAGCAATTTTCGCCACCACGAACAAATATATGCAACTCTGTCACTTACTTCCAAGTCCGATTAAGCCGATAGCTTTTGGCCCTGGTGCTACATCTGACATAGTAAAAAAATATACAGTTTGTACTTAGTGAAAAGCAAGGCGTTGACAAAGTGCTTTAGACCTGGGAAATGACAGATGATGAATGTCTTAAATTATATAGTTTATATGCAGTGACGTTAGAGTGTACTATATGCGTGGGTACAAGGGATGTAAATATCAAGGAACGGAACCTGTGACCCCGCATCGAAGCTTGAACGTGATAATCTTAATCAGCCCGGTGAGATACTGACTTCAATAAATAGATAGCAGTCCCCACAGAGATCGTTCAACATCATATATAAGCGGCTAGCAGAGAACCCCCAAACGGATCTCCAGAGTATTCATTATCATGTCGAACACAGAAGAACTTCGAAAAACCCTCTATCAAGAAGGGGAGAAGATGCGCAGGAAGGTACTCGGAGATGCACATGTTGACCGATGTAAGTGATAAGCTATATAAAATGCATATACTATGATATAGTACTAAAAATATGAGAACTAAAAAAGCAACAAGCAAGAATATCACAGATTTTGCACGTGCGGGTCAAGAACTTGCAACTGAAGCAGCATGGTTAGTCCCTTATTGCAAGTGATTGACAAACCAACTAATATGGAGAACACACGCATCAAAGGGGAACAATCTGGACTCGACCTGGACTCGAACTCAAACAGAGATCGTTGATCACAATTTCGGTGCTAAGTGCATTAGGAAAACAGACCGAGCTAACTGCTCATGTTAAAGGTGCACTTAACCTTGGTTGGACTGAAGATGAGCTAAAGTACGTCAACAGTCAACCTGAAGAAAGCTAAGATTAAATATTATTAGGGAGGTCTTTATGCAAATCATGATTTACGGTGGAGCCCCAGTCGGAATGGAGAGTTTCCGAACAGCAGATGCCGCTATACAAGCTTGGAAAGCGGAGAACGGGAAGTAGTTTTAAATGCTAGTATTTATAATACTGTGTGTGTGTGCTCAAGGTGTAAGGCTCCACGATAAAGTCAATGGGCACATCTTCAGCTTAAACATTGGTTTCTGGCTCATGATATTGAGGTTTAAGTTTAAAATACCCGCATAAATAGTGTTCATAGTCATATAAAAGCATACGAACCTTAGATAGTTGTGGGATTCGGGATATCCACAACAGCTGACCTCGTCCATAATCTACTGATATAATGCAGCCCACTGAAAGCCTACACAAGATTTTGTATGATGAAGGGGAGAAACAGCGAAGAAAGGTCCTCGGAGATGCGCACGTTGACAAAAGTTAGTGAAGTCACATATGCATGTAGATGTCCGAATAGCATTGACACTTCGATAGCGACAAAGAAAGAGATGTCAGACTTTGCTCGAGCCGGAGTCGAGTTAGTGACAGAAGTAGCCTGGTATGCATCATCCAGATCCTAGACAAAATTAAACCTTATGACAAACCGATTAGGGGACAATATGGGCGCGGCCTGGACTTGAGGCAAAGCAGAGATCTCTCGTTGTTATATCGGTACTAAGTGCCCTTGGAAAGCAAACAGAGCTTGCTTCACATGTAAAAGGGGCACTGAACAATGGCTGGACAGAGGATGAGTTGAGGTGGGCATTCTCCTTGTTTAGGTTCTGATTGGAGCTGAGTCTTGTGCAGAGAGGTCTTCATGCAAATTATGCTTCAATGCGGTATGCCTAAGGGTATGGACTGTTTCAGGTCAGCAGATGCTGCCATTAAAGAGTGGAAGGCGGAGCACGGAAAATAAGTAGTCGATAAATTTGATTTAATCTGTGATTAAGAAAGGAAATAAAGTAGCTGTAAGGTCATGGTGAAGTAGAAGAGAGACGCGTCGCGTCTGCTAGTGTGCATGCAGGAAACTTAAAATCTACGTGTAACCACCATGAGTGCAAACAAGTATGCAAATTTGCCGGACATTGTATGTGATAACAGTCTCCCGAGTCGTTGTCTAGACTCACTATCATGTCTAGGATACCGCTCAAGATGTCTACGAAACAGAGGATGTCTTCCCAACGCGTTCAGGAGGTGCAGATTCTAGCGAAGATGAATCCCCTATACCTATACGAGGAGCCTCCAGCGGAGCTCGTTCTAGAGGGCTAAACCCAGGGACGGTGTAGACTCTAGTGAGCTTATAAGTGCAGAGGAAGCAAGCAAGAAATTCAAAAAAGCCGAACGAAGACGTATGTACATATTTGTGCATCACTCGCTCAATTAATACTCCTAGATATTCTAACTTGGTATATGCATAGTCCATAGGCCACGTTCAATCTTTGCATATCCAGCTTCGTCTCCATCATCCCCGTCATCTCCTACCCACCCACACTCTCGACCTCTGGCTGTTCGCCTGCGATCACTCCAAGCAGAACTTGACTCCTTAGAGGCAGAATTATCAGATCCTACCAACCCCCTACTTCAGGAGCAAGAAGATGATCAAGGAGATAAAACCCGATTAGACCCTGGCGAGCTTATGCGTGGACTTGTCGACGTTCGAGGTAGACTAGAGAAAGTCAAAAAAGGCCGAGAAGGCCGTGAAAAACTCGTTGGTGCTATCTTAGAGAAAGAAAAAGATGTAGATGAACTCAAACGTGATTTAAGTCGGGTAAGGAGTGCCACCAAGGGAGCGAAGTCAAAGAGAAACCCGAGAAAGAGGAAAATCATGAACTTGCAGAATTAGACAGTCGTGTGGGTGAACTTGAAGACTTAATTGGGTCGTCGAGTGTGGCTCTTGATGAGGTTTGTGTTGTTTTTTACTTGATAGGCATACGCTCATACATTTACAATTCGTCTAGGCATCGCCTTTACCCGCACCCCTCCTACCAATGCTAACAAAGTTGAATACTCAACTTACTCTCCTGACCCAACCACGGCATCTTGACTCGATCTCTCGTCGTCTCAAACTACTTATTTCTGACCTCGACCGATTGAACACTTCTCAAACAACAAAAGACGGGAGCAAACGTGGTCAGCAGTCGCAACAGTCTGTACCTGTCCTTGCCTCGTCCCCACTCCAGGAACAACTGCTTCCTTTACTTGCTCGGCTTGCCCCTCACCTTCCTCACTTACCGCATCTCCTCACTCGCATGCGTACACTTTCAGGGTTGCATGCAGCTGCTGCAGATGTGCAGGCTGTTCTAAGTGCTATGGAAGCAGAACAGCTTCGAACACGTGGGAGGCTTGATTTACTTCAAACTGCTGTTGAAGGTGTAGAGAAAAGCTTAGCAGAAAATGCTGAGGTAGTACGCAGTAATGTTGCAGGATTGGAAGAACGTGTCGGTAATCTCACGAAACGCTTAGATGCACTCAGCTGAAGGGTTCTACCCTCGGCTTCAACTAGGATTTACACGGCTTTACATGAATATACCAATTTTCTATACACCTTTTGTTGATATCATACACCGTGCGTAATGCAATAGTGAAGATTGAGCTGATGTTGCTTTGTCACGAATATTCCAATGTTGAGTATATAAATAGACCAAGTATCGATCACCATGAGAGTTAGATTTCTTATCTTATCACAAACTATGTTACCTGTATACGAGTCCTTGCAACTCGGCCGTGGCCAAACACTTCCCACTCTCACCACACGAGCAAGACAACATAACTAAAGAATCGACATGAGGTCCGAAGATAGGCAACTAATCAGTACAATGACGGCTAAGGAGAAAGTTGCAAAGTCAACATCACCAGCGAACATGAATATGAAAGAGAAGGTTTTGTTGAAAACTAGGCGCTTATCTTCCTCTTCAACGCTGGTCGCATCAGCAAATGATGAGAAAAGACAAATAAAACGAAGGAATCCAATGGGATACCCCTCTCTTTCTAGCCGTTCGTCTACCAGTAAGGTGAAGCCGGTTCTAGTCATACATGGTGGTGCTGGTACAATGTCCCGCGAGGGATCCACTCCCGAAAGACGAGAAGCCTATCGAACGGTACTCAGAAAGGCTCTTTTAAAAGGGCATGAAGTCCTTCAAGCAGGAGGAGAAGCAATGGATGCAGCAGTAGCTGCGGTAGGGGTAATGGAAGGTGATTCTAAGCACTTACATTGTATTTAATATTCATACACTGAGAATGAATTAGATTGTCCCCTGTTCAACAGTGGCAAAGGTGCCGTTTTTAACGTCGCAGGGAAGGTGAGATAGCATTACTATTAATACAAATACATTATATTGACCATTTTGATATCTGCAGAACGAGCTTGAAGCATCCATAATGCTGTCTAAACCACCTTCAACCCATCCGAATGTTCCATCAAACAGGAGGGGTATGAGTCTTACGCTCTTGACAAGGACACGTAACCCTGCAAAATCTGCTCGTCTTCTATACCTGTCTCCAGACACGGTAGAACACCCCTTCCTATCTGGTTCAGCAGCTGAAAGTACGTTACAAAGTCTTGGTGAAGATCTGGTGGACCCGGAGTACTTCTTTACTGAGGCACGATGGCGTGAGCACCGACGTGGCCTGGGTCTTCCGGAAGATCCTTTACCGTATCCCCCTAATACTGATGAAGACATCGATATCATTCTGGATGACACGATGCCGAAAGGGACCGTCGGAGCTGTCGCCTTGGATGTGAATGGATGTATCGCTGCGGTCACCTCAACTGGAGGGCGGACAAACAAGATGGTGGGGCGAATTGGAGACACCCCGCATATGGGTGCTGGCTTCTGGGCGGAAGAATGGACTGTACGTGGGTTTGTGAGGAGAACATGGAGGAAAATCACAAAGAAGAGCACCCAGAGGGCTGTGGGTGTTTCTGGCACCGGTGATGGGGATGTGAGTGGGAGTTCAGTATATGAGGCACAAGCTAACAACAATCTAATTTGATAGTATTTCATCCGTTACAATGCTGCTGCTAGCATCGCCGATAGGATGAAATACCTTGGTGAATCACTAGAAGCTGCATCGAAATTCGTCGTTCTGAACTTGGGAGAGAATGAAGGTTTAGGTGGCATAATTTCCGTAGATGACCAAGGAAATTGTAAGTAAAATGCTTTTTTTTGTTTGTAGCGGCATGCTTAAATTATTTTGGTAGACTCTTTGCCAATGAACAGCCCGGGTATGTATAGAGGAGTAATCTCATCAGATGGTGTCGCGAAAGTCGCTATTTTTGCGGATGAAGAACTAGAGTAAAGCATACCATATTTTCAACTACTTGTACTTGATAGTCACACTGTATCTATCACCGTAAACATCATAATCTATATTTGTCATTGTATTGTCTGGTTCGAAGCTATTGTATGATAATTGAGTGATTGAAAATACAGTGATAGAGAGAATAATTGTAACCGCCAGTGTGAATCACTGAGATTGGCGAAGTCGTGCTGCTTCCTTACGGTCATGTCATGCCATTGAGATCAAAGTCTAGTTCTCACAAGCGTTTACTTACAAGACTCGTTATAGTTTTCCATGCAGTCATAGCCGTCGTTATTATTTTGTTGGGAAGCTACCCGCTTTTGATGCCTCTGCATTAGCTGTACTTAACACTGATTCTACTTGGGCTGAAGCACTCTTACGTTGGGACGTGTTTCATTTCACGCATATTGCTCAGGAGGGCTACGTCTATGAACACGAATATGCCTTTTTCCCTGGTACACCTTTCATTATGCGGTATGGAGCAAAAATATTGGGTTACCTAGGACTCCTACGTGATGATGGTGTTACACAAATTCTAGTTGCAGGGGCAGCTGCCTCCGCAATTATTGCTGTAGATACTGTGCAGACACTATACAACCTTACACTGGTACACTTCCCTCAGAGTGAAAATATGGCGTTACTAGTTTCTTTGCTTTCACTGCTCTCGTCCAGTCCAGCAACTCTACGGTTTGCACCATATACGGAATCGTTTTCCACTTACTTTTCTTATAAAGGTGTGTAAAAGGTTGATAAATAGTTTCTGTTTTGGAAATTTATGATTTTCCCTAAAGGAATGTTATTCTGCGCTCAGGGTAGGCTGGTTCTCGCTTCTTTAACTTTTATGATTGCTGGACTGTTCAGATCGAATGCGGCCATGCTTATCATCCACGTTGTTTGGCCAACCATAATCCAACCAGTTTTAGATGATCATCTCTTGGAAAAGAGGATGAGAGCACTTCCTCAAAAATTTCTTTACGCAATTTTGTTGTCAATACCGCCCCTTATACCATTCGCCTGGCATCAGTATAACGGGTTCCATTCATTTTGTCAGGCTTCTCAATTTAAAGAGCGCCGACCATGGTGCTTCAATCGAGTTCCACTAATATACTCATTTGTGCAGTCGGAATATTGGAATGTCGGGCTATTTCGTTACTGGACTATACAACAACTTCCAAATATCTTGATCGCTACACCAGTCTTAGTACTCCTATTCCATGCATCAGTCTACCATATAGCTTACTCGCTGATTCCGAGAATAAACTTTTGGCTTAAAGAACTAGCCAGCATAACAACGACTAGAAAAGCTATTGGGGATCAAAGCAGTATCCAAAAGGAACACTCGACTAAGGATTTAATCTTAAATCCTTCTCTTTCCCCCCACGCTGTACAGACATTCGCATTAAGTTTGATGCTTCTTATTTCGGCGCATACGCAAATTGCGCTTCGACTTGTATGTGCACTGCCTTTTACTTACTGGGCTGCCGCCCGTCTGTTGTTGTCGGAACCAGTAGACCTCAGAGATGATAACGCAAAAAGAAGTGATAACATCACTGGACTTATCGGTGCAGCTCGATGGTGGATAGCATGGAGTGTTGTTTGGGGAACAGTATCTCTTGTAACTTGGGCCGTATTTTTACCTCCCGCATGAAGTAAAATTTGTAATACATCAAGCTCGTTTCACGACCTGGATCTAGTTACCACAGGACACATGTATCGAATCTTGGATCACTTCCCGGCAGAGACAACTACCCCCGTGAAATCACCGAAGATAAGGCAAACCAATTCCCTTCTTTTCTTTGAGAAGTACAAGAAGACTAAGATAAGTACAGAACTAGTGTGAATAGAATAGTGTGCATGCACATGTTTCTTGAAATCGCTGCTCTGAGGCTTGTTTTCGTGTAATAGATTGCAATCTTGATGTAGCAACGAGTTTAATGCTGTTGTTTTCTCTTGACTGATAGTTTTGCTTGTAGACCTTGTTTTGTAGACGAAAATATAACAACTCGCGCAGTAATTACCAAATTAAGTAATAGAGTTGTGACAGTGGCATAAAAAACACTTTGTCTTTTGCCCTAAAGACGTAAGCGATAACGTATATTACTGGTTTCGTCGTTCTTTCAACTATACCCAGATACAATTTTTCCCTCCTATTCTACACTGAAATACCGCCCAGCTATCGATGGCACGTTGCAGGCATTTTTTTCAGTAAGATCCTTCACCATAGCCCCAGTCCCTGTACCAGAAGAAGCTCCAGGATTACGTATCCTCAGAAGATATCATACAATCGATGAGGTCGCGTAATCAGTATTTGAGAACTTTTTCATCTGGTGTTGTTTCCGAACTGTTGACGTTGTTTCATCTACAGTTGTTGTATACAGTTATTTGGACGTCACTGAAGCCATATAAGAGAAGCGCGGCGCTTAGTCCCCCCTTCCCTCATATGCTATATGACCTTGAACTGCTCACCACTGGCTTGTCAACCTATTTGAAATTCCTTTCTAACAAAAATTGGGCCTCGGAAATGAAAATAGATGGATGACACGCGGTAGATGCACGAATAGGCGTGGGACTGTTGAAACGGAGCTGTATATTCGTGGTGCATCGCGGAAAAAATCTGAAATCTCTTTTCGCTATCTCCTCTCTCACTGCCTCTCTGGATTAATTGCTCAGCGTCTATTCGAACTCATATATTTCTTGGTGCTATCAGGCCTGGTTTGCGATGGATATAAAGCACGCTGATCGATAACATTTTTTGTATGATTTTTTTCGGATTCTGAAGCCGCCCCCCTGCCGAATGTGCAATCACGACCGGCATAACTAACTCAAAATTCTAGCGAAGAATTGACACTGCATACATGGTCTATGGCAGATCGAGTACTCTTCAGGTATGTATAGGTACTACGTATAGTTTAGCGTTATAACTGAGGTTTCTATGGTCAAAAATATATAGTTTTACTTGCAAACCTGACAGACATCCATTGAAAATTTCAAGTGTTTAATACAGACATAAGTAAAAAATACAGGATAGCAAACGAGAAAGAAACTGTGAGTCCCATCATATATAACATAAAAATGTACAGTAAAAGCATAAAAGATACCGGGAGGTCACCTCTCTACTGGCTTTTCCTTTCAGATCACTTTATGAATCTGCATATGAAGTGCACGATATTCTTCAAGTAGAAATAGAGTATCCTGTCAATTTACTCTACCTATGGAAGTCATCTCAAGCTCTCACCTTCATAACTTTTTCAAGGGGCCTTGCTGCTCCTTATGCTCCTTTTTTAGTTCTTCCTTTATCCTCCACAAGTGTTCCTTCGCAGAGCTTTCGCAGTTGTAGGCTTTGTAACTAACATAAAGGACTCGAAAGCACGGAGGTATCCATCAACTTGTCGATTTTCGTGGAACAAATCAATTATTGTTGTGATGTCTCCACTTGAAACGATGTGAACGCCGTAGAGGCGACTGATGAGCATGATGGCTGCATTAGCCTTACCTCTCTGAAAATCGTAATCGCTCTGAATGAGCTCTCTACGAGTTTGTTGGTTGGACTAGCATGACGATGGATATCAGGATGGAAGACATGGAAAGGATTATAGGAGCAAATCCTCACCGGATTGAATGTTGCAAAGAACAACACGAGCGTTGCATAGCGGAGTTCCCATACCGCTCTTCTCCTCATCTCGACAGATAACGAGGGGTTGGTAATGCAACATGTTATTAAAGAGACAACTGTATCCACATCGGCGAGGGTTCTTACTCGCTGGATCTTTGAATTGTTGAATAAACGGAAATGTCGTCAGACTTGTCCCTTTTTAGGGGAAATACTTGCGCATTTCCTATTCTCGGTTTCGGAGAATCCAGTGAAGATGGATCCTCGTTTGATAGTTTTTAAAGATGGTGGTAGCCGTCGAAGAGATCCCAAGAGTGATTCCAGCGGAATGGGGGAGTCGATTCTACTGGCGTAGGTCATTGGTGTAGGGTGGGTATAGTTACAACGGGAAGTGCTGCATTTTTGTTGTACAATGATGAGCTCGTTATTCGATATACCAGTCCCAAGGCATGGCGTTGCTGGACTGTAAACCCACGTTTGAGAGTTGTAGGGTATTACCGTAAACTACGGCATTCCCTGCAATGAAGTACTCGGTAGAGACAGAGGGTTCATCAAAGGTCGATTGTGACGTCTCGCAACAGTCACACGGTGGAAGGTCTTTTGATTTTACAGCAGGCGTTTGCGGAACGAAATGATGCGACATGTAAAGGTTATTGGCACTAGGCAGCTCTAACTTGCCCATAATGCTTGTACCGAAAGACGTATGAGCGATGTTCTGGGGGAAGAGTCAGAAAAGAACGCGTCCTTTTATACATGATCGTGCATAGTGGGCCTACTTCTTTCCTCAGAACTGAGAGCACACGCCGGACACGTGTTGGTGTAAGCCTTTTTACACACTTCTACAGATCATAGCCATTGGCCAAACTATCTGCAAGGACTTACTAAAGAAGGGAACGATGTATTTGAGGCCCCGGACACGATGTGTGAGGAATATACTCTGCATTACCTGCATAGAAGCCGTTATTTCTACGTGCGCGTCAATTTGATGTATCTGGGGTCTCAAGAAGAATTCGTAAACGTTTTTCGCTCCGGCTGCCGATTGCAGAGATGACGCGCAATACCTGCGTGGATCAAGTATATGCGGTGTATATCATGTCCTGTCCCGAGCCTGTGTTTGGTTTGCAATGTATATATCCTCATTGATCATACTGAGAAAGTCACATTTATAGGAGATCATAACATTTCTACACATCTAGCCTCTATCATAATCTCAACGGGAGGATACCCATTATGGGTACTGGACTAGAGAATGGATAGCAATTACTTAAAGAGGACCCAAGGTATCAGAAGCACTTAGAAACGAACTAGAAAATCACTTCTCGCCTGTCTTTTGTTAATTTGAGAAATTCCCACCGCAAATCTTAATCCCGTGATCCCAATTATACATATATAACATATCGATAAAGCCTAAAACTTTGTTTTCATGGGAGGAAGTTGCGTCGAGGATCAAATCTCCTTTATATCCTTCATCAGCTTCTTAAACGCACATCATATAAGCCCCACAGCTTTACATGAAGTTGCAGTTTTTGAAACGTAACTTCGTAAAAGACATCTGTTGTCCTTTCGCGAAACTCATGCACTTGGACTTCAATAACATGGGCAGTTCACGCACAGGCCTTTATGATATTTGGAGTACAATGGGAAATTGTGTAAGAAAATACTAGCGATATGTAGCATACATGCGAACTCAAAAGCATCAGTCTGGATGGCCTTTACATCACGTTGCCATTTGGATTCTAATTATTCTAGTCCCTGAAGGAAAACCGCCGAACCTTTTCCATTAGAATATGAAATACAACATTGACTATCTTCGTCTTTTCAGCAATTCGAGTTTTGTCACCGAGTTGCAGCATATCGAAAAAATATCCGAGTATTTGGTGGATAGAAATCAATGGTCAAACATGCAATGCAGAGCGTCAAGTCATGTTCATCTCAGATATGCGAAAGCACAAAAAAAAAGACTGGACTCGCTCTGGACTGCGCTCCCGACAGAACCGGAGAGATTTCTTGACGGTGATCCCGGTCGTGTCGTTAGTTGGAAATGCGTGTTGCGGCTGTTGTGGGCGTCTATACAAGTCTCTTTTTGAGTTTATCAGTAATGTATTAGATTTCATAGATGACTAATTTAATTCAATACTACTTCCTTTTCAATCTCGTCGACAATTTGAGATTCGCCACATATCCTCTCTGTTGATTTAATTCATATCAGTCTCAAAGGACTGCCTTTATACAAGTGGTAATATCGATTCTCCGGCTCCTTTGATCCCAGTCGAAGTTCAGGAGTTTGACGTAAAAGGAAACAAAGCAGAACCTACAGTAGAAGACTCGAAATGCATAACGTGATTTTACATAAAATGCGTTAATGCATAAAATATTTAGGAACGACTATGTCCAGCCAAATTATGCACAAATTTGATATCTCATAATGCATATTTTTCCATAGATATGCATTATCATATTGTATTTTAAAGTGAAATAGACAAAAAGTTAATTCTCATGACAAAATATTGAAAAAAATTATGTAATAAAAAAGTTTGCCATAGTAGCATAACATTTTTAAACTTTTATCAAGCAAAAAACGATAATTGCTTCGCAAGTTGTGATAAAGAATATATTCAATATAAAAATGCACTAAAGCGAAAAGTAACCCTAACAATTACTAAAACAAGTAGCCATGTCACGTGTGTCACACTTATATGTTACATATAATATTGCATAAAATGTCTTAATGCATACGATTTTTCGCGACCAATTATGCATTTCGAGGTCTTCTACTGTAGTCTGTTTGATCATGTCTTCTACCCCTTCCCATTAAGCGGCCATTATGTTCAGGCCATTAGGGACTCTTGTCACTCGCTCAGGATAGCATCAGGCATCAAAGCAAGTTCCAGCTAACCCTAGCCTCGTCCCATTGACAACTAACCAAGAACAATAAGGTCGAGAGATCATCAATCGAACGGCTAGTTTTGTCTCCGTCGTTCATCGAAAGTTTCCAGAGAGTTTCCAAGGCGCATGGCCTAGCGTTTCCTCTTCAATTTCCTTCCGTCATCTCAGAACTTAATCTCATATCGGTTCTCTCGCTCCTGAATTTTGCGTCGGGCTACCGCGTAACATTACATGAACAAACAGGTCGGGGAGCATGGGATAACATTCGGGCATTGGTGTTCTCCTTGTATATCTCGGCCTCGATGGGCGCCGAGACGGACTTCCTTTCTGCGAGGGGCATGCAGAATATTAGTGCACAGACCGTAGCGGAGCAGATGCGTGTGGATATACACGTCGAGAGGCCTCATGAGAGTATCCCTGGAGTTACGGTAGGGGAGCTCGGGGGACCCATGTACGAACTTGTTCGGCTCATAACCAAGACACTCAACGAGACAGGCAGTATACTATTGAAAACTGGTTATCCGGACCTTGGTACATTTGTCTTGGAGGCTCTGAAAAACGGAGAGAAGGCGGCGAAGGGTGGTACCCCGGACCTAGAGATCGTACTTGAGCAGATCATCAGGGCTATACCAGCTTTCCAGGACATGGCAACTGTTTATGGTCAATGTGTGTGTTTCTCTGAGTTATCATCTCCATATCATTCGTATTCTAAACCAGACGACATATATAGCTGTATACTGCTTCAAGAAGGCTCTCTTCCTACTCTGTGCGATTGAGATCAGGTTCGGCTCAATAAACCCCCCTCCCATCCCAATTCCAAAAACTGCATCACTCCCTGTGTTCGCAGACAATGTACTACCATCCATGCTTGTACATCTGGGTGTTATTGATTTGTCATCGGCAAAGGATTCACTATCGACGATATTCAAAAATCCATCTCCGAGGCTAGACAATTTACTTGCTAGAGCGGAACCTAAAAGTGAGATCGTGGCAAAGCTTCCGAAACCCCTACCCCGTGACGGGCCCTCGTTAACTACTGAACAAGCCTATATTCTTCGTGCCGCGGCTGTTGATGCCTGTGAACTCATTGTTGAAGTTGCACATTCTCTGGACTCTACAACCCTTGAGGCGGCTGGCGCACCTGCCGGCACTGATGAATGGATGAAGAAGATTACTACTCAAGATATAGACATGTGGCTATGGTCAATTGCGAAGGACAGACAGGACTATAGACAACTAGAACGATTTTCTCTAAGGAACACTGTTATGTTCTAGTGATTGTAACGTGTACTTATACATTGTGAGGGTTGGGTGTTTATGAGAGTGTATGTCGAATTTGTTGGTTTGGCTGAGCAAACCCGCGCCGAAGCATACCTGTACAACAACCCTATAAAATGCTATCTATGTCATCAAATATGGGTATGCAAGTCTGGAGTTGATACCCGGTACAGGAGAGAAATGTAAATCAGCATTATTGTTATATGCTGATATACACATTACGTAATCTTACTAATACATCTACTAAGATAGCTTAATTTGGATAATAAACATTACAAATCCGTATTATACAAGAACTTAGAGGTCTCGGTACACGTGAAATTCCAATAATCTAAAACACTCAGCTACATTGCCAAATTGTAGTATGACCTCGCCATAGGGGAGCAAGTTTATTCCATCAAATACCATCAGGATGAGCTCTTCAGCTACATCGTCACCGACGAGGACATCAGTAGATTTGGATAGCCAAGTTACTCCTCCGACGTTGTTTGCGTTTCTCCATAATGTTCCACCACAGCTGACTATGCTTCTTGCGGAACTGTCGCCCTACATAAAACGTATCCGGAAGCTTGCTGAAGCAATAAGCTGGAAATCAGAATACTCAAGCAGCTGGCTATTACTAGGTGCCTGGTGGGCAGTATGTTTATTCTCAGAGATGACATTCAGGTGGGTATGAAGTTTGTAACGCTCAGATACACTTCTAATACTTGTACCCTTCTTTTAAATACAGATATTTTTTGCTCTTCTTGTTGGCTGGAATATATGTGTATTTATCTGTAACTCCTCGCCACGTATTGCTCCTCCAGTAACTGAGCAAACATTACAGTCAACGGTATGCTTTCAACTTGATGCATTGAATATTGTATTTACTTCCTGACTCAGGTAATTGACCTCTCAGTCATCGAAGCCCTTCTACCGAGTGTACCTCATCCGCATCCTCTTCCACTACCCGTAATTGCCCGTATCTGCTCAATACTGTATCTTCCTTCACTACTCTTGACTTACTTTATCCAAATACGGATTCTGGTTGCTATACTCGGAACTATTTTACTCGTTTGGAGGGCCAAATGGGCGTGCACAACTCGTGCTGCTGTATGGCGTAGTGCCTGGGTTCGTCGTGGGGTTGCTCGAGCATGGTCGCTTTTGTCCGGTCGACCTACGGAACCATTAATACTAACGACGTCATCATTGTTACGAATCCCCGAATCTACTCGCTCTATACGTTTTCTGATTACGATTTATGAAAATCAACGCTGGTGGGTTGGATTAGACTGGACGGCGGCGCTTCTCCCGGGTGAACGCCCGTCTTGGTGTTCTGCGTCAATGGATCCAGTCTCTCCGCCAAGTGCGTTTACTTTGCCTCCTCAAACATGTACATTTTCAAGTGACGGAAAAGGAGGGATCGTCAAACGTACCGCAACATGGACTTGGGATGAAGGTGAATGGAAAGTTGTTGTTCGTAAGGAACATGGGACAAAACGAGTAGAGAAGGAGCCTCCGGAGCTGAGGGAAGATACAGCTGCCCATGCCAATCGATTGGGTAGGGCAAAGAACAAGTTGGCTGACGTTGGGGCGAAGCTTAAGCCATCTCATGATGGTGATAATGGAGATGTCGAGTCTACCAATACAGAAGATACCGAATCTCATAAGTCATCATCGTCTGGGTTAGGAACGGAATTAGACGAACAACTTACAGATAATGATGGCTGGGTCTATGGAGACAACAAATGGAAAGCCTTCAGTAGTAGTGGTGGTATAGGGAAGGTATACAGTTTTTTGACTCGATTAATCGCATATTGGGACTGATAACATATTCCTAGTATACACGGTTCAGGAAATGGACCAGAGTTGCACTACTTACCGAAGTCGTTGAACCTGCTTCTGCTGAAGAGGCTCGAAAACATGCTGCGCAGCAACACGAAATCCAGATGAACTCGCTCATTAATGAATTTGAGCGAAGACATACAAGATCCAGGAGTGAATTGTCGCCAACCGTCAGTAGGCCCCTTGAGGAAAACGACAATAAGTCAGGCGACGGTAATAACGGAGGGTTACGAAAGAGGATGAGGGAGGCTATTCTCAAGACTGCATCGAATATATGATGTGCTAACACGTATCTTTATGAGATCTTTCTCTTTTCCTTTCTTTCATTTGGCTTTCTATGCTTGTATTCTGTATGTTGTCATCCTTTAAAATCACAAATCACAAGAGCAATGTACTACTTGCCATGACCGTTATATAATTCACGATTGGCTCTCTTTGCCTTGATTGTGCCGGAATTTTAAACAGCTTCTTACCTACTATAGAGAGAAGTATTGAGTAAAACATACCGACTACACTATTTCATAAAGAATGACTGCATTTAATGGTAACACAATCTAAATTCTGATCAGAAGTGAGGCATCGCAATCTACATTGGGATAAGTAAAGCACTTTGATGGGGTACATGGACATGGACATGGTCAGGGCTTGGTAAACAAGATTCTCGGTATTGAGTCTTTGTCCAGCCGCAGCTGTTTAATAAGTACCAATAGGCCAAGTCATCCATGCTTTAGACTATCCAATTAGATTATTATCAAAATGCCTCACAAATCAGTTCTTCCAACTCTTGTAACCGTTCGTTTATCAAACTAAAGTATAAGTGTGATCATTCACAAGCCCCTTTGTCTCAAAGATGTTGCAATCCCTTTTTCTTCGGAGCTTTTCTCTAATCTTCCGTCCTTGTCGTAGTTTACTGTTACTGATACTAATTTTTGAGACACAGATACTTAGGGGGGGGGGGGTTAAACATCCTTTCTCTAGGGGCTTTACTCGATCTAGCAAAGATCCGAAGCAATTCTTATGATAAAAAAGCCTGAAAAGCTCGGCGGCAGTAGAAAAATATCCTTTTTTATCCTACGTTCAATTTAATATGAGTGCATCTAGTGAATGACAATCAAAATCTTACTAATCTAGATGATCTCGAGGCCTAAACTTCCGTTATAACTATCGGAGGATAAAAATAGCAGACAGTGGTCGAGTACTAGTATATCCTCGGACACTTATAGAATCAACAGAGCTTATCTCTGATCATCGTAAGATAAGAGATGTTATCACTTGTTTGCTTTGGTCTACCCCTCGTTCAGATCGATTTTGACGATTTGGGAAGTCACCAGAACTAAATTTATTATTTTCCAGGACATACATGGTTGCCTCCTTATTACACTCTGGATACTACTAAAGGCTTTTACAAACTTAATGTGAAAGCCCAAAGATATACTGTTAACAAAGCTTGCTTCATATTTGTATCAGGAATAAGACTGATGGCTTTCATGGATGCGTTGTTTGTGCATGTTTTGTTAGAACGCTTTCAGTGTATTCCTATTTTGGGACGTGTTTTTTTTATTACTTTTGCCACATCATTCACTGGAAAGTTGAAGCATTGTAACATTGTTGGAGATGTTCAGACCTAAGGCTTCAATTACTTCCGGGCATTGTCTCAAACTAGAAACCTTTTCATCCCGCGGCATCAGACGGACCAATTCGCTTCTATATAATTTCCGAGATTTTTCATCTCTTGGCGGTAGCGTTGTAAATGGTAGGCAGATGTTAGATATTTTCAGATTGAACAACTGAAGGATATTGTATTAGATCAAAGAAAGAGACTCACTGCGGAGCTGAAGAATGCTATGAAGGTAAAAAGGTTTCATAAGTAAAACATCTCTAAATTCATTACAAACTAACTCGATACTTTGTGAAAAGAGCAAGAACACCTTTTCTTCGACAGTTATACGGTAAGGTTCATTTTGTTCGGCCCCTGTAATGGAGCCATACTTAAGCTCTGGACCATATCTAGTCAGTTCTTTCCGAAGTCTATTCAGCAGACAAGACGCCATCTGGACCGATTCCAGACTCTCAGATTACTTCAATTCTCAGGAAAGCCATTGCTCGCCGCGTCAGTAACTCTTTCTACTTATTCCTGAACTTGCTCCATGAAAACGGCGCTTACTCCCACACCTTGAAAAATGATCAAAAATCTTATAGGAAGATTCAGCGACTCAATACATAGCTGCTTCTCGACCAGAACTAGCTGAGAATGAAAAACGTGAAGCGGAGCTCCTGACTACATTCTTGCCCCCTTCTATGGCAGAGTCTGACATAGATGCGATCTTGCTCAGGCTGGCCGGAGAGCGAGGTTTGACTGCTCCAGGAACTGACTCAAAACGCGTTGTTGGCTTGCTATTGAAAGCGTTCTTTGCTCAAGTTGATAAATCGCTTGTTGATAGTAAATTAGTACAACAACGGGCAAAGGTCATCCTTGAGACACGTCAATGAAGTTTGAGTCAAGTACTTCATTCAAAGTATATCCCTATTTTCATACTAATAATTTACAATACATAACATGTGGTAATTTGAAGTTTGTGTGCGTTAAGTTTGGACCTCAGTGGGTTGTGCCTGGGATCCTGATCCAGACGGCGAGTATCCTTGCTCATTAGGTTCACTAGCTGAAGCGCCCCTGGAATAAATGAAGCTGTACTAGTGTCGTTTTCTCGAGATGCTAGCGGGATCGGAGGTAGTGTACTTCTCGGCAAGGCACTCCGACATCTCAAAAGCTCTACCACACATCTTGATGTCGTTTCTTGTATGCCTTCCAGGATCCTGAGACGCTCGTCTATCGCATCGCGTGTAACCTGGTCTAGTACTTGAAGTTGCTCGTCTGTTAAGGAAGGTGGCAAGTCACGAAGAGCCCTATTTGCGTAGGAGCTATTGATAGAATCAGGAGATGGGGGCTGTCTTTGCCCTGGTCTAATTGTGTCATGTCTTGACGGTATACGAGTGTACGGGTCTGTCATTGGAATCAGTGCCGGAGCACGCATATGAAGAGGTGAACTGCCATTAACGGATCCTGATAAAGTATCATTAGCTATTGTAGTCTCTTGTGAACTATGTCTAGACTGGATAGGGTTCAGAGCTTCATTGGTTAAAGTTGGCCTAGATTGAGTCTCTGCCTGCCTAGCGCTTGTTGAGGGTGTTAAGCGCCTGAGAGCAGCCGCAGCCGCAGCTTCCTGGGCGCTAACGGCACGGTCAGATGTTGTCGGGATGTTCCGAGGATGTTCATTCATTGTGGGTCCATCTAGAGAATTATTTGACCGGTTATCAGCTAATGCATCTGCATTACCAGGATTCACAGTACGCGTGGGTTCTGCTACGTGCTGCGCTGCATTCTCGACAGCATTGTGTACCCCCTGGGGCCAAGGATGCCAAACTCCGTCAGGGGTAAAGAATCCCGGGAATCTTTCATGTCGAAGTGGACGCCTTTGGATTTCTTGAAGCTGTGGTCGTGGAGCCTCCCAGAAAAGGCCACCTCCATCGGGCATGTGTACAGGATTCTCTCCTCCCGCGAGAATGTTTTGATTTTCGATCTGAATCCGGAAGCCTACCTGAGGTCTAGGGATAGGCCGGGGCCTAGCAGCACCACCATTCCGGTCAACAGGTCTTTCGTTTTCTAACACAGAACGTCGACTAAGGGAATAGAATTAACTAAGAATACGAGATAGACGTTTCTAAGACTTACCAAGTGGGGCAACTCTGTTGCCTCTCGAGCCAAGAACGCAGACAGTGAAAATGGAAGATGTGCCCACAGGGAAGCTTTTTTGGAGTCGTATTTGGACCGTCCTGAGGAGTATGTTGTTCATTAGCCTGCTGAGCTTCAGAAGCGTGGTCGTGGGGTGAGCCATCTCATCTCGACAGATGATACATGTTCTGTCACTCAAATTATTGAGCTCTTCTTCTGTGGCATTTGGATAGCGTTGATCCATATTTCTAGTTGCAGTTCGGTATCGTAAAAGGTCCCGGAAGCGCATGATGAATGAACGCGCTGTAATGTATACATCTCGAACAATATTCAAAGGAAGGCCATAGAAAGTTAAGACAAGTATGAAAAAAGTCAAATAAGTCACAAGTTTCAAGAAATCTGTGTGCACAGATAAATTGCAAATTAATACAATCATGAATACCAGATCCATGAGATAGTTAGATAGATCTTACCAGTTGCAAGTTCAACATAAAATACTAGCATGCTTTTGTCTTCCCAAGGAGGAGCGTTTTCACCTCCCCTAAGGGAAGCACGGCGCAATTCTGCTAGAGCAAGGCAATATTTTGCAACCGAGTTTCCGAGACTAGCAAGTAATATGGCATACTATTATGATTTAGCTTAAAAACTACTGTGAGATTTCAGCTCATTTACCTCGCTGGCAAACAAAACAGTTCCTCCGACACCATTTGAGAGCATATTCTCAATTGTAAGTAAGAATGCGACTGCATCCGTGAATCCAAGCAGTGATATTAATGCATGGGTTCGTATATGGAATAGCAAAGGAGGACCAGGATAGGGTCTTTGGTCCATCTGTTTTATATATCATGAGATACGTCACTTATAGGTAACAGAAGACATTGACACACCCATTCAATGCGATCTGATAACAACCAATGAAAACACTTCGTGAATAGGAGAATACCAAACATAAGTGCAAAAGGTATGTCAAATTCATCCCGGAATATAGTGAATGCAAGTAGTGACTCTGTAACGAAAAACCACATCCTATCATACAGTCTCTGCGATACAATAAGATGATTGTTACGCAAGAGGAATCTGTTAAACTTACTTCGACTTCCATTGGCCGTAACGGGCCAAAGAAAACTATTTGTACAAACTTCCCTGCCAAAAGCGCCAATAACACACCGAAGTTAGCCATAACCTTAACTCATAAATCAGTTTCTCGTCCATTCTATAGATCTGTACCGATACAGCAGTACAAACCATTACAGTTCCATTGCTCTTGGATATATAAACAGCTACAGAGTAGAAATTCGAGTGTTTCTTGAGAGCCCTTATGATGACGCCGATCACTGCACCAATTGAAAATATACTGTACAAAAGAACACGATGGGATGCTATGGACGATACATGTCGCTGAATCTGCCCAGGCATTGCGCCTGCTTTGTTGGACAACCGAGTCGATTATGAAGTTAAAGTTGCATTCAAGGCGCCTTGTAATAAAGTCCAAATACGTGTCACGGATAATCCACGTGGTTGGAGAGACTAGAGATGACGTAACGTAGACAATCTTTGCTTACATGCTTACATATACCTGCTAAATCAACACCAGTACTGTACTTGCAAAGTAGGTTATTGAGTAATGTTGTACACACGGCGCAGAGAACGAATGTATCATGATATTAAATTTTAATCCGAATTCTAGCTTTACAGATGTTAGAATCTCTATATACGCTGAGTTATATTACTTCTCCGCCCTTTTCTCCAGCGAAGTTTCGGCCTCAGAAACACTTTCACCATCTAGTGCATCCACCTCGGTTGTCCTTACAGGTCCTTTGAACCATCGACGAGCAGAAATTATCCAATGTGCTCCTGCATATATGAAGACGCCCATGATGATAACTACTGCATAGTCTAGGCAGAGATGATCAATATCGCGATAACGAAAGAGAAGACTGAAGATTGCATACTCATATCTTCGGCATCCACTGTCTGATCCGGGGGAAAAGAAGCAAGATTATTATGAACGATACCCATGACACCGCGAGGCACCCGAGCAAGGTATTCCACCTTCCGAGACTGAATGGACCGGGAATAAATTTTCTTCGCCCCGAAGTGATACGTAGGAAGATTGGTGTTGCATATGAGGTATACAAACCGATTACAGCCATCCTATGAATAAGGTTATAGAGAACTGCTTTTGAAGATAGAGATCGAGTAGATTGAGCATTACCCTGCAAGCGACGAAAGTGCAGCTTCGGAGAAGCCCAGTAACCCACACACACCGGCGACTCCAACAACTAACCATACGGCGTGCACAGGTGTTTGTGTACGTTTACTTATACGTCGCCAATACTGTGATCCAGGAAGTGCTCCGTCCCGCGCGAAGGCGAAGACAACTCGTGATGCATCGACTGTTTGTGCAGCCCCAGTGACGAACTATAAAGGTAAATTATTGGAGAAACGGTACCTCCTCTGAAAGTAAAGTCGTACCTGAACAACGATAATCAACGCCCAAATGGCTAACATTCCTTTTTTCCCTAGGACGTCTAGGAAAAGCTGTCCCATAGGTAGCGCCAGCTCCGTTTCCAATAACGCAGGGACAGAAGTGATGGCAAACGACGCTGCTATCAGTACCAACCAGCCTAAGGCTGCTGTAGCACCAGCTCCAATCATGATTGCTAAGGGAGCTGCGCGGGAGGCATTGGTTGTTTCTTCACTGATATGTGCAGCGGAATCGTCTAGGCATTGTTGAGATCACATAAAACACTATTTATAGCTCGCTCTTACAACCAGTCAGTGTCCACATAGGAGCCGTAAAAGCCAAGAGGAAAGCCCAGCCATCTACGCATACGATAAGTAGACTGTACTAGTTTTGATATGAAATGCTCACTGTTTGACCACCCCGTATTATTTTCAAACATCAAGAAAGCATCATGAGTAGATACTTTATTGTCCCCAGAACAGACATATAGGGCGATAATTGCCCGATAGTTGTACAAACTTGTTTTTGAAAGTTAATAAACTAATCATGAGTGCAAGTGATGTGCAGAGAGATACTCGTACCATTGACTAGTACATAGAAAATATTGAGCCTTGCCAGGACACTTGTAGCAGCAGAACACACTATGCCATGCACAAAGAGGATCGCAAGTAAAATTCCGAATGTGGGACCATTTCCGAGATTTATGGATCCGTCGGAACCAACGGACAAAGCAGTAGTAATCATTTGCGCACTTGTATATTGTGGAGATTATGAGTTATGATCATGTAATCAATTTGCAGCCTGATTGTCACTGCAGGTATCTTACCATGTAAAATCTATAGAGCAGACAAGTGTCACTTGTCCGGTAACATTCGCCCACCCTGTGATCCAACTAGCAAGTGCCGCCCATCTTGGAGGCGCTAGCTTCGCAGAAAAATAGTATAACCCAGCACTCGTTCTGGTTCAAATTGATTAATGCATAGTACTGCTATAATACGAGAAGTACACACGGCATAGATGAGGCAAGTTCGGCCATGCACGCAGCAATGGGCATAACAAAAATACTAGGTATAAGCCACCCAAATACCATACCAACATGTCCACCTGAAACCAAAGGAAAAGACAATGTCGACGATACCGAAGCGATAACGCCCATTATCGAGAACGCAAATGCAATGGTCTCCAATATCTGTATAACAGATACAAACAATCAGGGATCTTTTTAATGAACTAAATCCAGAAGTATTCAAGAAGATGAAGCATACAGAAAATTCACGCTTGAACTCAGATTTGTAGCCTAGCTCAGCAAGGAGCTTGTTATCTTGCATGTGAGTAGCATCGATAGATGAGTTCTCGCTGACGATGTTCATGGACACTCCTGCCCCATCTCTAGTGCCTTTCTTGACCATGATTAGTACGAATGACAAAAGCGAAGTGAGAGAGTAACGAGTACGTGAAATTCATTATCTTCAGATCCAGCTCACACAGTGTCCGTATAGACTGAGCGCTGATAGGATTAAAAATTCCCAGACACTTTAAAGAGGCAAGAGTAGATAGGGAAGAGTGATAAGGTTGTAACGATGAGGTAAGTTGCTTTTATCTTACCGAAACACGAGGATGGAGATGGAAGTTTGAGCTGTGGTTACTGGTATCTTGTTCTTTATATACTCTCTAACCCAATTTTGACCAAAATTATGCTCGTCCCAGAGTATACTTATCAAAAGTACTATTGTAAGGTATGCTATTAATCAAGGAATCATATCACGAAATTGGTCAGTACGATAAAGGCTGAGAGTGATATACCATGCATTGACTAATTTACTAGAAGAGTCACTTAACGACTGCCCTCTAAGAGGCCGATGCGACACATCTCTGTTTGTTTCCCGTTTTGACGCCGCGGGGTGAAAAGGACTACGAATAATTTGCGTTATTCTTTTGCACATGTTACATTGTTTGGTTGCTATTAACGTACAAGGTCCGAATTTGATAAAATAAGCGCCCATATGGCATATTTATGATATCATATGACTTTCCTGTCTGCAGTACCGGACGATTCCGTAATCAATAGAGCAGATTTCAGAGAACACTGCTGACGAGAAGAAGGAGATGCCTTTTTTAAAAACCTCGAGGCTCTTTTTTCATATTTTCCATACCAATCGTGAGAATAAATGATTGAAGCGTGTCTCACAACTTGAAGCTTCTTAATTATCCAGCAATACGGCGTCTCGAGTGCACTAGCATTACCTGAGGTCTTAATTTATAACTACTTATCAATTGGTCCAGATGGGGAGCAAAGGACGTGCTTGGTTTATAAACAGGTTTGAGTATACCTCCGGAGTCAGTGGGAATACAGCGTTTCCGCTATACCACTTAATTTACCAATGTAAAGTCTTACATTAAGCTTGAGCGTCTATTTGTATGCCTACCCTTGGCGCTTAAATTCAATTTTATCGATCCGAGTTACTTGTTTCATTGGTTTGTTGTGCTTTATGGAATTAAGGAAAAGTAAAAAAGAAGCTACAAGCTCTTGTTCAGCCCTTTTGTTTGTTAATATCCATACGGAAGATGATCAAGGTTTTATAAGCCGATCCTATAAAGCAAAGCTGTGCGTTGCCCCCAATTCCTTCCGTCATTCTCTCATGTCCAATCTACGGCGAAGATCTTCAAAAAGTAGTCCAACTGATGGACGCTCCAAGAACCGCAACGGTACCCAAACTGGAGATACACCTCAAGTAAAGACAGGCAATCTCGGAACTATTACAAGGCTCGCAATTATAATTAGCGCTTTGATATTTGGAACCACGCTATGGGTATATCGCAAAACAACCTTCGGTGTGGAAACCTTGAAACCCTACGCTCTTTGTTCCCGGAACAAGGATGCTGTTTATACTGTTGACCAAAATAACAGTGTAACTCAATGTCTTGTCATTCTGCGATCGCGAATTTTGGATACAGGGACTCTAGGTATGTTTTACTCTTGTTTTAGCACTATGATCATTAAATAGGATACTCGTATAGATGATGTCAGCGAAAGGTGGAGCAACCAGAGATATCCAGCTATGATGAGTGGGCTGCAGCACTCCCCAAACTCTCCATTAGAAGTGAGGTATATTCAAGAGGGAGCCATTATAGTGCCAGGATTAAGTGGTAAATCAACAACATATCACTTGACGCTACAAACTTTTAAGATCTAACCATTAATCAGATTCTCATGGACACATCCTCGAATACGGTTCAAGTAAGATACTTCCATTAGAGGGTACAAAGACTATAGCAGGTAGTTGAACAGCTTTTATGGGTAAGATATGCAATTACTAATTTCAGTTTGTTCCAGAGACAGTCGCCCGTGTTAGAAACTTCGTCTTATCGCACCCCGATATAATTAATGATACAAGTAGGTTGATTGAAGGTTGGGGCTGGGATCACACAGCCTGGCCCGAGAAGGAGTTTCCACAATATGTAAGGTAATCATACTCGCCATACAGACACTATCGTGCTCACTACCACAACAGAGCGATCTTGAAGCGGATCCCATTTTGAGAGGACGACAGATATCTCTTCAAAGCAAAGACGGCCATGCACAATGGGTATCTCAGGCGACATTGGAACTCATGCAACCCTTGCCGGAACATGTAGAGGGTGGTCTTATCATCCGAGATTCTGAAGGAAACCCTACTGGTAAATATAGATTGCTTCGTATCACCTGAAATCATCTGTTTACAACCAATTCTCAGGTGTGCTATTGGACAAAGCTCAAGATCTAATAAAAAGACCACCATTAACGGATGCCGATTTGTTACAACGTTTTAAGCTCACCGTCAAAGATGCACACTCTCAAGGTGTCACTTCCCTCCATGATGCAGGGTTTGATCCTATGTCTTTAGAATTTTATAAAAGGTACGTCTTCTACTTGGTATCGGATCGAAGCAATACATAACAAGTTATATACGCTACTATAGGTTGATAGAGCATGGAAACTTACCTGTAAGGCTTTCACTTCGTAATTCTTTGAATATCTTTTTCACTTTCCCATCTTTTTAAAAGATCAGGATTTATGGGATGACGTACTTCGACGAGAAGGCTGAATACTGGGGTGACCGAAGGCCAAAGATTGAAAATTTCAATAGACTTACTGCGAGGAGTGTGAAAATGTTTGCTGATGGTAAGAATCGTATTACATGCCAAGCGGAAAATCTTACTAAGTAGAGCATCGCTACGACTGCTTTAGGTGCCCTACGCTCAGGAAAAGCTGCAGTGAGCTACACTATCCTTTTTGCTTTATATCTATTCTTAATCTAGCGTTTTTCAAAGCTGTTTGAACCTTATGCCGACGATCCTGAGACCTGCGGTTATATGCGAACTGATCGTGAGACACTTATGTCTGTTGTTCCGAAGTTCCTGAAAGACGGTTGGCAAGTGGTAAGCAGTATTTCTACTCATCATATAGCATGATTAACTAATGATATCGGACCTAGAATATCCATGCTATAGGAGATCGTGCCAACTCGATCATTCTAGACGTCTTTGAAGCTGCACTTCAAAATAGTTCCGTGGATGTGAATATCTCTGATGTAAGACCTAGAATCGAACATGCACAGATATTACTTCCAAAGGACGCACAGAGAATGGCAAAACTCGGAGGTGGGTCTATTGTGCTTGAGCTATGAGTTATCTTAATAACTGAAGATATACTACTTAGTAATTGCTAGTATTCAACCCACACACGCGTAAGATTGGTAGCTCCTTTTGAGTATCGATCTACTCACATATTTTTCCTCTTACAGCGTGAGTGACATGTGGTATGCGGAAGATCGTCTCGTAAGTATCATGGCACTTGTTTACTCTTTTGTTATTATTATCTAAAGGTGACTAATATTTCATTAGGGCCCAGAACGAATTAGAAATTTATATGCTTTCCGAACAATGATTGACGCGGGTGCTCGCATAACACTAGGTTCAGACTTCCCGGTCGAA
This sequence comes from Pyrrhoderma lamaoense, assembly GCA_002794735.1. Taxonomy (NCBI): domain Eukaryota; kingdom Fungi; phylum Basidiomycota; class Agaricomycetes; order Hymenochaetales; family Hymenochaetaceae; genus Pyrrhoderma; species Pyrrhoderma lamaoense. The sequence continues at coordinate 129,741 of NBAZ01000025.1, read as the reverse complement.
GCTTTAAATCCTATTTCGAGTTTCCATGCTGCCGTAACTCGACTATCCTCCGATGGAAGATCTCCCGTGGGCCGGATGGATGGTGAGAACCTTGTAGCCGTTATCATTCTCATTGATGGCTGTTAATCTTAAGATAGCCATCATTGAGATTGATAACAATTATGAAAAATAGGCGAATAAAGTTACTGAGCTTATCTCTTGTGATTATAGGTTCCCGGAACAGCGACTGACTCGTATAGAAGCATTAAGGGGTAATTATCATATATGATGAATAATTCTCGTAAACTGCTGATTTAGTCCTTTTATATTTCAGGCATGACCATTGATCCAGCTTATGCTTCATTTTCAGAAAAAACATTAGGCTCTCTTGAACCTGGAAAGATTGCAGACTTTGCTATTTTATCACAAGACATCATGACTATTGATGCGAGTTTTATTCCCAACACAAAAGTTCTGGCCACGGCTATCGAAGGCGACATTGTTTATGGGGGTTACTAAACTGATGGTCACATCAAAGTGTTTGTTCTCACCCAAACACGTATCTGTCAACTTTATATCCTATCAGCATCAAAGACGTAAAAAAATCTTCCACCAATTATTTAGCCGTAACTCGGTCTTATCCCGTTATATCAATTTAGGAGTGTTTTTCTTGATTTTAGACACGTCCCTGTTATATATATATATATGTTTAGCATTATAGAAAGGTAAAAATTGAATTGTAGCTCACAATATACATAGTCATAACGTCATTGTGGTCAGTTGGTTATTTATGGGCTATAATATCAGATATTTAACTATATTTCTGTGAAACTATTTTGAAATAAGCGATTGTAAAGGCGATCACGATCACGTGCAATGTCACGACGCGTCAATATTCTGATAATTCTCTATGCTACTGTACTTATTGTTGGCACTAACTGACTTTTTAATACTGATAAACTAAGTGGCGTACCACTTTCATGACTACATTCCAGCAACTTAAAGGCGGGAAGAAACGGACGCTGGGTATCATCTCGGATAGTGGCTCTAGAAAGATAGTGAGACTTGACTCTGGCTCCAAGTCTACGAAGATGATGGAACAAAGGTCGCTGATGACCCGACGAAATCTGGAGAACAGTTCTGGATTGTGCAGTGGTTAGTAATCATCATGAGCGTACAAAAAAGACTAGGTCTCATCATATATAATAGGAGAAACCATCAGAGTAAGAAGCATAAAACATGGGAAGGAGATGGCGTCTTAGTACTATCTGCTGGGAAAGGAATACTGTACAACATGGACGGTCAAATGTCAGTTCAATAATCATATATTCCCATGGTTATAACGTTACTAACTCCTTGATATATAATTAGACTCACTTCTGGAAGCCGAATCCCGATGGTGCAACAGTCGGCACGTTCTTAGAACTGGGTAACAAGGAAATGGAGGTAGATTGTGGTCTGTCGAAAGCTGAGTATACATCTGGTCGAATTTTTGGCAGGGATCAAGACAACATGGAGTCTACGATAGTGAATCCTGAGATCCTGAAAAGAGAAAAGCCTTCAACACCAGCACATTTGAATCTTAGAAAGAAATTTACTGTTCCATTTAAGGCTACCACGCTTAACCGTCAACCTGCACCATCTACTCAGGGAGATAGATATGGGAGAAATATTGTAGAATTAGAACCAGTTAAACTTATACAGGAGGTATCGAAAGATGAGAACGTCTCAGTAATAGAGTCCTACTGGTCTGCACATTGGTATGTATATCAACCAAGCTCATTACTTATTATTATCTCATTCGGGTCATAGGAGAAGACCTCAAACAAAACAGCATAAAACTTGGGACGGTGATGCTTACATTATTAAGAACAAGGACAAGCTAACTATGATCTCAGATAATGGCAAGCTGTGAGTATCTGCATTGAGACCATATTCTGGGAGCCTCATTCTTGTATCTAGGATGGGATCCGTCACTTGGAAGGGAAACTCGTTTTCAGGAGGAACCTCATTCACGATATCCATGAGAACCGTAGAAATAGATTGTAAAGTGACAAAACGTGATGTGCCTCGAGTTATTGGGATCATGCCTCCCGACGGGCCTCTCCTTGACGATATTGGCGACCTCGAAACACCTGCTCCCAATGATGAATTTCATACTAGATCTCTGACTAGACCAATAGATATCATAGATGAACAAGATTTCTCTTCGGAAAAACCATCGACTTGTGAAACTAAAGGAATAGACGTCCAGAGGAAGAAATTTGTTGTACCAACAAGCATATATAACAGGCCAGCACCAGTATCAAAGGCACCAGTAGCTCTGTGAGTCTTCTGATCAATATTGAAACTTCCACCTTACCCTTCCTGTATCTAGGCATGACCCAAAAAATGAAGGGGCCATTATCATGAAGGAGCCCAATCTAGAGCATCAAAAGAAATTTAATCACAAGTTAGCTGGTGTCGTTATATATACAATCTCATGATACTTATACCTCACTTAGGAACCGGCCAGTTGTTCCTGTCGTAATCGACCCTATTCTAGCCAGGCATCTAAGACCCCACCAAGTAGATGGTAATCATAATGTTGCATCGTTTTATTTCATATTCTGATTTTTTCCATCCATGAAGGTGTAAAATTTATGTATGAATGTGTTATGGGTCTCCGCCGACATGAAGGACAAGGTTGTATCCTTGCTGATGAAATGTACGTTCACGGATAAGCTCGATCTTATGCTTTTCAGTTACTAACTTTAGTACCTTACAGGGGTATGGGCAAAACTTTACAGACTATTACCCTAATATGGACACTTCTAAGTGAGCCTCATTGAATGTCCAATTTTTGCGAGATGTTGATTATTAGAGCAAAACTGTTATGGCGGGGGAGGGCCTGCCGTGGGAAAGGCACTCATTGTTTGCCCAGTCTCTTTGATTGCTGTATGTGCTTCTTTTGTCTGCTTCTGAAATATGGATATCTAAAAAAATATCAAGAACTGGAAAAAGGAAATTCACAAATGGTGAGATACAAAATCGATATTATGGAGTACACACTAATTGTGGTATCAATAGGCTTGGAAGGGATCGAATCGGGATCATGACGGGTGATAAAGACAAATCCACAGTGAAGCTTTTCATAAACTCGTAAGCACGCCATCAATCTTCTAACATACATCGTGAATAACAAACAGCTGATAATAGGAGGAAACATCAAATACTAATAATAGGCTACGAGAAGTAAGTGACAATACAATTTCCTCATTCCCCTCTGATCTGAATTAATCGTATAGGCTTCGTTCCGTTATGTAAGTCATACAAGTATGCAATTTCGTGCTAGTTTGACATTTGATACTGATATTTGACAAAGATCTGAGCTTCAGTACTGTATGTAAGTATCTATCAAAACTGAAGATATGATAATATGCTAATTCTTTATTGTATAACTACTATGCAGCCCTCCAATCGGCTTGATTATATGTGACGAAGGGCATCGACTTAAATCTGCAAGTAATAAAACATCTACTATGTTTGAAGCATTGAGCACACCACGTCGTATAATACTTTCTGGAACTCCAATACAAAATGACTTATCAGAGTTCCATGCTATGGCAGACTTCTGCAATCCGGGGCTGTTGGACGGATATCCCACATTTCGTAAACTCTTTGAGAATCCTATCTTAAAAAGCCGGGCTCCTGGGTGCTCAGAAGAAGAAATCGCCCTTGGTGAGACTCGTCATACTCAGGTAAAGACCGTTATAGTCTATTCTACTACGAAACTGACTACTCTTCAGCTTCAGAATGTAGCAAAGAGCTTCGTTTTACGTCGAGAAGCGACCATTCTTACCAACTATCTTCCCCTAAGCGTATGTATATTTATCCAATAGAATAACCAGGTGCTAATTAGTTCGATTACAAGACGAATACGTTGTATTTGTAACCCCATCCACACTGCAGAAATCCATGTTCGCAAAAATACTACAGCCCGATTCTCTTTCTTCCCTTCTTAGTGGCTCGATGGCAAGATCTTTAGCCATGATACAACTTCTCACGAAACTTAGTACTAGCCCATTGCTTCTGAAGAATGCAAAACGAAGCTACATGGACGATACGGAAGGCGATTCCAGTGATGGAAAAAATTCAGTTGAAGATGCTTTGAAGTTATTGCCTGAAGATGCAAAACCAGAAAATGTGGAATTGAGCGGTAATGAAAGGGGTTTCATCAAAATATTTTATTTACTTATTAATAATCTATTTCCCCTTCAGGAAAGTTACTTGCATTATCCAAACTTCTTGACTATTTGAGAGAGGTTGAATTTTTATATCCTGAACTTGTCGTCATTATTAATATCACTTCTGTACGTTGTACGCCAACAGGAAACAGAAGAAAAATGTATCTTGGTATCACATTATACATCTACTTTAGATGTGATCGAATCATTCTGTAAAAGGAAACGGTATACATTCCTTCGTTTAGATGGGTAGGCAAATCCCAAATATGTACAAAGATTATATACTCATGAACTTGCAGGCAAACACCAGTCTCCAGGCGTCAAGAATTCGTTGATCGATTTAATAAGGCACCGCAGAAGGGAGCATGTAAATTATCCTCTCCAGTAGTATGAATTTTTCTGATTTGTCGGTGTAAAATAGTCCTTTTCTTGCTGAGTGCGAAAGCCGGGGCGTAGGACTTAATTTAATTGGTGCATCACGCCTCTGTCTCATTGACAGTGACTGGAATCCCAGGTAAGTACAAAACATGAAGCACATACCAAGTATTAATTTTTAACAAATAACAGTCATGATCTTCAGTCTATGGCTCGTATTCACCGGTAAGCTGGTTTTCTGTGTTCAAAGTATCTATTTTTAAAAGTCCCTTAAGTGATGGGCAAAAGCGACCTGTTTTCATCTACCGTTTCCTAACGGCGGGTACAATTGATGGTAATGAAATATCATTTTCAGCTATTATTCCTTGGCCATTAATTAATCCTTACTTAGAAAAAATCTACCAACGCCAGGTAACAAAACTAGGTTTGAGTGACTGTGAGCACATTTATGTCTATTCTACAACACGGTGTCTGACTACTTTCCAGCACTTATGGGAAACGTTAGTATACTCTCAACTAATGGGTGTACTACTTATTACTAACCAGCTGTAGGGGTCTGGAGATGGTGGAAAATCGAAGTCGGATTCTTTTACTCACAAAGAGGTAGTTCAACTAGCTATATTAAAATTCATAAATTCTGTCTAACTACACACTCAGCTACGCGACCTGTTTACATTCCATCACCGAACAATCTGCCACACGCACGACCTTTTGGCATGTTCATGTGCTCATGACAAAGAACTTGGAAGGAATGTTCAAGCTGGCCAACTACTAATCGATTCTGACTGTGATTCGGACGACCAAGAGATGACACAACAACATTGGGGTTTTCGAAAAGCCTCACTACATACCACTGATGACTTCTCTAAGGTTGACAAAGCTGTAAGTTAGATATGATCTTGATGGAGCTGTTTCTTCGACCATCCTGATATGATTCTTGCTTATAGGCTACGAAGAGGAGAAAGGCGGAGCTAGCCGCTCTTGGAGAATGGAATCATATCAATTGTCTTGATCCATCGACTCGCGAAGGCATAATGGACAATGCACTCCAAACTATCGCCTACTGCCCAAAGCAGTCAGATCAATCTGATTTCAGTATATCTTATGATCTGGAATTGGGCTCTGAATCTGAATACGAAATGCTAAACAATATTCCCGGTGGATCCATTTGTTTCTTATTTGAGAAGTCGTCGGATAAGCTGGATTCATAATATGTGCCTAACACTCCTTAGATCGCTCATGACTTTCAACTCGATATATATACAACTGCCTTTCATGCGATACTTTAGCCATTATAATGCAATTTTATCGAACATAGAACAAATATAATAGACATATATGTATCTTTAGTTTAGAAAGAATCGTGATATGTCATTAATATTTTACAAACAAATCGGGTAGGGGATTCTCACCTTCACTAACATATTTCGCTACTGAGAGTGTAATTTCAACGTCCGATATTCTATGAAGATCATACTTTCTGTACAATCGCTAATGTCTTCGCCACTCCACTATTTTTGATATATATTGGAAGGCTATCTTGAACCACAAATAAAAATGGGGAAGAAAAGCAAGGTAGACGGTCCAAATCCTAGCAACGTACCCAACAGGGATATCATCCAACGACTCAACTTCCTTTATCAAGCAAGCACATACTTGAATGTGCTTCATGCGCAATACAACCCTCAACATGTCTCCCAGCCTGCAAAGCAAGAAATATCTGAATTAGAGACTAAAGAGTCTAGCTCAGATCCTAGTGAAAAAGTAGAGCCCGGAAGTCCACACGATGGTGGGGGAAGCATAAAGAACCAAGGCATGTGTGAACGGCCTGGAAAACGGAAGGCAACAACTCAAGATATAGCACGCAGTTACTTGAAGTCGATGAAGGTTATCGGTCAGAAAACTAATGTGAAAATGTATTTGCATTTTTGCTCATATTTTTCTCTGACAAAAACTCAATCATCTTGATCCTCCTTCAGGGACCCATCGGTCAAGCGCACCTTGTGTTCTGGTTGCAATAATGTTCTCATCTCAGGTGTAACGGCGAAAGTCCGAATTCGACGTGGGTACCATGCTTTAAAACACTATCTTCACTCAGACTCATACATTCAAAAATCTGACTTTTACTATTTAGCTTTACCATCCCACGGACATGCTGTTAATTATATCTGTATGAATTGTTCTACCTCCCGGCGTCTACCTGCACCTCCCCTGGCAGAACAAAAGTTTAAACCACTTGAGGCATCGAGAAGCCATGATACCGCGGAGCAAGCAGCGGATACAGAGAATGTCGGAATTCCTATGGACGCACAATCTGACAATGCTTCGCTAACCCAGAAGCGGAAATTAAAAATTTAAAGAGACGTAAAATTCGGCAGAGAAAAATCGTTAAACCATATCCCACGCTGTTCTCTACAAGGCCAGATCATATATTGTTTGTTGGCAATGAACGTGCGGAACGAAGCACAGACGAAGCTACTTCTTGAGACTGCGAATATACAATTTCAAGGTCTTCGGAGGGTCTGGTCTAGCAAATAATCAACTGATAAACTTCTCCATAAATTATCAACTAGGGCTAAACATTATCGATAATCTCTTTCAAAATCTCTTTCACAGTTCTTCTACCTCCTAACCACTCTTCTTTACTAGAAGAATCCGCTGCTGCTGTGAAAATGAGACTCGCTAAAATCTCCTTCCTTGGCCCCTCTAGCACGCGTATACGATGATGCACGGCTCTCACGAAGACCTTTCGGACGTCTTCATCCGTAACATTGATTGAAGGAATCATGTGTTCTTGACTCTGTGGCGGTGGGCCGAACAAAGCACGCCAAGTACGCAAGATATCTTCAGAATCAACACGGCACCGAGCCGTAATCAGCGTGCCATCTAGGTGCGGATGTTGGCGAACGGCGCTGAGGAGGTCTGAAAGATATAAGTCTGCTCTACTGTTGATATGTGTGTGCTCTGGACTTGCTAAAAGTCGGAGATCCGCGAGTTCCTTAACATTCAAAGTGGATTCAGATATATCGCATCAAAAGGGTTGTATCATAGACCGGCGGCCAAATAATCATGAGGAACTTACGAATTGAGAAAGGATGGAACTTTGTATATTTATGTGAGGGTCATCATTCCCTGTTGGACGCGATCGACTATCTGAAGTCATTGATTCAGGGGGTAGATAGGCCTCAACACTCATTGGAAATCTGTCTACCTGATGGAGCGTCTAATTCAATGGACGTTTCACCTTGTGATTCAGCTCCAACTCACGAGGCTTTTATGAAGTAGAGGACGTTCCCGATCGTCCCGTAATGAACAGACATATACCACGAAGAAGTCTTCTGGAAGCATCCACGTACCGTGAATGAACGATGACCTTTGCTCAGTTTTGTCTGTTGGATGACCTAAAGTTATTTTCCGACCAGATATCGTAGTCCGAAAGACATTCTGGACCTCTTCAGACGTGTACTCAAGGCCAGAAATTACAAGGGCCTGGGGGAGTATGTTTGATTCTGTACTACTATGTAAGAGTGGAATGGGATCTGTCTGTATTCTAGACAAATGTTTACGCTCTCGTTGCATGGCATTGAATGTAGGGGAAAGAATCCCATACTGTGATGGGGTAGAAGCGGTATCTTCGTCTAATCCACGCGGTTGAGATCCAGCATCGTGTAAAGCGTGGATAGGATACGAAACTGAACGACGAAAGCTAGTGGTTTGGTTATTAGTCGCATACAAAGTCTTTCGCGAACTTGTCCGCGATACTGCGAATCCACCCATTGGGTTATCCAGAAATAGCAAACGTAGGAAATCATCTGGTGTGAGATCGTCCGACTGTCGCAGCCGAAGCCTTACGACAGATAAAGTAAATAGTGTATACAATATCTGTAAGGTTGCACAGCAACAATGTTAGTATAGTGTTTGATTTCATGCAGTGTTCCACATATGTTGAATTCTAAAATTCGAAGAACTGTGTATCTAGCTGATGCTTAAAAAATGCAAGCTTTTTTCTTTCTTTAATTTGTCCTTTAACATACATCATACTCGCAATGTATCCAAGCATCTACAAAGACCGAAGGCGAAGATAGCCCTGCTTTAGGTCTATCGTGTACGACTTACATTCACGATCTGCTTCATTACTCTGGGAATGTCATCATCCGCGGTGCGAACGAGAAGATGTTTTTGCTTAGCGACCAAAACGACGAGTAAGGACTGGAAGAGCGCCTCGTCGGCGACCAAAGCTGGACTAGCGGAGTGAGCTCTGGCGAGAATAGTCTGATAATACGACACCATACTGGCTAGAGTACAACTTATGTCTCGGATGGTCGGTGCGAAAAGGAAACAAATAGCAATTCGAAGAAATGATCGGTGTTTGTACGCTGCTATTCGGTAACTAGAAACACACTCTCATCCCATACGCTCAGACGCGCATTGGATGAGTACATTTTTCAGGGGCACAGTGTGCGGGTATGTTCTCAAGTACAAGTACATGTAATGCAAAATGTCTAATAGAATTGTACGACACTATGCATTCTCACCGACAACGGCGCCGGGAACTGTTTTTCCATCGTCGTTCAGCACTATAGACATGCTCTATCTTCCATTGGACTGGGTCCAAATTCGGGTCTCAGTGACTTATTGGGCTGTCCAACTGTATGGTGATCGCCCTGGATAGCTGCATAAAGCCTCGAGTCAAGCTTCCCTGATGTTTACTAACTTTCTTCCCGGCTTGATATGAATCCAAAACATGTGTATACTACTGTGACAAGTGCCGTTTATTTCAAAAAAATTATAATCTGATCTCTCATACATCTGCTTCTTCCCCTGCTACTGTGCCGCCGACGCAAGAGCACATTACCTCATTACCTTCTTGGGGTCGAGTTAATACACATCTTTCTCTCGTGGCTCCTCGTTTCTCCTCCTTTTTCTCTCAGCTCCTTCATGACCATCTTCAAGTGCGAGTGCTTGTTCTCCTCGCTCCTGTATTACCCATGGCTCAAACCATAACATACAATATCACTATCGACGATACTTCACCTCAAATTGCCTTTTCTCCTTCTACTCTCACCGATTCCTCTTTGAATCCCGACCTTTCCTTAGGTTGGAACCAATACTATAATGATTCCGCCAATGCGTTTCCTGGGGAAATCGGTTTCCGAAATGAGAGCTTGCATATTACAAGCAAAAGCGGGGCATCCTTCACGATAGGGTTTACAGGCAAGTCCTAGACTCTCCATAGCTCAAGTCCTTTCTCTAGTTACGCCCCATCCATACACCTGGCCGCTATGCCGACTCGCTTGTAGCTTTCAATTTATATGCTTGCGATCTCGCATGTCACCTGTAGAGACGTTTAACCTTTGCTAAATGCATATGGTGCATATATAAAAAACCGGTCGCAATGTATACCATTGATTCTGATTTCAGATCATCGGGATCGCCTTTGTCTACCCAAACTCATCCAGAAGCACTTACTAACCGATATTTATTCCTTAGGAACGGCCATACATATTTACGGTTTAATCAACCAATCCGGATTCACTGTCGTCGTTGATGATCAGGAGCCTACCTCATTTGTTAACACCCAATCACTCAATACGACCAATTCTACGACAGAGCTCTTAGCGTCCATTACAGAGCTTAAACAACAGGAACATACACTCACTTTTAACGCTGAAATATCAGATGAAGACAATGCAGATGCGTTGGTTATCTTTGATCGGGCCGTGGTTACCGTGTCAACAGACATCATAAAGTAAGATCTCTATTCCTCCGCTTACTCCGTTAAGCTCGGGAGAGACCGACGAAATGATCTGATCTGCCTAACTTTCAGCGCCGATATCACGACTGAGATAATTAATGATACAGAAATGCAATTTACTGGCTCCTGGACATTCGTGAATGATTCCACCCTAATTCCTGATGTCGACCATAGCTGTCATATAACAAAGACAGCTGGGGATACCGTACGTACTTATTCAATTTTGTTGCACTTCTTTTCTTTAATCATTGATTATCATTGAAAAAATAGGCTCAGTTCACGTTTTCTAATGGTATTTATCATTTTTGTACTCAATTCGGCGGTATACTGTTTCACCACTAATCGCGCTTTATGGGCTCCTGAATCAAATAGGATCTTCTGTAGAACTAGGTGGCTTGACGAACGCAACATCCGGATTGTTTAATGTGACCCTGAAGTCAGACTCTGATCCAGCGATTGAATTAAATCAGCAATTATCAGGAGAATCTTTGTTTCTTGCATATACGACGCTATTTTATGCCACGAGTCTCGATAGAGATAGGACGTATACATTAACTGTCACGAACTTGGAAAACAAAACATTAGCAATACAAGGAATGAATATTACTGTCTTAGATGGCGGGGAAAGGTACGATTTTACACCACTTAATATCATTCGGTGGAAATTAGTAGGCTTTGTGACCTATTCCTTTTGGGGCTTGAATTTCTTTGTACCGTGCCAAAAAGGTTTATCAAGCCTGATACAAAAATCCGTCCCTTGATGTTTATTGCCTTTTATGGTACCTGTGGTCCGGTATAGGATAGGTCGGCTTCTCTCAAACACAGAGGCCTTTATACTTGAAGGGAAAAAAAGGCGCTTTAGAAGTCGGAGAGGGATCTTCTTGGTCTTATTTAGCCTCGAAGCTCCGTCTTCGCGCATTGTAAATAACTTGACACATTCCCCTCCAATTTAACTTCCGTTTACTTTCTTTCTCGTTTCCCCCTCTCCTACGTTTTTGCTCTACTGTCCTATGTATACTTACTAACACGTTCTATGGCTGCTAGTGCCCCTACTTCAACTTCAGCTGTCGAGTCAGCTACTTTTTCACGCGGAGCTGTAGCAGGAATTGCTGTCGCATCTTCTCTTGCCTTCCTCTTTCTTCTGGGTATCATTATTTTGCTCTGGATATATATTAGAAAGCGAAGGAGAAGCCAAACTCATACTCATTCGAGGGACATGAGCACCAGTAACGAGCCTCTGGGGAGAAAAACGGCAAATAACATTATCAATAAAATGTGGTTTAGTAGAAGAGCACGTCAATCTCCATCCAGCGGTATCATAGCTCCGCCACCTAGTCGTGCTATCGACGAACATTACTTAGAAAATGCTCGGTCCGAAGAAGTGAGTTTAGAGACTGACTCGGGATTCGGTTTGGGGCGGATACAGGAAAAAGAAGAGAGTATTACAAGTATGCCATCCTTTGATAATCTTCCCCAAGGACCTGTAGACATTCCTCGGAGGCGTCCCTTGAGGCACCGCAGCTTAACACTTAGCCGTTGGTCTGGGTGGTACAGTAACGGGACTCGCCCAAAATCTGAAATTGCACGTCAAACACAGACGTCCCCTGTCCCAGGTATTCATATTGTATCTCCGAGGCCAGTCCGCGGCTACGCTCCCGTAAGCGTGCTTCAAACTGCACACCTAAGGGATAGTCGAAGTCGAGGTAGTAGCACTATTACACACGGGGGCTCGTTTCTGGATATTCCGCATTCTTCGCCGTTTGAGGTCGACTTTGAAAAGCAGCGCCAAGCTCGGAATGTACATCTTGAACAAGTATGTTGTTCAATTACATATTAATATTAAGTTAGCGAAAGTGTTTTGATTTCTAACGTATGATCATTTCATAGCCTCGTATTGCGAACTCGAGTTCCCTAGGTGCACATGCCAGAGACATGCTGGTGTCTTTCTTGGATTTCGCATCTTCAGGGGCAGCCTCACGCCGAGGGTCTTCCCGCTCTCGTTCCCACCGACGTTCTGAATCAAACAGGTCGATTACACAAAGTTCTAATGGGAATGATGCTCGTCCTCCACAGGAATCATCTGGTTCTAGTGGCCAAAGTCAATCCGCTTCTACAGGGATGTGGACACTCTCACTATCTGTTGATCCACCTCAACAACCCTTGCGGGAATCTCGGCAATCGCAGCTTGTACCGTCAACAGCAGTTGACAATACTGATACATTGGATTCAATGCGACACCCGTTCTCTATGAATTTCCCTGACTTGGCAGCTGCATCACCAATCTCCCCCACCGATTCATTACCTATGTCTGTCTCTGATATCAATTTTAGAGCAGATGACGACGAGTCGTCACCGGACGGGCAGAGTGGACAAAGTGGTCGCTTCTTGCCTCGTCATCCCCCACTACCTGGGACTCCTCATTCGTATGCATTTACACCGGTTGTTCGTTCACCAGACTATGTTGCAAGGTCAAATCACATGAGACAAATGAGTGAACCAACCTTAAGTTTGTCTGATCAACGACGGCCGTATATAGCACAGACTTCATTCGGGCGGCGACTCGCGGAGGTTCGTGCTCAGGCAATTGAATCTCAGGCTAGCATCGGTGGCAGCACCCAGGCCGAACACTCGAACTCTCCCGCGAACTCTGAGCAACCGACTATCCGGTCACCGGGAAGTAGACTGAGAGCAGCACTGCCTTTGCCATTTGTAAACTTCGGACGTAATTCAAACGCAAGCCGATAATGAGCGGGGGAGAGTGATGTGGAGATATCTATCTTTCTCCCCGTGTTCGTTCCTATTTTTCCCTGTTTTCTCATTTTTATCAACCAATGTTTCCTTTTTTCATTTCTCAATTCAGTCTATTTTAGTACGATTAGATGGACGCTAGCTCCGTTGTGATTGCAACTGTACTTTTATTTGTGACCTTCTCGCGTCCACCTTTTCTCCGGAGGAACTCTCATGCATATGGTGCTTTTTGATTTTTCTCATTCGTTCTCTTTGACTTTGTGCTTTTTTGGTTTCTTCTTGGCCACTACCATCACTACATTTTTGTACTATTAGTCGCATGTTCTTTTCTTTCCTATTCTATCTCCTCACATATGGGATTTTTTTTATGGATGTAAACGCAATTGCTTGTTTTTTCTTTCTCAGATATATCACCTTTCAGCTTTATGCGCCTGCTTTCTATCATATCACACTATCTTTACATACATTCTTGCTACACGAGCCCCAGCAGACCAATACGACTTCTCTCATATCAAGTAGTAGCCCCTATTCGATTATTATAGTAGCGTAGGTATAGTATTGACAGTATAATTTACCAAAATAGCGAGATGCACAATATCATTACGGCGGTGCAGTTTCTCTCCGCAGCCCAAAACTCACAAACCTTCTTAAATCTGAGAAGACTTCGCCCGTTCGCCTCTGACCTGCATCGCCGGCTTTGGAAGAGCCATCAGATCCAGTCGGCGGCCCGCTAAGTGGAGGAGAAGCTAGTGCACTGAAAATTCCTTCCGCTGCGCCGGTGGCTGAACCACTTGCTGCACTAGAGAGGAGTCCAGGTAAATTGACCCGGCTCCCTGTGGGGCTAATGAGTGTGGCCAGGTGCTGAGAAGAAGGGGGGTCCATATCAAGGGATGAAAGGAAGGAGGTACCCTCGAGCTCGGGCTTTGTACTTGTGATAGTGACAAAGGAATCAAGGAGGTCATTTTGCTTGGATCGAGGGGTACCCTTGAGGTCTAGTATCTAGTTTGTAGATATGATTTTAGTGTGACGAGGTGGGATTAGTTGTAGATTCATTTCATTATAGGGAGTATTTGAGCTATACCTTTTGGAAGTTAGAAAAGGATGCATCTCCGACTAGAAGTGTATAGTTGAGGATGAAACCCTCTGCGGGATCCTGTAAGTTGAAAGGGTCTATAAACCTGTGTGAAGAGACGTTTTCAGAACCGAAAATTACCTCTGGTGGAATGATAGCTTTCAATAGAGTCTCTAATCTCGTGGTACTCTTCGTAACACTTCTTCCGAATCTAGATCACGGAATCAGGTCGGGGGGTTGCATTAAAGCCAGAGAAGTTGACCACTCACATGGAGGTTGTAGACGTTTCCCCAGGTAGTTTCAGAAGACATGACCTAATTTCCTGAAGGTCAAGTAGAAGCTATACATACAAGCGCCATCATGTTAGACTAGTGTCGCTAAGACTAAACAACATGTCTAGTTACCTGTTCCGCACCAACGTCCTTTAGTGGGCGACTTTTGACGAGTGCATTGGTGAAACGCCCAAGAATTAAACTACATAGTGAGGGTAGCAAGTTCAGTGATGAGCGCTAGATAACGCCTTTTCATGGGCATACTTGCCTGGCCGCTTTGTCATAGAAATTTCGGAGATACTTCTTTTGCTCTACTAATGGGTTGATTACCTCTACAACGTGCTCAATCGCCTTCACAAGTTCAGCGACGTAAGATGAAGGCCCGCTGACGTTAGCGAGAGAACTCCATGACGTTTTGGTTATAATGTCGAATGATGGGTCAACTGCAGCTTCAAGTTCCCGTAACTGGACGTGAATTGCAGAAGAGATAACACTACCATGATATGTGTCAGTATAGGGTACAAGTCTCGTATCGCTTGAGTTCTTACCCAATGAAGATATCACGCTCAGACTGGAATGATACATTATCTTTGTATTCATTGTTGATCACTTCCTTGATCCTATCTTCGAGCTAGGAAACTTGATAAACTTCGAAGCTATATATCCTAGGAGATGAACTTACGTCCGAGGCCGTTATTTGGCAATATTCGGCTGTGTTGATTAACAAGCAAGCATTCTTAATTTCCTGGATATCAAATCGCACGTCGACCGACCGTCTGGCTTGATTCGTTGGTCTTTCAATGAGCATTACGTCAGCGGATGTCTGTAATAATCTGTTCTAATGAGATGACGAGCTTACTTCTTGAGTTTTATCAATAGGACTTCCTCTGTTATGGAAGTAAATCATTGGTTTTGAGAAGAAGTACTTCCCCAAGAGATACCAACATACCTGCATATATTTTGAGCCACTTTTTCATCAAATTAGTGAGATCAAGCAACGGCTTCCCAGTGAATAGTTTTGAACATTGTTCAAAAATTTGCCCGTAAAAATAAAACAACTCAGTTGACGAAGGTAGCACAACAGCCGGTGATGACGAGTCCTCATTTGTGGTTGTTGCTTCTAATGAACTTCTCGGCTTTTTCCCCCGGTGGACGCTGAGCATATCAGTAAGGACCCTGGACAAACTTGAGTTATAGGTTTCAGGAGTACAATGAGCTACATGCCAACCCACTTATTTTGTGCGTCAATAAAGATGCCCATGTGAGGTTCAAATGCAAACGCTAGGGAGTTGGCATGCCTCGACGTGCCTGTTGCCGACAGTCTAAGAAGATCAGGTAACTAGAGAAACGTTAGCATGAGAATAAAGTCAATTTAAAGTGAGTGGTTCCTCACTGGTGTAGCATATTTCTTGCTGATATACGCTTCGAAATCAAGGGCTTGTTGTAGGGACTGCATTAGTGTCGTGACGTTTAAGGTACTCCCAGATTTCTCAAGGAGTCGAGAAAGATCTTCTCTGAAAAGATAGGAGTTAAATGGGCAAAGTGCCCCTGGAATACCTGTATATCTTTGCTCACCGAGTGAAGTCGATGAACTTTATGCACATATTTTGCCCAACTTGCCATTCTGGAGGGAAAATTCTTGATCTTTCATTGTCGTGTACAGAAAGAATTCTCCTGAAAAAAGCAAATCGACGGGGTAGGTTGTCTAGTTGACCTGCCTCATCGGTTACTCGGAATATACGACGGTATTCCTTAAGTTCTATCGCACAGTAACGTTCAACTAATTGTGTTCGGAAGTCTTCTCCGATGACATCGACTACAAGACAAGCGTCGGTTACAACTGACGGTTTTATTGGGTTCGCCGGGTCTTGAAGGAAGCTTTGAGATCATTAACACCATTAAATAGCAAGTAGTGATAGGATCGTACAATGCATCAAAGTCTCGATCGAGTTTTGATCTTAGTTCCCCTTGAATGGTTTGGATGCGTGCCCACTGCAGTGCTATACGTGGTATTGAGATATATGACTTGAAAGGAGCCGATAATTCTTTGACAGCCTTTTTATAGTTGACGTCAGTATAATGTAGTAATCTTTTCTTGGATGAAGTACATACAGCAAGTGTTTGCGAAATCTCTGCGTATTTTTTATTCTTGACCAGCTCTTCGAGTTGACTTAATGCATTTGCTAGACAATTAACCCGTTATTCAGAAAGAAGCTCTACAGAAGTCTGACTGGGTACCAAGCATCTGGAGTCTTTTCAACGTCGTAAGACTCGTTATCAGATTCTTCTTCGCTGTATCAAGAGCTTGGATGTCCTTCGTTATATTGCGTACAACTGCTTCAGATTCGGTAGCCTGTTCTCGTATTCGAGACATTTGTCCCATAAGTTCCTAGAAGATCAGCAAGTATATTAGTATCAGTATCTATAGATTATGTTACTCATAAACCATGCATACGGAAATCATCTCCTGGATGTGCTGCATCTTTTGAGGATCTTGATTTTGTTTCAACTCTTCACGTAACGAGTTTACTTCAATGTCAAGATTGGATATATCCTGTTCTAGTCGCGATTGTATGATATCAGATTCATTAAGAGAGTCCTCTATATTACAAATGTTGAGCCATATAATTTGGTCCATATCTAGAGAAACTTCAGACCATCTGGGAAGAGCCCGTTTAATGTTGGAACGGGATTAAACTGGGACGAGAGTGTGTCCAAAGAATCAGAATAAGGCGCATTTTCAACTTGCAAGATACGCTCAATAGACAATATAACATCATGGGACAATTCAACGTCCTTCGTACTCATTGAAATGCTCATTGAGAGGGTAAGCTTAAGATTCAAAGGGTCTAGCGCTCACGTGAAGAAACACGTGCTGAGTGTTTTGAGCAGACAACCCTATATGTTGCCGAATTTACCATAAACTTTTTAATTTATTGGTTAGCTGAATATTCGCTTACACTCAGAACAGATTGGCATACGACATAGTACAGAGAAACAGACACCCCTGTTTGCAGATAGTTTTCCAAATTACGATTTGCTAGTGCCTATCTACCAGGTATGGAAATATGTCATAATTCGTGATGATCGACACACCAATCAGTAGAATTCCGTTTGTGGAAAGTACGCTCGTCTTCATTTACCATGTCTGCGCTTCGGGCAGTTTCTCGTCCAGCCCGTTCTTTACATTCATTTACAAGGGGGCACCGTTTTGCCTCACATGATTCTCACCATCATCATGAAGAACATGATTCCACTGTATATCCAAAAGAAAGTAAGTTGAAAATTATATACTAAAGTAGTCATCTGAACAGATGTTTTCAAGGCTTTGGTAGCTCCTTCTGGAGGAACTCAGTAATCGCAGTGCTTAGTATCACCGCATTTGTCAAGCTCGCACCGGCCGATATACTAACTGGCAAAGACGGAGAAGCACCTTGGTTAACACGAGTGCTAGCTCACAATGCACCATCAGCTGAAGAATGGATGCGCACTAATGTACAACATCTTGCACAATCAGAAGAGGTTGCCAAGAATACTATTACTATCCAGAGTGCGAAACAACCCGTCATAACGCGGTACAGGTCTCCAATGTGAGTCTTATTTCGGCTTGTAGATTATGGTTATGTATGGCGTGTATTCGGCGTGCATTTGTTCTAGTGGCAAGGTGGCGGTTGTCTTTTATAAATTAATGCTGATGTGTTGCGCCTTTAGGAAATTTGAACAAGTATCGCCACATAGTGTGCCAGTGGGAGGTCTTGTAGACATGAGTGATTTGGTCGTTAAATCTTGAAACCAGATTAGAACTATAGACTATTACGTAATACTAAATGGAATATGAGATTCTAGTCTTTGAGCTGTAACATCTTGTATTCGTGAGAAATCTATATGGGACCCGTAAACACACTGGTTGATATGATTATATAATTTGATTTCGCTTAACCCCAGCCAACCCGTGTCTGGGTAGTGAGAGACTTAAACTGTTCCTCGCTCCCTCCCCCGACAATATCCACGCGTCTTGCACGTCGCTCGCGGTCCCAGCGGTCTTGGGCTCCTTCGCCCCGGTTATTCTCCCCCTCCTTCGCATGTCTCAAGACTGCCCCCACCATGAACCTTCCATCAAGATGTGTGCGGACGCCGCCTAACCTACTATTTTTTTATTTTCTTCTCCTTGTACCCGCTCTCGCGTATGCTGCTCTCCCAAAGGTCGATTTCGATCGTATGGGCCATGTTGGCCTCGCGGGATCGTTTGCTGGGTTAGATTTATTTGATAATTCAACCTCACTCTCCTTTGATCCTACAACCTCCACCCTTTTATCGAGAGCATCCGATGGCTCCTTAACAAAACTGGGCTCGACCGAGGCTGGTGGGAAGATTAACGCAGGTTGCGCACTAGGGAATACTCTTTTCTTCGCCGGTTCATTTACCTCTATAAATGGGACCTCTGCTAGCAATGTCGCTTCATATTCTCTTGATGACGAAAGTTTCAGTTCATTGGGTAGTGGAGGACCAAATAATGAGGTAAATGCTGTTTTCTGTGACGAATCTGACAATAAGCTGTGGGTCGGCGGCTCGTTTTCGTCTCCAGGAGAATCAGTGGCGATTTGGGATGTTAGTGCGGGTTCATGGTCTGCTCCACCCTTTAGCGGACTCTCTGGCGCATCTTCGGAAGTACTATCGATTACGACAAATTCTTCTCAGTCAAGTCTGTTCTTCGCAGGATCGTTTGTGACAGCATTTGGTAGCAATACGACTTTCAATGGTACCAATAATCCGAATGTGCCTTTTTCTGCTGGCGCCACGCCCTTTTCTTCCTCCTTGGTCCCCATACCTCTTGAGGGTGCAGATATAACTGCCTCACCCTCTACTACTGAGTCTGGATTCTCTGATATCAACAATATACTATGTCCCTCTGGATCGGATGGCTCAGGCTCAACTTGGTTCGCAGCTGATGGGTCTACCGCTGTTATCACTGTACGCAAATTTGCTGACCTTAATGCCATGGGTATTCGGCTTGGGAATACTTTTCTAAGCAATCATGGAACAACTGAGTTCAGGTGAGGCTGTCGCCATGTTTGATCGTATCTGTTCTCACAGAACCTTTTTTTATCCTAGCTTGACATCAATTCCAGATAATTCTATACAATCCCTTACCTACCTGGACCCGACTTCTGGGACCAATCAGACATGTAGTGATCCATGTCCTCTTTCTACAGACTCGTCACTTCTATACCAAGATTTCCTTTTTACCGAGGACGTAGAGTTGACTGGTTTCCAACTGAAGTTATCTGGCTTCACTGGGAATAGTGCGGGTCTACACATCATGCAATTACTATCATCCGGAGCTTTCGCTTCCGCAGTAGCTTCAAGAAATAACGTATCCTGTTTTGCACCTAGTGCCTCTAATGTGAGCCTTATTGGAACTTGGACGGAAAGACAAGTTACTACAGATATTGCTGGGACCGTTCAGGATATCTTGACTGCTTCCGTCCCTGTCAATACTTCTTCCTCAGATGGGCCAAGTATAACTTGGATGCCATACGTTTCGAATTCTGGAAATTATCAAGTTAACATACTTGTTCCTGGATGCGTCAATTTTCAGGATTGCGACGCCCGGACTAGTGTAAAGGTTACCTTCTTCCCAGGAGGTGGACTCTCTCCAGTAGTCACTACTATTTCCCAGCAAGTTAATGAGGACACTTCAAGTACAATATACAATGGACCAGTCACACCCTCTTCTCCGGACTTTGTATCTACGGTCACTATGGCACTAGCCGATGATCCGGAAGGCTCCGGACAAAATGGTCAATATGATTTAGTTGCAGACAGGATTGAACTGGTTTTAGTATCTATTCTCAGTAATTCAAGTAGCGATAATACAACTACCTCTAACACAACAAGCACGCGAAGAGGTTTCGGATTTTTCGAATGGCCTCTATCAGAAACCAATACAGTTGATGCAGAGAGTGTCCTTGCCAATTCGACTGAGACTACTCTAGATAATGTCGGATTCCAGATTTTTAATGCAATTGGTAGTAGCTCTGTCGCAACTACAAAGGATGTCATCGCCGCTGTTGCGCATCATCCTTCCGGAACAATATTCCTTGGGGGTAATTTCTCTTTCTCGGTGGGGGAAAACATTGTAGCATTTAAGGATGGTTCTCTTACAAGCCTGTCAGACGGCGGTCTTAATGGTCCAGTAACATCTTTAGTACTTGACGGGGATACTTTATTCGTTGGGGGTGCTTTCACGGATACTCAGACATCGTCGACAAATGGCAAGGCCCGTGGAATAGTCTCCTACAGTGTGAATAGTGATTCATGGTCTTCTCTTGAGGCTGGGGTAAATGGTGCTGTATCAAGTCTGAATTTTGCCAATGGCCAAGTTGAAGTAGCTGGCAACTTTACAAGAGTTCTCACAACGACGGAAAGCTCCTCCGGTGGAACAGCCGAAGGCTTTGCAGTTTGGGATGTGAGTAATAGCACCTGGGCGAACTCGGGAGGATTCATTGTCGGTGATATGTCCTTCATCGGAAATGGGACGGATGATACACAGATACTAACAGGAAATGTTGCTGCTCTATCGAAATTCGGTGCTACAGGATTTGTGATGCTGCAGAACGGAGATAGCAATGACGGAACCCCAACTGTTAGTACTCTTACTGTGCAACTACAAGACAGTGACGACACGAAAACCTCTTCAACGACGAAGAGAAGGCGCCGTAGGGCACACGCATCTTCGAGATGGTCTTCTTTGTTGAAGTTATTGAAAAAAACTAAACGGCAATCGAGCTCGCCAGCTGCGCTTCCCGCTGAACCCGAGACGCCCGCCCCTGCTGTACTTTCAGGTGTGTTCTGGACAAATACTTCAGACTCTAGTGATAAGGTCATTCTTGGCGGAAATTTCACATTCTCTAGTGGCTCGGATGAGTCTTCAGCAGTTATTATCTATGATTTGACTTCAGGCAGCGTACAAGGACTAACTGGCAATCCTATCAGTGGAACCGTACGCTCCCTAGCTCTTGCTGGTGACGTTATTTTCATCGGCGGGGATATCACTGTCAATGGAAGTAATGGACTAGCCATCTATGATCTAAGCCAACAGACCCTCGACATGTCTGGTCTGAATTCTTTAACGTCTTCGTCAGGGTCTGTTGTCGTTCGTTCATTGACAAGTTCTGCTACGAAGTCCAACTCTATCGTTGTTGCCGGGACTTTTTCATCAGCTGGTAGTATAAATTGTGTTGGCATCTGCCTTTTAGACGTGTCTTCGAAGCAATGGTCAGCTCTCGGTTCAGGGATTAATGGTGAGGTAACAAGTGTGGCATATGGTGGTGTATGTGATTTTCTCTATTAAGCAAATTTTGTATAATGACTTAAGGATCTTCAGGACGACCAAGAGCTCCTCTTTGCTTCCGGATCTATTGTGCTTTCCGATGGAACACCTGCCAATGTAGCAATGTTCGCTTTCGACAACTCAACTTGGTCTGCTGTCGGCAATGGCAATGATATTCCTGGGGTAGTCACTGCTGTGACTGTTGACGATGGAAACTCTAGTAGTATTTTCGCCGCCGGAAAGTAAGTACAAAGTATACCACATACTATTTAGTTGGCTAATTGTAGTTGGATAGGTCGTCAGACGGATCCTCTCCATTTTTGACGTTCTGGAATGGTGTAACATGGAATACAATAGGTGCGTAAATAGTTGTAGCATTTATAATTATGTCTCATCTGGGAATGCCATAGACTCTGGATTCAGTGCATCAACCAATGTTTCTCAATTGGCTATGGTCCCTCTACAAGATCAACATTCCGCTAATTCCATTGTAGAGCAAGATCGTATGCTACTGGTATCCGGCTCTCTTGTCTCGACATCCTTTGGTAACGCATCTTCAGCGTTGTTTGATGGACAGTCATTTTTCCCATATATCACAACTTCCACAACTTCTGGTTCTGCTGGGTTCGTTTCTTCCTGTTCACCTCAATCTCAAATTTCAGCTTTGCACAACATCGTAAGTCGTACAATAACTTTCTATCTACTTGAGACTTATATGCTTTACAAATTCAGACTTTTTGGCGGTTGGTGTGGTTATCCTGATATCAATCGCAATATCTGCTGGTGTAGTTTTCCTTCTCGTTCTCCTTGGAATCCTCTGGACATTATTTGCAAGAAGAGACAACAACAAGGTCGATTACACGGCATATGAGGATGATGATGACTCAATGCATCAACGTCCATCTGAATTATTAGAACATATCAACGCAGCTACGCGGAACACCATCATAGGTCCATCCTCACCTTTCCAAGATTCATATAAAGAGGAGGAAGCGGTTTTAGCAGCTACATCTGCAGATCCGTTTGCTGGTGATCATGATGGTGATCATTTCCGTCGTGCTGAGACACCTTCAGAGGCGATGGGACTTGGCATGGCAGCTGACGAGCAGGGTCGTCCAGCGCATGCTCGATATTCGTTTGACGGTGCAGGGGAGGGTGAACTCCCATTAGATGAAGGCATGAGTATAGAAGTACTTGATGATCGTGATGCTAAGTAAGTTCAATATATTTATTAATGTATCCACATTGTCTAACGTGCAACCCCTTATAGTTGGTGGTACGCACGAGACGTCTCCACAGGTCGGGAAGGCGTTGTACCAGCTGCATATGTTATGTGATCGTATCATTATTTTCTTTGCTCTATCCCTTTATTTCGGTATTAGTGTTGTTTCATTCTCTTTTCTCACTGCTCACGACTCGTCACGCTTTGGTTCATGCAGTTCAATTCATTTCTCTGCCTTGCTTTGCTCTGCACTTCGCTATTTTTCTAAGCATTGCCTATAGCATTATTTTCAACTACTCCACTAATTTCTTATATTAATTGTTCATTCGTACAATTTTTACCCCCCCCCCTTTCATATCCTTTTACAGGCTTGTATACCTTCTGGACTTTTGTTACAACAATAAGCCTTTTTTATCGATTTCCTACTTCCTAAAAGCAACAACCCAACTTCCTACTTCTTATGTTCCTTACTAGCAAACTTCTTTTTTTTCCTTACCTTTTCTACGTTGTTTCGCGTTATTATCAGAGACAGATTTTTTTTTCACTTTCGTTAATTCTTTTTATTCGATGGGAGGGTTTAAGTGTTAGGCTTCTACTACAGAAAATACCCTGTTTAAAAGGGCGGGACATCCTTTCGTGTTTTCTTAAATTATAGTCTGCCCTCTACTGATGTATAGAGACCATACACAAAGCGCACAAAAAATAAATAAATAGGGAAACAGGTAGTGCACATGGGCTGGGGGAGGAATGAACGAAAGTCGCAATATGATATGATAATTGAAAGGAAACAAGTGAATTGTTTTTGAGGTATAATTGAAGACTACATATCGTAGGACCTTCAACTCCATATGATATACAGAAAGAATCAAGGCCAGAAGCTCAAACACGAATAACATTAATTATCAGGTTCATGCTATAATTTTTTGTGAGGTCAAACTATAGGTACACTGTCCTATTGTTATCACATTTGAATAGATAGTTTAGCGTTCCCTGTACTACAAGCAGTAGACTTATTTTCTATGGTGCTATTTTATGTTGCCACAGCGTCCCGTCCGGTCACTCACACTACTTAGTTTCAAAAACATCATTACTGTAAGCTTCTGTATTCTGTTTGTCTTACACCATATCCTTCACTATTTGTTGTATAATACCAGCCCGGAACCACATAGAATTCTAGGACACTATTTCTATGATAGAAATCGAGAGTTGCGAGTAAATTACAAGGTGCACATCCTCTCATATTCTGACATGTAAGAGATCAAGTACAAAGCATGAAAAAGAAACAACAGATAGCAATATAGACGAATTCTTATATGCATATGAAGAGCCATTTACTGAAAATAGAAATGTTAGGTATTAGTTCCAAGATAATGATGATTCAAGAAAAAGACGAGGAAGTAGATTGTGTAGGAACTTACCTGGAGTAAAGGGTCCCGATAATGTTTTTGATGATTGTTTCTGAAGCCTATCTGAGTCTTGAACTGTTCTCTCCGTTTCTGGTCTCGGAACTCCTTAACATGTCGTCCAGCCTCCCGAGCCTCCCACGATTTCTCGCTTTGATAACCTCAGTGCCGCTTCCATAAGCGCCAAATCCTCCCTTACGAGGAATAAGTTGAGAATCCTTGTCTGAAAGTAGTCGACGAACAATGGCAGCGCCGGATTTGGGATCCTCCGTAGATGGAGACGGGGTGAAAGAGAAGGATTGAGCGTAGTAACGTTTTAAAGAACGGTGTCCGATACGTGCACCTGAAGGAAGGACAAGTTCGTATGGAGTGTCACCATAGGTCATTTGGTCTCCCGGAAGAGTGTCTAGCTCATCTGAGTCGAAGTCTGAATCTGAGTCTTCGGTTTCTGATGAAGGGACGGCGTCGACAACTTCGTCGACTTCGGCACTCTCGTCATCTGTATCCTCCCACTCGTCACCATCGTCGACATCTTCCTTCTCTTCTTCATCATTACCATTTTCTACCGACTCGACGACTTTTTTGATCTCCCTCTTCTCGTGACGTCGCTTCTTTCTCAGCTCGTAGTCAGGATAACTCTTTTCGAAATTATAAAAGTCTGAAAATTCTAATTTATCTTTCATTGTCCCATACGCTATTTTGCAATGGCTCTTGTCAATCATGTGTTTTCTTACCGCTTCAAGTGTGCGGAATTCACGGCTCCGGGTGTTGCAGTAAATGCATATATTCCCGACTGCAATTTTCTCGCCCAGGTAGGTTATTAAGCCAGTGGCGTCAACCAGGTAGTCCGCATCCGGGATAAAAAAGGAATGCATCTGGGACATATGTGAGAGGTTTGATTGAAGTGAGGAGGAGACGATGGGCAGAAAAGGCAGTGAGAAGGAGAGAGACGAGATCGGGCTGCCGCAATTTTTTGGTCAATAGTTGCGTTTACTTCATCTTCCGTAGCGTCTGGTCTAACAGATAATGATGGGGCAGGTTGGGATGGTCCGGCGTTTGGTTGGGAAGGTACTGCGTCTGGATGGGAAGGTACTGCTTCATTTTGTGAGGGAAGTTCCTTAGTCTGAACCGATTCTAGTTTAGTTGTCTCGGAAGTAGAATCCTCATGATCTTTTTGAGATGATTTCAACTCATTTTCCTTATGCTTCTTGGAATTTAGGTGTGATCTATATGCGTTTTCCGTTGTATAAGTTTTACTTATTAAAATAAATTAGCACTATGAGATAGAGATAGTATAAATTTTTCAAAGTTACATACTGGCAGAGCTCGCACATCGAGCCCCTTGGAGAGGACATGATGGCCGTCTCCTGTCTACGTTCCAAAACCTTTTGATTGAATAATGTTACTGAAATTGGCGGAAGGTTTGCCACACGACGCTTCATGTTGTACCTATGGTGATCTGATTTGTAGTGTAGTCCTATGATATTCGAGTTTAAAATCGTGCATATAGACAATGTAAAAAGTTACCTACTTTGATCTTCTCCCGTAGGAAATGCAATTGAGCATGAGAGGCATGTAAAGAGCGCCTGATTTCCCGCAGGACTGCTAGAAGTGGTGGCCATCATTGTCTATTAGAGAAGACGTCGACGATGGAGAAAGATGGTTGGTAGAAGTTGTTTTATGAGCAAAGTCGTCGTCGACTTGACTATTTGGATCCCTGACAGAGAAATTACTAATGCCGCGCCGATTGCAAACCCCTTACTAATGCTAGATAGCGCATACATTGAACAATCCATCATTCTTTTAAAAGGTATTTTCCTCAATCGTCACACATGAATTTAAATACATTGCAGTAAAACATGGAATTTTGCAAGGATACAAAAACATAGGATCTGAGTGCTATCCCATAATCACAACTACAGAAAGAAAGCGAGGAAAGGAGGGAAAGGGACTACGAAAAAAGAGATACACGCCATAGCAAAATTAGTACACTGAGGCCTTCTTTGCTGCAAGCTGAAGGTGGGCGGAGTACTCGTCATATGGGAATTTGCTTGGTGGAATCTCACGCCAGAGATCGGGGGTAAGGAAGGCATAGGTTTTGGTAATCTATTGCAGAAAAAAGCGGTAGAGTAAGTATTTAGATGGATAGTATATTAGAACATGGACTTACGGCTGCGAAAGTGGCCTTCAAGAAGTTACCCATGGTAGCAGTGTTACCCTTTGATTGAGTGTAGCAATCTTCAACACCGGCGAGTTGGAGAATACGCTTAGATGCAGGTGCAGCGACGAGACCAGTTCCACGGGGAGCGGGGATGAGACGACACATAACGCTACCAACTTTCCCGCTGACCTTACTTGGGACAGTGTGAGGCTCTCCAAGGGCAGCACCCCAATAACCCCTACGGACAGGGATAACGCTCAATTTAGCCAGGATAATAGCACCACGGATGGCGGTTGCAACTTCCTTAGCACACTTTACACCAAGTCCAACATGACCATCAAAGTCACCGATGGCAACGAAAGCCTTGAATCGAGTACGCTGACCGGCCTGGGTCTGCTTTTGAACGGGCATGATCTTCATAACCTCATCCTTGAGTTTGGGGAGGAAGAAGTCAACAATCTGGTACTCCTTGACGGGGAGGGAGAAGAGGTAGATTTCCTCCATGGACTTGATCTTGCCATCCTTGACAAGACGTCCGAGTTTAGTTACGGGCTGCCATTCCTTCTCCTCATCCCTGCGGCCCCCACGGCGAGCACCCCTGCGTCCACGTCTATCACCACCTCGTCCGCGTCCGAATCCACCACGACCTCTGCCAGTGTCAGCCATCGTCTACTTTTTAGTTTTGGTTTGAAGAAAGGGGTGTCTATAGAAGGGTGATTCAGTCAGTTTATCGACATCCAACCGGCTGAGTTGAAATCCATCGTCACAAGAACGAAAGACAAACAAAACATCATGACTACAGATTCTAGATAGATGCTCTAGTCTTCAGAACTCAAGAACAGGATACATACTCTTCGAAGGGTGTCTTGATGTTGTCCAACGAATGGCTCTACGACTGTTCACCTCAAAATCTCGCGTCTAACGATGTTGCTTACTAATCAACACAGATCTCACTATTTTTACAAATGTTGTAACATTACAATGATAATAAATAACATTTATGTTGATAAAATTCATTCGTCCACTTAAGGTCATGGATAACTAAGACTTGATCCAAAAGGCTAAGATATAATGTAAAACGATAGGATCATTCATTGAGATCTCTCTGCAATCTCGTAATTTTCTACCCTACTTCAGAGTTAATCCTTCAACATAACGCCATTCGTCACATTGATAATTCCTTTTCTCTGACATCGGAAACGCACATTAATGACCTTGAGATTTCATAGCTGGGCGCTCACATTATTAATTTAGTATTTAGTACCAGAAGCAGTACGCAACGCAAGGATACTTGCCTATTATGCCCCACTAATGAACCCCACTTTTTGGCATAACTATATGAATTTCTAGATTTACAAGGATGGTGTGGGTGCCAGATTTTTGTGAGATCGAGCAAGATGGGTTGTAATTTTTTATCACGAGAGATTTGCTACCTTTGGAGTTTTATGGCGCTGGAGGAATAAGAGATAATATAACTGAAATATTCGGGCTAACTCAGAATAATACAAGAATCCGAGTACAGAAATTGTTATGTTTATTCTAATGTAATTCAGCGCACGCAACGTCGGGTGGTATTGACGTTACAACTACATCTCTCTCTCCCACTCAACTACATCTTTCAGTTACCGAAATATCAATGGAAGTTTATCTTGGTGGAGCTTGGTTCACACAGAGTGGCGTGAGAAGCACAAGCTGAGAATGTGAATTTTGCACAAATGGCCGAGCTGGTGGGCTACCCCGTGTAAAGGTAGAGAATAATGTGGTAAGACGGGTAAAGTTGTTTGAGAGACTGTTTGGATCTAAGAAGGGAGTTTTGTTATAGTTCTGTGCAAATATTTGCCGTGTTTGTTTCTTAAACAATTTGTGAAAATATGTAACTTAACGATGCATTAAGATATTGGTAATCATTGGAGCTCTGTGATTTGAATTTTTATAGATATAGATTGGGTGAAAATGATTTTGTTGCAAAGAAAATGAAGAATGGTAAGGGTCAGGCAAAATATGTCTTATTTGCTTACCCTCAAGCAAAATAAGAGATGGGTTAGGTAAGCCATTTCGATGAGTCAGCTGCGGATACGGCTTCAGGCAGCTCATTATCTCTGCAAGGTTTACCTGCAACCACGACGACCTCGTACTTTTGCAATCTTCTCAAAGCATCTATAAACAGCTCTTAATATCCTCTTCGTACTCTATCAAGTTGGAAGGATACAATGTCGAATTTAACTACCAATATTATAAATCAACAACAGTTTAGTATTTGCCCCGCGTAAGTACCAGTTTTTCTTGTTTTTCTTGCTTTCCTCCTTGCCCAAACCTACAATATGCGTATGAGCTCACATTTATTTAATTATATAGCAACGGACGTCAATCCGTTGGGGATGGGGCTTTATCTGCTGACGCTGTGAACTCTGATGTCCTTGCCATCTGCCAGGTGGAAGGCTCTGACGATATCTACTACTATAGGTATGCCCCCTTGCCCTAGAATGCAAAACTTCTATCTTAATCATTTTCTCTGTTATCACTCCTTAAATATACTTAGCACTACGTTCTCTGGCGGGTGTATGTGGCGTTTTTGACACCGCTATGGAAAAAATCCCGCCCGATATCCCTTCTCGACGAGGTATCGACAGAGGCGGGTCGTTGGCTAGTGTGAGAGACTGGCCAATGCGTTCACTTTCTTCCTGTTCTTCTACATCATCTTCAGCTTCTTCTTCAGCATCCGATTCAGATTTCAGTAGTGTATCTTCTTCCCCCGTTTTCCGTTCCAATCCTGGGAACAGAGTGGGTGGAAGCGTTGGAGCTCTTGCAGCAGCAAAACTTGTTTACCCTCACACACCACCAGAGTCAGATCCGGCACTCAATCATAGTAACAATGACGGAGTTTTCGCGTCTTCTTTTGGCCAAAGTCATAGTGCCTTTCCCATCAAATCCAAAGAGAACGTACCATGTGACGTCCCCCGTGCCTCCGCTCATGACGATTTGAACGCCGTCCAGATCCAGAAGGCGGTTGACAATAATTACAATGGCAAAACTAATTTTAATTCCAATTCTAATGCCTTTCATGGTTTGGCAACTCCACCCTTGACCCCAGATGACACCTCTCCCATGCGGTCAGCTGTTGGTATGCCTTTTAACAACACCAACACCAATACAGTTGCTACTGCTGCTGGTGTACACGCGGCAGCAGCGAACGATTCTTCCGCGGCGGATATGTTGTTAAGACTATTTCCGGGTTCAGTGCGTATGGCCTTATCTTACGCCAAAAGCGTACGTATATCCTCTTCAGAGCTTGCCGGCCCGTCGGCTACTGCTTTAGAAGACGGCTTTGCGTTTGAAGGTATCATACTTGACATTCCAGGTCATCCCCGTACGTTGTATATTGATGGCAAGGGTGCTGAGAATGTAAAACTTCGAGAAAGGTATGTATCTTTCTATATCTGTACATCCTATCTCCCATTGTTTTATGGCTTCTATGGGCATATTTCAATGATTTTACTATAATTGATCTTGTTTCGAACTTCTTTTGACATAACTAACATTTTTTTCTTAATTGCTTACAGTATCGTCGCTCTTCTCGACCTTGCCAGCGAGCACCTTGATTGCTCCGCTCTTGTTATTGCACTGGAGCGCTCGAATCCGGCTCTCAAGGAGCTTTTGCACTCGTTTTTATATGTAGGGGCTTCGGTGGTTACGAAACCACCATATCCCTTGGATAGTGCTTATGTTCTCGTTGGAATTGAGTGCTGAATGAATTGAATGAAAGAAGTCGACAATTACTATTTGTATTGTCACTGAGCCTAGGATTTCGGTCTTGTGTTGGTTTGCGTGTTGTATATATTAACAAAAAAGGGGATGGCATGTTTTTGTGTGGAGATGCCCTGTTCTGTTCTGTTCTGTTCTGATTTCCCAAATTTGGTACACTCGAAAATATATGAATTTTCTAATAGTGCCTTTATTGTTGCTTAATCATGTCTCTAAAATAATACGATTGATGAAACCAAATGTTATTTTCTTCGATCTTGTTGACTAATTTGTGCGTATGTGTGTATGTATCTTATATCTAATCGCATCAGAGATGGATAGATGGGTAGATAGACTTTAGGCTTTTTCACGTTTCTCGTTCGATGTTCCCCGTGAGATCGCTGACCTTGACTTCAGATTCGAAAAGGGCTCTGCACATCTGGCGTCCTGTGCTCTATGCTTATGGTCTTCTTTTGTGTCGTATGAATAGAACCCATAGCCATAATGCATTGGGTCAAGTACATAGTATGCGCTGTTTCGTTATTATGACAAGAATTTGTAATGCAATGATCTAATTCGGAACTATAATTAAGGCAGACTGCTAGTTGTCTGCAACAACGAGGCCAAGCATCGCCTCTCTGCCATTCCTCCACCTTGCCATCATATTCTCCATTCACCATTTCCAAGTAAGCCTTGGGCTACAACTATCCAAAAGAAGATTGTAGCTGCTGCCAACGGTGCTGAACAGCTAAACGTCAATCAAAACGAGCTACTTCTGCTTTTACTTCTATATCTTCAATTCTGCACGTTTTTTCATCAACAACAATAAGATAATATATTTTCTGTTGTCTTAGACTCTTCGATCTTAGACTCTTCGATATCCATCAACAATATCAGGGTGCAAGAGTACTTGAGGACCCCTCGTCGGCCAAACGGTGTCCCGTCGGATCCGTTTCTCGTTTTGAGCCCTTCTTGAGAAGAGTAAACGTTACAACGAGCAGTAGCGACTCTTGTTCAGGACGGAAGAGGAAACAAAGCAAAGTTTGCGTACTACCTACTTCCCAAGTTCAGTTGGACAACTAAACTAGAGTCTAGAAGATATTTGAGGACAAATACTATTTTTACGTATCAAGTATTGAGGAAACAACACAGCGTAGATATTCTACAACGACCCGAAATTATACATTAGATACATACATACACCAGATAAAAGCGCTGACTGAAGATGGGCTTGCTCGGTGATGTGTTTCGATTTTTCCTGAAGGCTGTTTGTGGGCCTATTGTTCCCCAAGATGAGAAGCCTCCCTATCCACAACAGCAGCAGCAGCCGTCTGGGCCGCACAAACCACATGTTGAGCATGTGTCTCCTCCTCCCTCTAGCCAGCAACAACACCAGCAACAGCAGTATGGAAAACCCTATGTGAGTCCCGTCCTTTGCTTGAAGGAGTCGACGCTTATGGGCTGGAATTTCCAACATACTTTCATCAAAAACAACAACGGTGTTGTATATCAACCTCTGTGCCGGCAAAATTTTCTACTACCAATATTTCAATGCTTTCGACGCTCCTATTAATAGCATCACAATGACTACCTCGCAAATGCGCAAGACCCATACTATATCTCTCTTCGCAAACGCGGGATGAAGCTGGCCGACAGATGGGTGAGCTATTCGGAGCGAGTAGGAAGGCGTACGAACGTGGGGATGGTGCCGAAGCCAAGCGGCTGTCAGATGAGGCGAAGGCTCTGAGGAAAGAGAAAGATAGGTTGCATGATGAGGCCGCTGATTGGATCTTTATGGGTGAGTTTTTTAAAGTGTTCCTTCAAAATGGAAGGCTTTGATGGAGAGGGGGAGAGGGCTTTTATTTGATACCATACTGGTATCTTTGATTCTACGCACCCTTCCTTTCTCTCTGAAATATCTCCCTTTCACGGTCTTTACTGACTACATGTTTAACATATGTATGTGATAATAGAAAACAACAGGGGCCGGGAACCTGGGGAAGTTGATTTACATGGGCTTCGTGTGGAAGAAGCTGTTGAGCGTACGGAAAGGTTTATTATTGACTCGAGAAAACAAGGTCTTACTGAGTTACGGCTCATTGTTGGTGAGTATTCCCACTTATAATGATTTGAAAGAGAGAAGTTTGGAAAATTGACAAGGGACAATATACTACGTTTCACCTTCTTAAATTGTTTTGTATGTAGGCAAAGGACTACATTCTCAAAATCACGAAGCTAAATTGAAACCTCGGATTGAAGAGCTTATGCAGAAGTACGTCCATTCTTATTTTATACGTTTCTTAGGTGTCTCTAATACTCCTTGTCCTTTTTGTGTAACAGGCATAATATAGTTGCTGAGCTAGACCCGGAAAATTCTGGCGTATTACTCGTGCATTTGGACGGACAAGGACAGACTAGGGGAGGCCGGACTATCGATTCTGGTGAGATTACGAGACGGCTTGAGGAAGGAGATGAAAAGAGCTGTATTATTATGTAATGTAACCCAGTAGTATAATCAATATCATATGAGAACTTGTCTTATGCTCCTATGGTCTCCAACACTATATATACTGAGGCGGTACTATCATTATCAACATCATAGAAACTAGAACTAGAATCAGAGACTAGAGCTGAAAGTTAAGACGCGAAGCTATCGTCTACCATATTATCCGTATTATGCACTGGAAACCTCCCGGGATAGACTGTCTTCGACACCAATTTCAAGCCCATTTCGTCAATAACACTCTCATCCGACGCCAATGTTTGCGTCCGCATTGCAATTCTTATGAACGATACGTGCGAGCTGGTCGCATAGGTTGGCGAGAAGACGCTGCTTCTCCTCTTCTTCTATCACGAGAGCGTTAAATAGTACAAGTTATAACAATCCTTACCCGTTTCCAAATAACCCGGACCCGACGCCTTACCAGATATTTCATTTATTACCTGACGCATCTCCGGATGATGTAAAGACTCGATGTGAGTTTTCATCTCTACCATTATCCTTTCCCATCTGTATGGCTTCCCTTGCCGTTAAGATTCGAAGGTCCATACAAATTCATACATAGATAAACGCGTCCCTCTTTCGAGGGTTACTTGTTCTATTCCATTGTTTCTTCCTTGGCGCCTATATCCTCTTTCTATTCCAAATTTCTCCGACTTTGCCTATTAAAACAGTGAAAGAACTAAAGAAACTGAATAACTAATATTCCAAAAAATAGACTACGAGCTAGTCAAGCTCTACCATCCTGACTCTTCCGAGTCCCGAAAGCTTGAACCAAACCCTTCAATCCGGCATGCACAATTCAGCGCAATCACTCGAGCGTACAAGAGTCTGCAGAAGCGCGCTGCTGGTGTGGAACCTGGGGAGGAAGGTGATGGTGCTTGGGGAGCCATGAACCCCTGGAAGCGGGCTCCATCTTTGTATAAGAGGAGGTATGAGGAACCTAGGTTTGTGGATGAGAGATGGAAGGATAGAGTGTTGTGGGTTTTGCTTGGACTTGTGAGTTTGTTCTATGGAATCTTGCTCTAGTCGGCTTTTTTTGTCTCCTTCTCAATCTATCACCCATTCCATTCTTTGACCAAGTACGCAGTTTCCATGATAGAGCCTTGAATGTTTTCTTCATGCCATTCTTAACACCCATTCCTTTACTGACATCTTGATTAATCCAATTTAGACTTTTGTTACTGTAGCAGCACAGACTCTCGTCGTCCGCACACGCAGCTTTCAAGATTTCCGACATGATCAATTTACGTTCGTAAACGCAGCTTCACATTCATGGAAGCCACCCGAAGGTACCGGTGATCCTAGCTCAAGTAATCCTGAACCGACCCGACCTCGACATTGACTTCGACCCCATCGCACCACCAAGCTCAAGTTCAAGTTCAGGAGCGAGTATGCCTAGTGATGATTATAGACTTGTTGGACGAAAATCTTAGGTTAAAGAGTTTCTCAATAATTCAATTCATCTATAATGATTTCTTATTTTTTTTTTCGACACGAGAATACCGAATTTGATTTTCCTTCATTTATCTCGGCTTTGTCATTGATCGATAAACGGGGGAATCTAATGCATCTAGTAATTACTACAAGCACTTCCGCAAAAAAGGTGTAGTTATGTGACATGTTTGGAGGTTCGAAGGCCCGAAGAAAAAATATGAGAAGGGGAAGAGTATTTATCATAAAGAGGACAGCCATCTAGCTTAGTCCCTGGAAGGTCAAGGAAAGCTAGGATAAAATATAAGCAAACGTGATATTTCATTACTTTTCATCAAAAAGAAATCAACAAAATAAACGCCCTTGAATTCCAGATCACGGATCATGAATGAAGGCCAAAAACTATTCTTAATATAGTTGTACATGCATATACAACACATATCAGCGTGTGGAGTGTGTCACCCAGGTCTATAGCCATTGAACCAGCAAAATCAAGAGAGAAAAGAGGAAGTAGGAGAATGAACCTCATCAAAGTCGTTGGCTGTTTACACTCGAGTCTCCTCCTATAACCCACAACTCGTCAGTCCTAAGAATTACAGAAGACGAAGAAACAAAGATGAAGAAACAAATACTTACCAAAGATATCCAATACTTCTATTGTATATTCATCCCAATAGTCTTCAAGTATTTATACCCTGATATACAAATACCGTACACACATCTACATCCCTTCTCCCCTTGAGCCAAAAGTAGAACAAAAGGTACACGTCCAGTCATCTTTCTGTTCTCATTCTCTGAATTTGCGACGACACAAAACACCCTTCCCTGTCCTCTCCTCCCCATATCAAAGAGAGTATTTTCCAAGCAGCTCAGAAAGTATCCTAGCCACAATACCCGCTCCCTCCTTTACGACCTGGCCCTCTTCATCCCCCTCTCTCTCAATAACTCTCTTCAAAACCCTATCGAATCTATCCGGATGCCACCTTCTTAGCGCCTCTTTAATCCTTTCCCTTACCGTCTGATTTGTTGAATGGGAGGGTGACAGTAAGAATGAGGAGATAGCGTCAAAGGTCAAATCTAGTGGGGATGAGGGACAGGTCACCATGGGCCAAGGAATGGTCGAAAAGCTCAGGCTGAAATGGGGAGTTGACATAGTTGAGTTGGTATTAGCAGTTATCAAAGACCAATTCTTCTCGTACGTCGCCCAAGCATGCCTCATAATTCTATCATCAGCAGCCTTCCTTCGTCTCTCCTTCTCTACCCTCTCCTTCTCCCTCTCTCTTTCCCTAGCTCTCCTCCGCTCCCTCTCCTCTTGTATCTTCTTCCTCTCAAGCTCCCTTTTAAGACTAATCCTAGCTTGTATTCTCCTCACCTCCTCCTGTACAGCTCTCGTCCTCTCTGCTTCACGCATTGCAGCCGTCCGGCGTGCTTCCTCTTCAATACCCCATGCCCTGGCTTCCGTCTCAATCTCGCGTGACGTCTCTGCCCAGGCTTGTTGGCGTGCAGTTTCACTGGATGTAGAGGTGGTACTGGACGAGGCGGAAGTAGCGTCCCACCGATAACCATTTTCAAACGTTTTGTTGAAAGTTGGTATATATGAATAGTTGCTACTGGCTGTAGTGCTATCCGGGACTCTAGTAGAGCAAGAGCACGTACGAAGACGAGTAGTAGAAGAATGTGAAAGAGGGTTAAGGGGTGATGAGAGAGATGGAAGGTGATAGGTTGAAGAAGCAAAAGTCGAGCCGGAATAAGAGCGGGAAGTAGGGGAAGTATTAGAGCTGATATTTGCGTTAGCTTCTTTTTCACGTCTACGCTGGTGTTGCTCTTCAACCCATGTCGATGTGCTGACAGTTCTCCGGCGCCTGCTCGTACTATCATCTTCGTATGGGAGGGGGGTACGGGTCCGTCTTAGGTGTTCATAGGAGTACGGTACATGATCAGCACGAATTGAAGTACTGTTTGCACGTCTGTGTCGGATCGACGACGGATCCGTAGCTTCAGCTCCTTCTGACATGCTATTAGTCGTTGATGTATGGTTTGGTATCACTGGCGATGATAACGGGAACAAACGTCCCCTCTCGTCCCTATCGTACGAAGTCGACAGTGGATTATCATGACTTGAAGAACGGGAATGAGAGCGATAATGGCGAGAATACGGGTCCCTGAATATAGAGGATGAAGAAGATGAAGAAGAAGTCTCGTCCGGTGGGTAGTGGTTATACCTATATGATTGTTCTCGCAGGGGACTTGGAATTCTATACCGAGGAAATTCTTTACTGCGCGCTGTACCCGAGTATAGATATGAATGTGTATGTGAATCGAAGGTGTTTCCCAAATGGTGGTTATACCCGTATCCTGCTGTCGCCATGATTCCACTCCTTTTTTACAGAGACACTACAAAAGTTAGTTGCCGACGTGAAACTCGCACCAGGTTTATAAACGGTATTGGAGTTTGTAGTGCAGTGATTTAGAAAAGGACAGAGATGAAAGTAGTTTGTTTGCCAGAGATTACGAGAGTGTTAATAGAGAAAAACGTATAGCCTTTATCAGAAAAGCCAGAGGGGATAGTCAACAGGGAGTGGAGGTATTCGTGTTCAAAGTCAAGATGAAAACAAGACTCAGGATGTGGTCAAATGAGAGAAGAAGAAAAAGAAAGCGTGTAGTGAAAGTGAAGAAGACAAGTTCTACCTGCCCTCTAGCTCTATGTTTAGTTCGTGATCTTCCCTTCAAGAGAAGTTCAGTATGTTGCTGTCCTTGTTTCTGCCTTCAGCCCGTGTTGCACTAGGAAGTAGGCTGTTGCTAGATAAGGTCTTGCTTTTGGACAACACTCAGCACTCGGATTGTCGTCGAAGCAGGCAAACGGTGTGATATAAGCTGGAAGACGAAGCTATCTATGGCTTTGTATGACTGAGATCCGGTATAGAGTGTTCAGGTTGAAGGGCGTGTTAGCTCTACCTATTAGACCGTGGCCGCACACACCGTGAATGGGCACCGATCGTAGCACTCGGCACGGATTCACATTTTTCTCTCTCTTCCCCTTTCACGTTAGGTCAATCTTGGTTGATCACCCGCGCTCTTGTCAAGTCTAAACCAAAAAGGGTCAGCTTGTCACTGGCCATTTATATTTTACCTCTTATATACCAGAGCTGACCAGTATTTTGAGTAATCCTGGAATCGGATCTAAAGTGTTTAGGAGCTGTTATCCCACCCGGGACTTAATTCGCCTTGCCTATGCCACGATGCGTATTGTGATGAGGGTATGTAAGTCTGCACTCTCGATTCCTGAGGAGATGCTTCTAATACGAACACCCTCCACGTTTTTTGTGAGCACCTCTACTCACATTTCCGGTCTTCATTCAGGTGTATTTGTATTGAATGAAGTTGTTAATTACTGGTTATTATTCGCGCGTACTGTCTCAAGATTGAAATAGGCAATTGAATCTACTGTATTGAGTGGAGTAGTCATACATGTGATGTTGTCGAAGATGAACATCAGCCTGAGTTGGGACAAGTGGAGGATTTGAAGAAGCACTAGTGCTCTTGGACATATAGCTTGGTACTAATGACGTCATCCTCTCTCAGTGCATAACTACAAATTTCCTATTTTCAGCACCAGATCGACCAAGCAAGCGTGTTTGTACATCAACAGCTTGATTTATTCGCCAAATTGTACAAACTTTAGATTTGAAAAAATGAAGCAAAAAGTTATTATGTTCGTAAAACAGTATTTGAACTCAACATTTGCTGTGTAGAAGCCTTTGCACCACTCAATTGGAGAATTTGAGTTGACCAGATGGTCAGTTCATTGACTTTGTATGACTACATGTACAAAGGGACAACAATAGGAAAGAGAGATAAGACAATGCAAGAAGAGGGGAAAGACGCTGAATTCACCATCAAAAGATAACAGAAGTAAAAAAAAAATCTATATATACTATAGTAGATGCTGAAAAGAGATCCGAAATTAAAGACGGAAAACATTAAAAAATGAGATGGAAGACACCCGCCGAATCGATACACATACATACAAAGAGACGTAGAGAAAGGTCATGTAAAGATGAAAGAAAGGCTTTTTGTCTACCGCCTGTTCGTCTTTCCCATTTTGCGTTTGCCTGCAAATAAGTGCTTTGGCTGTGATGATAGTAACAAATATTTTAAGAAGGGACTCTAGTCAGCTTTCTTCGTAATTAGCAGATCGAGTTATGAGGTACCCACCATTTTCGTTTTGATAGCCCGATCGGCTTCGCCTGCCTTTGCATGGTAATTCCGTTCACGTTGGCC
This sequence comes from Pyrrhoderma lamaoense, assembly GCA_002794735.1. NCBI lineage: Eukaryota > Fungi > Basidiomycota > Agaricomycetes > Hymenochaetales > Hymenochaetaceae > Pyrrhoderma > Pyrrhoderma lamaoense. Next base: position 91,239 of record NBAZ01000025.1, on the reverse strand, counting down.
AAGGTTGCGAAGTTTGAGCGCTTTAGTGGCTTGCTATATACCCGGATTCATAAAGTTAGTACTAGGAAAGAGAAAATTATTGATAGTACGAACCGCATCGTCTTTTAACCCAGCAAGTTGCCTATTCGACCGAGGGTGTCTTTGTGACACAGCAGCAGCGCCAGAAAGTGTCTTTACACGCTTCTTCGGTGTCGTATCCCCTCCATTGTCAACATCCATTTCATCGAGTTCATCGTCATCATCATCACCACTCTCATCAATATCCATCCCCTCTTCCTCATCTCGTTTTCTTTTCCTTACGGCAGCAGATGCAGCTTGGGCCTTTGCAAGAATCTCCGCTCGTTCTTGTATCCGACTGGGGTCAAATCCAGCTTTTGTAAGTCCCTCTGACAACTCTGACAACGTCTTCAATCCTGATGTACGTGGAAGTCTCGCTCCGTGCTTCATGGCCTTCTTCGTCGCTTGTGACATCATCCTCTTCTCCATCTTTTCCCTTAGCTCTTGTGCTTCATTTTCGTCGTCTGAGTTCAACTCCAAATCCGAATCGTGTTCATTATAAAAACCTTCTGCTTCAAGTTTTTCTTCCTCACGCTCCAGGGCTTCGAGTTTCTCTTCGATATCTGGGTCGATAAAGTCCGCTACGTTCTTCCCATCCATAATCTCCGGTATGGTATCGAACTTCCAGTCGTCGTTATCGAGTATGTAATTCTTCTTCAAGTTTATGAGATAAACACCCGCACCACCTTCAGCTTCCTCAATATCACGTTCAAGTTGTTTGCGTTCTGGATCATTCTTATCGTATTTCCTACGGGAGGCAGCGGCTTCGGGAATGAATGGCTTCCTCTCGATGTCATCCCGCGGCTTAGGTTGGGCAACGTGTATTCTGTTGATAACCGTGTTTATCTTGCTCCCCTTGAGCTTAGTGTCTACTCGATGAGCTAGCAGTGCATCACAAGAGACGTTCTTAACGTCCATAACACCCTCCTCCGTATAGCATGAAACCTGAACATGTTTTATTCCCTCGCTGTTGATGATCTCCTCAATAGGGGCCCTCACTTCTGGGGATAGGTCGCTAAGCTTACAAACATCTGACTTATTGATGACAATAACAACAGGTTTGCCGCCAAATAATGGTTTGATGGAGTGGAATAGGCTGCACTGAGCTTGTATAGAATAACCGCACTGTTCACTTGGGTCGATGAAGTAGAGGACACAGGCTTTGAGATGTGCAAGGGCAGTTATGCTTTGCATTTCAATAGTGTTCATATCCTCAAGAGGATGATCAAGGATACCAGGTGTATCGATAACCTGCCACCGAAGATATTTATAGTCGAGATGTCCTACGAAGAGCGATTTGGTCGTGAACGCATACGGCTGGACATCTACATCCGCACGTGTTACTTTGTTGAGGAAAGAAGACTTTCCAACGTTCGGGTATCCACATAATAATAGTGTACGAGTATTAGGATCAATTGCCGGGAGACGAGCAAGATGCTGCCTGACTTGTTCAAGATATGCAAGTGGGTCCTTTTGTCGGCGCATGATTGTAGCCATCCGACCAAGAGCTGCTTTTTTTAGTTGTTTGCATCGGTATAAACTGTCGCCGAATTTCAGTAAACGGACATAGTCCTTGGCTACTTGGTCGATAAGATGTCGGCAAGTCCGGAGTTGTCCAAGTGCCAGTTTGTAGTGATTTTTGTCGTAGAGTACATTCATTAGAGAAGCGAGGAATGGATGGAGATCCTATTATTATTGAAGTGTAAGCGCATATAGTTCGCAACAATTTAGAAGTAAGGCGAAGATTAAACTCACATCGAGTACAGGGAACTCATTAAGAATAGCACCTAATTTTTCATCAAACGAATCCTGTGTGAACTTCACTTTGCGCATATAAAAATTACGGATACGACTGATTTTAAAATTTTTGTGTATGACCTTTATTATATAGAGAGCTTAAACATAGATAATATAGTATAGAAAAAAATACCTACAGTAGGAGTCTTCCTCTGAGTTTTGTTGAGGACAATGTCCAGGAAATCCATGGCCGTAGGGACAGGCGCAATGGCCTTGAGACCTTTTGTTGTCGACATATTTGGTCTTTACACAGACTTGTGTAAGATATATGCGTTAACAAGTTGGAACGATATTTTTGCACCCGTCGACGGAGGGTGAACAAATGGCTGCTTCATGTCTTCCTTCCTTGAAATTTGTGTATAAGTGACATGTCACCCGCAGTCACATATTTGTCTGCTTAATTTCCTGTTCAAGTAAAAGCCGATCATATTGCCGTGTAGCCTCCTATTAGCTTAATAAGAGGTATGGATGTTTATACTAACAAGACACATGCAGTTTCTATAAATGTGCATATATATAAAGTGGGTTGTATAATGAGTCGGTAACTCAGTATTCTTGTTAACTGAGAGAAAGTTTAGGGGAACGTCTTTCCGAGACATGCAGTTACTAGCCGGTAGTTATTTTAATAAGTTATCATGTTAATACAGTTTATATTATTATAATAAGCTCAGATGTTTCAATGTGGATCTAAGATTATCAAACTCATCACTAACTACCTCTAAACTGTCTTGATTTGCAGGTATCCTTGACTTGATACCCTAGGCACAACGTAGCAATGATCAGTTCATCCTCTTTTATTTAGCAGCATTCCAAAAGGTATTTACTATTTCGAGTCGCTCCAAAGTCAACGGAAACAGGTGGATGGACATCATGATGCTCCACTTTATTCATTCTATCTTGTACTTCAGCTTAACAAAGTTCTAATAGATCCACTGGTACTATTATCTCCTGTTCCTGAAATATGTCGAGCTCCATCAGACTGTTAAGAAGTTGAATGCATGATGCACTCCTCGTTTGACGTCAGTGCGGGGTGAGAGGAGGGACGCTTCTAGGTCTTCAGATATATAAAAGGGCAACTAGGGCATATACCGTTCTTTCATTTCCCTTATCCTAATTGTATACAGCCAATACCTCTTGAACAGACACTACTATGCCTCTTTTCAAACACCGTAATGAAACATCTTCTCCACCTCCTAACGAGGTGAAAAATTCGGACGCTCCGAGAAGCAAAGGTTCTATTTTTACTCGTCGCCATCGTTCTTCTTCTCCCCTGAGTGATAATGATCGAGTATCAAATACAAACGATACACATACTACCCATAGCAGTGGGTCTGGGGGTTTCTTCTCCCGCCGCCGTTCTCGATCAACTCAAACGACTCGTTGAATTCTCGTGGATTCAACTCAAGTATTCATGGGCGACATTTAAACGACCCGTCTATAATTAATGCACGTCACAAAGTCAGTGAAGCTGAGGAGGCTGAGCGACAGGCTGATCGTGCCCTCGCTGAAGCGCGAACAGCCGTCCGTGAGGCTAAACAGCATGTAAAGAACCTTGAACGTGAGATTGAAGAAGAGTATGTTATTTATTACTGAGTCTATTTTTGTATTGTGGCTATTCTTACACTGTTTTGAAGGGCTCGTCTACATAAGCTGAAACAGCAGGAAGCCAAAACTGTAAGCAAGACGGCGAAGGGTCTGGGTAGACACGGTTGAGGACTTCGTTTGTACATGCTTTTGAGTTAGTCGAAGCCACAGTTATGGGGTTTCTTGGGTTCAATAAAACTATGCACTCCTAATATTATCTGAATATACCCGAATGTTTATTCCCTTGTATAATCTCGCCTTTGGATATGCTTACTTCTTCTGATTTTCTGTTTGGAAGTAAATTGTCCTTTGTTTAATATGTAGGTTACTGAACAGGACATCTAAACTCTTGAAATGCATACTTGTCAAATTCTCCCAACAAGCTACAATGCTCCTCTTTATATTCGACAATCATTATTTAGAGCTAGAAATCTTCATTCATCATAGAACTAGATGCTAAGGAACCCCACTGACAATTGATACAATGCTGACCCATCAAGACTTAAGACTTGATGACAAGTCAGTTGCTAATCACAATTTCTGCTACAGAGATAAGTGACGGCATTGAAGTAAGCTCTATAGCCGCTTATCACACTTCTTAAAGTGTGGATGCGGTTTTTCTATTTTTTACTGGATCTTGTACGATAAGAGTTTGAGATTTAGGAAGAGTACCCAGATTGCGGTTGAGTGGTTTCTAAAGAGGACACAATGAACGTTTGGAACTTAAACCTTATGAGGTACACGATATTTATAAAGTATCAATGCTTGCTGTGAAATCTGGGTTTTCCGATCAGGAACAAAGATCAACTTCTGGATGTATTGTAGACAAATAATCTACTTCGGCTATGTTCAAAAGATAATCTGTATACTTTATTGTATATCATGTAGTAGCCTTGAGGCTATACTTTTTTCTTACTCTCAATGATGTATTGTAAAATAAATCAAATTTAAAATTGCTACTAATTGTTACAAAGGATAAATAGTAATATCTGAGTAATACTTAGCAAGATAGAAACGCCACTGAGCCCATTATAAATTGCTTAATGTTATATCCACTGATCATGGAGGCTCTTATGACGGGCAATCAGCAAGATTGAGATCACCGTCAGGGCATTCTGGGATTTGGGTAGCTTGACCCGCTGAAGTGAAAACAGATGAGTGAACACAAAAATTATACTAGGTTTTTAACACTCACGGTCAGTCCTAAGAACTGGGAATGGCAAGGGACAGGCTTGCTGGACGTCCTCTCGGCCGAAGCCTGCCGGGAAACTATGGAAAGGGTTATTAGAAAACATTATAATTCAGATATGTGAAAACTCACGTTGTGTGGGCCTTTACTGCTGGAGGAGGGACGGGAATCAGATCAGAGCAGTCAACGAGTTTTGATACATCCTGGCCAACTACGGCAAGCTTCTTCATGGAGTTTTTGAAGTTCGCCATCATGAGACTCTGGTTGTCTACCATGCTCTGCCAGACGCAAGCAGTACGCTAGAAATATAATCCTTAGTTTTGTAACTAGGGGCAAAGCAGAAATAAAAGCATCCATACACTGTCACGAGCTAGGGCAAAGTCGGATTGGAGACGCATACCACCCTCTGCTGCGAGGGGAGCAGTTGTCTCACCACCAGTTACGTTAGGTTCGCTTCTGTTGAAGGGGACAATGGTTCCCTTTAGCAAGGTCTCGAGGAAGAATTGACCGTCGAAGTTGAATGGAGTCGAGTCGAATGGGGTCGCTTCATGTCCGGGAATAATTGTGTCCGATCGTGCGACTGTGTGACTTGCAAGGAGATGGATAACTTCTTCGGAGGTGAACCCGGCATCAGCAAAGCGGGCTAGGATACTGTCGACAGAGTCTGCCGGTCCTGGGATGGCACCATCTTGGCAGGGGCAGTCGCATTCGGGCGTCCGACGAGGAACTGGAGTTGGGGTGCACCGGGACAGTTGGAGAGACCGACAGCAGCAGCAAACTGAATTAAGTCTATAAAAATGTCAGAGATCGGGCCATTAATATTAAGGCGCCATTTGATGAGGTGCCTACCTCCAGCAGTAACAAGATGACGAGTAAGGAAAGGTGCAAGTGCATCAACACCATCGTCGGTTCCGTCATTTTCTGCGAACGCAGTTTCTATATCACCGAAGAGGAGAATACTACCATCTGCTCCTCCACCAGTGAAGTTTCCGGATTTTGAAAAGCTGACACCATCATGGAACGTCAAACGAAGAGATTCATGAACATCTTCACCACATTGTCCTTCGAAAAGGTTCTGTTGAAGATCATCACGTAGAGCGAAGAAAGCACAACACTAAAAGAATTTAGTTAGTATCTTTCTTTGCAACAAGAGGTGAAGGCATACAGCTTCATCACTAGCGACGTTTCCATCACTGCATACCACACGTCTGGTGGTAGCAGCACCGGCAGCATAGGCAGCGAGCGCGACAACGGAAAGAGCGAGCTTCAGAACCATATTTAATTCAGATGTGTTGACTTTCCCAGTCTAATCCGCGAGGTCACCAGCGGTGAGGGATAGATGAATCAACTCTTTGCTTTTATACCATATCTTGACTTTCTGTAGAGTAATACTTTTTGTGTTTTTGAGATGACTATTGTTTGTAGAGAAAAGGTGCAAGAATAATTTTTTCTCAACGATGAGAGCAGGTGGCAATTTTGAACTAGCCACTCAGCGAGCGGGAAGAGTGTAATACAACGCTATTTGGTATTTCAACCTCCAATGAGTGGTGAGCGAGATGTTATTTAGTAACTATTGATATCAGCCAAAAGATACTAAAGCCACCGATAGCCCCGAAAGGCTGACAGATCATGAGTAAGAAGACGGAAAGTTTATAGTTACCAACTGGTTTGTCCCATGGTATCAATATTCATCAGACCCGAACCTTTGTGTCAAGACATTAGTAAGCAAAGGCATATGCAGTAAATTTTTGAACCATAAAGCTTGGGAACCTATTCAGTATAACGATCTGCGGGCTTCAGTGGATCGGCACCTATCCATTTGGACTTCGGCACGTGTCTGCTTTCAAGAAATCAAGAAGACAAGATTGGCCAAGAGCAAAGAAAGAAGCGGAATGTTCAAATGATAGATGCTCTAGCAGTGACATAAAAGCAATGTCGCTCCCATGTAGGGCAAAGCGAGCCTAGATCAGGTCCGTAGGTATTGTCTTATTTGCCCAACTCACGGATCCGAATATATCATCACCCCGCTCGAATTAGAGGATATCTCCCTTTTGATAAATCATTGGGCCTGATATGAAACATCCATAGAAACCGAACTAATGCAGTGGGATTATGTCTTGTCATAGTATGATTCACTACGACGTGATTGCGCTAGGTATACAAAAACATTAGGTATTTCGCGTGTGTATTGTAAGAAACGTTGTCTATCCCCACGATATTAGGGAGACACACTTTGCTGAGACAGACCCATGGAAGTGGGTCTACTCACGATGAAAATTATCGTCTTGTCGTACTGCAGGAACTCCGGTATCGCCAACCCACGGCTATGGGAGACAATAACAACAACGACACTCGGGTAGTATTGAGACTTTCCACGGATCTGGGACAAGGAACATTCGAGTATTAATTAAGTCAGGAACAATCATATTGATAGCTACTTGAACAATCTTGATGTTCTGAGCTAATCGACGGGTTATGTAGGAGCAATAAGATACCACTTGTACATGGCAATTTGTAGTATTTTAGTGCTACATTTTCGAAGTTTAGAATTTTTCTCTCATCATACTAAACGTGCCCCTTACCGGAACTTATTTTCATATTGCTTGTTAGTTCCTGGTATCCCCAAAGAACTAAGCCATAAGATTTAGTTACTGTCCTGACTTGTCGTAAGGAGACCTTTATGTTGTGAAAAACTGTATATTATCGTATTTAGGCTTGTCGAATTGGTACATGGCAGCCGCAAGTCGTTTTGCCATTCATTTTATGGGGCATTACGTTTCTCTATGGTACCGTAAATGTTTTTAGATACTCTTTTCCTTTCGGACAATGGTTTAGTACTCAACGGAGACAGCTAAAACATCTACCTGAGATAGGCACGTGTTCAGAGTAAAAGTCAGACATTGGGCAATGTGACAACCCTCAATTGCCAATATTCATTTCTTTATTTGGATGGGTGAACCAGATAGCATCCATATATGGAAAGCGTTCTAGAAAAATGACGTGACGACGCATATTTTAGCGCTTATGGGCCACAACCGCCTATTGTTCAGTACGTAGCTAGTATAGTATAGGGGTTTTGCCTGTGCCTTTAAAAAGGTGCATAAAATCTGTCATCTACTAACCAAACCACCGTGTACCACTTTCACTCCACTCGATTCGACACTCGATTCAAAACTCAATTATCAGATACCAACAGTCTTGAAACTCTGCCTCCTCATATCCTGGTCATGCGGAACTCATCTGAGTCACAATTTTTTCATTCAAAATATAACTTCGAGAATGGGGACCTTGTTTTCGTTTCGTCCGATAACGTTTGCTTCCGTGTGCATACTCTCATTCTAGAACATGCATCATGTATTTTTGCAAACATGATAAAGTGCGCATCACCTGCGCTAAACGAAGATCCTCTACGTCTTGATGAAGACAGCAGAATTTTGGAAGTTTTGCTCGATTTTGTATACCCAACGGTATCAACTGACAACGAGAGGGGCAGTTTCAGTCTTCCTCCGTTAGAGGATTATGAAACCACATGGGCGATTACCTGTGCAGCGGATAAATATCAAATGCATCGTGTTCTCGCTGAAGTACGCATGTGCGTAATGAGCTCAGAGGCCTTAAAATCAAAACCTCTGGAGCTCTATGCACTAGCTTCACGATGGAATTGGATCGAGGTAGCAAAATGGGCATCTACGAAGACTCTTGACTCGAAGGTCGTTTGTACCAAAAACATGGATGTTCTCCGTAGAATAGATTCGGAATACTTGTGCGAACTACTTAAATTGCACGAATCTCGAAAGGAAACGATTTCGAGCTGGTTCGAGTGGGAGAATCGCAACAACCCGAATAGTGTCGTTTTTGAGTGGGATTGTCTTTGCCCGGAGGAGGTCGATGGAACAAGTAAAAAGTACTTTCAGGATCTTTGGGAGACAATGAGACTTCGAGTCAAAGAATCTCTCGACAAATCACCGCTCGGAAAGGAACTCGAGAAGGAGTCTTTTTGGAGTCCAAACGATGGCCTCTGGTCGTTTACCTGTTGTAATTGCCGGCGAACGCTCATCTCTCAGGGGTACATGGTTGGCAGGGTTAAAGAACTGTTCATAGGCGAAAGTGAATGTTTGCCAATTAGTATTTAGTGTGAAAAAATGTACACTTAGAATCATACAATGTAATTGAACTGCGGGTTGATGCAATTTTTATTTCCTCATAAGGGACTCTTCAGCTAACCTAGGCCAAAAATCAACTTCAAGCTCTATGACCCTCTTCCATATACTTTCTATGCGCCTCCAAAGGTCTGATTCACGTGCGACGTGGAAACCATCGATTATACCCTGTAATTCTCTTACAAAGTCCACAAAGTCTTTACTCGACCAATTCCTTGCAAAGTCCCGAATGGCAAGGGTAGTAGTATTTTTGTCGTCTGCTCCACCGTTTGAGAGACCGTTAGCGACGTAAGTCCACGAATCAAGATATGCCTACTTGAGGTTGTCAGTAATGGTGACCTTTAGTATTACCGACACCTCACTTGTTCCATGGCCCACAGAAACACAAGACCCTCTTCGAGTGAGCATAAGCTCGCAACTCGAGCCATCTCTGCACAGTAAGATTTTGTCTCTGGTCTCTCTGGCCAGCAGTCCAAGGTTAAGTTATACTTCCTGCTGACCTCCAGGAAGAAATCCACTTCGCGCACAACGTTTTGTAGAGCGCCGGTAAGCACGACAAGCAGGCGCTTATTCTTTGATTCCTCCTCGCTGTCAACATTATGGGTAGAGGAAAATGGGATTTTGGAGATAAGGGTGCCAATGAATCTAGGGTACGCATGAGCAGCATATATACGGTCTTGGGAGAGCCAGAATGAGAGATGTTCATGTGTGAGTGTGAGATCACGAGCAGCTTTCAGAAATGGGTGCTGGGTGGCTTCGATATAGCTTTCAGTAGAACATGATAGTAGATGAGTTGATAGCATGTTCAATGTTATTGATCGATATCATCAATACTCGAGTTCCTGGTCTTGACTCGGCTAGTTCCTGATGACTACTCAGGCCATGACTTCACTCTGAAGATTCGCAGCATAGATCGATAAGGATATATACATTTATTCTTAGTCGCTACTAATATAAGACGGTAGTGAACCATCAGAGAATTGATGTAATGGAAATAATTGGAAGGAAAAAATCTTCTCAAATCCATCAAATATTGATGAATTAATTCTTTAAATTAGTCTGTGTTGGCTCCTTGAATTGACTTAAATCGCGAGATCGATCCTTACTTAGGCTACTAAACTAAACTATTTCTAGTACTGGTACTAATTCCACGCGATTTCACTTTACATATAAACCAAACGTATTAGACAAATGTTTTGTTTATTACTATGATTTTATCTGACTAGTATAGAGATGAGCGTGTCGTCCCTTCCCCGTTTTTCAAAGGGTTGTAATGGGGAGATACGAGTCAGATGCATGAAAAACTACCGGAATCATGAGAATCAGCTAGTATTTTGGTTGCGAGGAAGCCTAGAAGTTATAATAACATCGCTTCAAAGTTCCTTTTTCGTAGGCATGGAATACATGGTACTCTTATTTTAGTACCATTCTTATGTTTTATTCTGAAAACATTCCCATTTAGCGCCTTCCAGCCAATCTTGTCGGGTTTATTCTTTATGGAACCATACGGTTCATACGCTAGTCATGGGACATTATCTACTCGGAGATGGCGCCTCACACACTAAGAGCAACCAACAGGAGGCTTCTCCGGTCCGCCCTTGAATGCAATACTTGATATACTTGTTTGCTGTATTCTTTGGGACAAGGGAGGTAAAAGTATTGGAGCAAGTAAAGGCCTATGTTTTCTAGTCAATATTCTTCCCGTTGCCCTTGGACCCTATTAGTATATCATTGAAGTACATTATACCGATGGCTCTTGATCATTCGATCGTGACTTCTCTAAGCATATCAGTATGCTTGTCCATTCCCTTCTGTCAATGTTCGTCTTCCCGAGAAATGGGGCTTAAGGAAGAATGGGCTCTTTTCATTATTGTCTTTCTTGCAAGTTGTCGTAAAACAGTAGTTCATTGGTTCGATCAAGTCATGGGCACTCAACTTGAAGAGTATGGACTCATGATCGAGCTCTATAGCCACATTTGTTAGGCTTAGATCATTTTAATATCAAGACAGTTCTACATGGCGACTTGCTTTAGCTCATAGCAGACGATTAGTGCATCGTCTAAAGTCCTTCATGCGAATGCTCAGGCCAGAACAACCTCAGGATAAAAGGTGGACGAGGTGGTGGAGTTGAGAGCAGCACCTTTATCTTCCGGTTTCGCAGCTATAACTTTCTACACTACTTCATGATGTTCTTCAAACTCACTCTGGTAGCTGCTTTTGCACTCCTTGCGGTCGCTACGCCGACACCTGGAGAGCCTTCAACTTCAAGCTCTACTAATACGTCCATCAGCCAGGTAAGAGTTTACGATTGGATACACATGGTCTGACTAACAATGAAACAGTGCAACGCAGGCCCGATACAGTGCTGCAACACTGTGCAACCTGCTGGGGCTCCTTCCGTAGCAAGCTTGCTTTCCATTCTCGGAATTTCTACTCAGGATGCCAATATTCCTATTGGTATTACTTGCGACCCAGTTTCGGTAAGTGGTTGAATCACGCTAACAGACTCGAATACTCATAGCGACTTGTAGGTTTTCGGTGCCGGAGGGAACTCATGCAGTGCAAACCCTGTCTGCTGTGAAGATAATAGCTTCAGTACGTATAAAAATACGTATATTATATCTACAAAATAAGAAAAACTGATTGAAACAATTTAGATGGAGTTGTTGCTCTTGGATGTGTCCCCATTGATGTTTCTCTTTGATCGTCTTAACGTGTTATCTTATATGTAATTCGACCGGTAGTTCCATACAGGCATGATCGGGAATATAGTGACCACATTAATTTGAGTTCTAATAAAAAAGTAGGAATGATTGACAATAAGAAAAGTACTTAAGCGTTCTTCGTCGGCGTACTGACCTCCATTTGTAGAATCTTCTATTACTATCTTCCCTGTCATTCCCAATTATATGCGGGTTTTTTTCTAAAACAAAACCTTGAAAAACTTCATCCAAAAAATCAAATGACCACCGCAGGGGTCGAACCTGCAATCTCCTGATTACCAAATCGTAGTCAGACGCGATACCATTTCGCCAGGCGGCCATATCTATAATACTAATTATAGAATATATAGATATTTTAAGCATAGCATTTAAGGTTATCAGAGCATCCTTGTCTTATCTTTATTAAAGGTCGTTTTTGCAATTGTTGGGGATTTCATCTCATTACTATCCAATACCGACATCCGTTTCGGACACATATTATTGATAACCTGCAAATTCTCACTTTTCCCAGTCTACTCGGCCCACAGCGGCCGTCAAAGTACAAGGGCAAATTCCAATCACCGGTGCTTTTGAGATACGCTCACATTAGACTTTGTTCTTGGCACATCAAGTTTTGAAACATAGACAAATTAAGCAACTTTAAGTTCATATTCCTAACAAACACAGCCAGCAGCCGATGCGGGAGACTTACGAACATATTGGTGCACATGTGATGCGGTTTATAATAGTGGTTTGATATCTGTTATTCAAGTTTTATAGTGCCTTTAAAATCTTCATTAATGGATCGTCAAGATATACATGTAGGGCAAAGACATTTATAACACCCTAATATTAAGTCAATGATGGAGTAAAACTGCACATATAAAAAACTTTCATGATTTAAGCATTTGAGCGCGCTACACCACAACTGACAAACGATATCTCGATCCCAACATATCGGGGTCATATGCGAGAAATTTTTTTCTCTGTGTTCGTACACGCAACTAATACTATTTCTGATACACCTGGTGACCAGTCTGATAATTAAAGTAATCAATAAGTAAGTTATCGTTGAAGCGGTTGCCTCGGAATGCCCAAAGTCTGTTCTTTCAGTTATCAATTACATATTAACGTCAAGAAACGCATGGTACACGTCAAGTCTTATATGGAAAATAATTGGAAACTTAAGAAATTTATGACGGTGTAATCACTGTGCCAGGCATGAGCTTGCATCACTATAGTATGCTCCACGCAAGTTGAATTGATCTATGAATAGCTTAACACTGGTTGCTAAGTCTGTAGTATCAATGCGCAGCTACATTCTCCCATTGACATGCAACCCTATGTTCTACCCAACTGAGGTAGAATCTCCTTTAAGCAATAATATTTCATCTACTGAAGAGCTTATAAGACGCATCCATGAAGACTGGTTTAAGCCTGAGCTCAAATTCTTAGACTCTCCATCCACTCAGTGCAATTTTAACCTCATAAATGTCTGGGAAAGTCAAGGTCAATGAAAACGGCTCTGAGCTCGCTTATATCGACTCAGGGAAGCCTTCAGGGAGTACTTACAAAACTCTAGTGTGCATCCATGGGCACACATATCATGCTCGTTAGTCATAAATTTTGTGTTTTTGAGACGTAGACTATGCTGATACTTTGTTTCATTTTCCAGAGATATTCTCTCGCCTGTTTGCTCACGCCGAGCAAGAAAACTTAAGAATCATAGCACTTAACCGGCGCGATTACATTGGTTCTTCGGCATTTACAGACTCTGAGTTATCTGCTCTACATTCTTCAAGTAATAAGCTCGTGAACGATTTTGGAAGTTCTAGAACCTCTTCACAACGTGTTACGGAATTCCTGCGGGACCGAGGTCTAGAAATCGCTCGGTTTCTTGTTTGGATAATCGAAGAACTTCATATACCACCGATATCAGACACAGGAGCTGACGGGGCCTAGCCTTACTTGGCTGGTCCTTAGGAAATATTACTTCTTTGGCCTTCCTAGCCAATCTTCGTAGTTACCCGGAGTATATAATTAATACACTTGAACCCTATCTTAGGACCTTCGTCATGTATGGTAAGTCACATACCCAAAGTACTATGGTAGTGGCAAATTATCGATTTTGATCGCCTAGAACTACCGGATAACAGTCTCGGATATGCGAGCCCGGAAGGAAGCTACCATCCATTAGATGACAAGTCTATACCAGAGCGCATTAGGGGTATAACTACGGGTAAATGGATAGCATCTTATTACGCTCACCCAGCCTACTCCACATCATATCCTCGAATCTCTGATTCTCAAGATACTGTTACATCAACTGGAGTATTTGTTGATGAAGGCGATTCAACTTATTTCTCTCCACAAACCTCGCTACAATTTCTCCAGATACGCACACCGAAACCAAAGAGGCTCTACGTGCGAGTACTCTAGAAAGTTTCACTGCTCGAGACTTTGTCCAATGTGCGGATACTAAACCTCACGAGCGTTCTGATAAGCGGCTTATGAGACTTCCTTTGGAGTATTACGTGATCAGGTGTGCCGTGCTCTATTTGCGGCTCCGGTATGTTTCTGGGGAAGTCTACTCAGTTTCCTGATTTTGGTTCGGGCCTGTCAACAATGGATTTCTCCGATGATCTCGAAATGATTCTTCCAAAGTGAAAGTACAAGTGGTTTTCGGACTTGCCTCATATTGGGCTGTACAATGGGAGACATGGCAACTCAAAAAGGAAATAGATGCAGTTAGGATGCTCAACTATGAGGGTATGGACATTCTGGCTCGCCCAGTCTCATTCTTACCGGTACCTGGAGAAAACCATTTTGTAAGTAATTCCGAATAGCCCAAATCTAGCATTAGCTTATTGATTTCTGTCTGAAGATGCATTGGGACAATCCAAAGAAGTTCGCTGAGATATGTGCGGATATTATATAAGAAGGCAGTAGTATCATTTTTTCGTTGCAAGTCCAATACTGGTACTTCTCTTGCTTAGAGTTTTCAAACAATCTATAGATGTTTTCAGTAAAGTAAGAAATAAAATTAAAGCATCATGACACATCCAAGTGGTATATACATATACCATCTAATAAATACTGGAATTGCTTCTTCCGTTATTATACGTCTTTGAACAGACTCCAAACACCCTTTGCGTAACCCACGATTTCGTCGGCTCCAAGCTTGCTCTCTCCAAAAATCCGATCAACAAAAGTGATTGGAACCTCTCCTATCTTGTAGCCTGCCGCTCTTGCTCTCACCATCATTTCCATTTGAAAAACATATCCTTTACTCTTTACTTGCGAGATGACAGAGCGGAGAACTGGAGTCGATAGAGACGGAAAGAACCCGTTAAGTCAGAGACACCTGGGTTAAGAACAGTATCAGCGAGATAATTTGCACCACGTGAGACAAGTTTGCGTTTAAGATCCCAGCCATGGACACCCCCAGGAGTCGTTCCTGACAGCGGGGGAGATGAGGAAGCGGAGTATCTTGTCCCAGTGACTATATCAAGGTTATATGCTTGCTGTAAACTAAGAGATACAGCTTAGTTATTATTACCTATACTACAGGGGGACCTTACCGAATGAACTGAGGAATAAATTTTGGCTGACAGATTTTTATGTTACTAAAATGATTTTGTCTCAATCAGAGTATTTTACTCACATGATGCGAGAAGTCAGCATCCATGATTATCACAAAATCTCCTGTGCAGAAATTAAGGCCGTGAATGTACGCGGTCCTTTATGTTTATTTACGATGATGAATAGGTGTTTTAAAGTGAGTCATTGAGTTCATACTCACCCAAGTCCCAGTTTCCCGCTCGAGGTTTCAGAACCTTTATATATGCATCAGGAAGACATAACGCTGATATTGAACTGAAGACACACAATTTTGTCTTCCCCATAAACACTTGCGAGTTGTTTAGCGATTTCCTGAGTACCATCAGGACTTGCATCATCAACAACAATTATTTCCCAGCTGAGATTACTATGTATTTATCCATGAGAATGTATATTATAAGCAATGCTACTCGACCACTAGTACGCGTACTTTTCTTCAAACGTCTTTGCAAGCAACCAAGTGATAACTGGTAGATTCTTCCGTTCATTATACGTTGGCAGAATGACTGAGTATTTATGGGTATTAGGAGAGTTATGTAAACCCTGCATTTCTAGCGAAACAGAGGATTCAAACGGGTTCATGTAACGTGTGCCACCACAATCCCGACAAATCTGAACAGACGCGATCGAATAGCATGGTGAGTTGTATCGCGACACGACATAAGTTAAACACGTGATATTTGTGTATTACATAAGTATACTCAACAATTGCATTGCAAACGGTTACTGATTTCAAGTTCCATAAGTTATTACATTACATGCGAGTATATTCTACATTGCTAGGTCTGACATTGTTTTGTTGTTGACTATTGAAATATAAGGAATAAAGTTAAGAGTGAGAATAGGTGAAGTTATGGCCTCGACATTCAAGATAGCACCAGAAGACATCCATCAGGTTTGATGAATATGAAATGGTATGCATCGATTGACTTTCAGGCCTGGAGATTTATTGCACGTTAAAGCCGGAATTCTTCGAAGGTGTGATCAAAATGAGACGAAAGAGGATAAGAGAAAACCATGATATATCGAAAGCAAATAGAAGGACGAGCAAGTCAGAGCGTGAAGTGAGAAAAGCATTTGTAGATGACTAAAGCTCGACATCCATATCCATATCCATAGGCTCATCTCCATAGAAACATTATTGGTTTCAAAGAGATCAGAAGACGAGATCGCGTTGGCGGTGTCGATGTCAATCTCTTCTATGCTGGGTCCGTCAAACTTCTTATTTTCATCAACCTCATTGTCCTCATTATCCTCAGGGAAAGGTGTGAGAGGAGGAGGCCTATATACAATGAGAGCACCAGCAGCGTCTTTGGATGCAGAACGCGTAGGCGGGAATAAGGGAAGTTCGCTTGCTTTTTTATGTGCTCAAGTAGCACAGATGAAATGCTATAATTAGCATTTGTATCAGCGTAGTCTGACGCATTGGGGTGAGGCTCTGCTTCCGATTTATACTCTTCTTCTGCTTCTTCAATAGCTTCATCTAAATCTGTAATTACTATTCCTGGGAATAAGATAGTAAACAAGAGTGGAAGTGGTACTATCGATGCTCGGTACATACTGTCTTTTTCTCTTTCGTACCAAGAAGGTTCTGCTCCCTTCATACGTACTTCTGTTATAGGGGGGTCGACGCTTCAACTTGTGAGTACGTTGTCCCATGAGACTCTGATGAAATAGGCTCCTCGACAGAGTATTGCACGGGTGTTGATAGATTATCGCCCTCGGGGTATATGTATAATATGAAGATCCATTGATTGCTGGTTGTATAGGCTGTGAGGTGAACGGAATTCCTTCTGTCACACCTTGCCAATTGTTTTGTTGTTGAGATTCAATATACATGCGTGCCATCCGTCGTTCAATGGTGTCACAGCGTCTTCGCTTTCTTTCTAATTCTTCGTCCTCTTTCCCAGAGGACCCAGGTACTGAAGTAGGATAAAGCATTGGAACACCATCATTATCACTGTCTGGCTCCCGTATATGATATGAGCGAAGCGGCGAGTCGTGGTCATCATCCGAAGATTCAGAGTGTTTGCGTTTAAGTGAGGATGCAGCAAACCACGGATGTCGTAGGGGATCAGGAGAAACCCAGGTGGATGTCATATGAGTGCTAAGATTGCGATGGAAAACTGACGTCGTGACTGTGGTGATGTTCACCGCTCAATATATTTGTCACCTCCGACTTTGGAAGCTACATTGATGTTGCCTAGAATGATCCCGAACTTTCTCATCAAATTTGGAAAACATCAATCCCGTGACTTTATCGCATAGATACCACAAAAGTTGAAAAGATCAAAGTTATTATTACTACAAAGAGCAAACATCTCACTGATCCCTTAACATTATATAATATTAATGTTCTAATTCACAATACTACTATTGTATTTATTCAAGACCTTATGCTTCGACTTTGCCTTCCCCTTACCTGATACAGATGTGCCTCGTGGAAGTCGGTGTACACGAAGTGGCTACTCATACGTCAGCGTACTCGATGAAGATCAATTAAAGAGGAGCCATCGTATAACATGCATTCGAGAATTTAATAATTAATCAAGAACCAGTCCGCACATGAGTTCGGTTGGAAGCTGCCTTGATGCTGTTGCCTACCCTGGCCTGTGCGTCAATTTCTGTTTCTGGTCTGTGCACTTCAGTGCAGGGACTGAATTTGTGCCCTCTTATTTGTGTTTTGTGCATCTTGCAAACACGTTGTAAGAATCCAAGTATAGAAGAAGTCTCCCTCGATGTGGAGCATACTAGATATACCTCATCTACGCTATATCACCTACGTACTTGCTTGGGGTTTGTGCATCATGCTTCCTAGATGATTCCACACCGTTTTCAATCTACTCACGTATTGCAAGACAGTTTATCTATAAGAACCTAAGTTATCTCATACACTACCTAAACTCGGTGGTCTGGAAGATGGTCTCTTTTAAGTACAACGAGTTGTATTATCCAAGAGAGAATGATCTCATTTGGCTTCTTCTCGAGCTCAAAAGGAATCATGTATACTATTGTATTTCGCAGATTTGACTCATCAACTCCAATTAAAGAGAGTGATCTTCGATGGATTATTTTAGTTTAGACCCAATTCGCTTTTGTACTGGCCTTTAATACAGAAACTGGTATAGCGTATTTGTCGATCCGTCTAGGGACACAACCTGTCAGATCCCATCAATTGGTCTTTTAAACATAATGCATCTATAAGAGGCTAGTTTTATAAGGTTTTTTTTGTATCCTACGAGACTCGAATACTAATTTTCCCATTTTTATCACGCGTATTCTATCATCTGCAGCGATACTTCACTATGCGGACTCTCCGAAATCCGGTTTGCATGTTCTTTTATAGTGTGGAGAACTTGACAATGAAACAGCATTCAAACTTCTTTTTATAACTCAGGAAATGGACCCACCCTGTCGAAGTCTGATCTAGGGACACTGAGACCTATTATTGTATTTATTGAGTTGCTGCTTCCGCTTTTTGTAGAAACCGAGATTATTCTATAGCACATCCTTCATGACGTATCTCTTTCTAAAATATCCGATGCATCTCACATGCCTCACTACCTGGTATGAGTATGTCAAGAAGAAGGGTGTAAAATAACTCATGCGATATTGAACATAACCGCCATTGCAGCGAATTCACTTGAAAAGATATAACATTACCATTTACCAGTGTATCGCATATCTTCTAAGAGACAACAATCTAACCTTATCATTTATGTAAGGATTTCATCCTTGCTGAAACTCTCTTTTCAATATTATAACCTAATTTCATTCTTAACTCGTAACAACAAATTGCTCGACATAGTAACTTATAACATAATAAATCCTAACATTCTCTTATTGTAGCCTTTAGAGAGAAAGGTCAACGGGAACACAGCCGAGAGCGACAACACCATCTGAAATGAATCATGAGTTAGATGTGTAATGGTTCGTTCAATAAGTGACAACTCACTGAAGCTGTTGTTTTCACAACAAACAGGGTTTGCGCTGCATGAATTTCCTCCTACACCGATGACCTAAGGATGCATTAAGTATGTGTAAAACAGTGATCTCTAAAAGAGAAACTACAGGTAAACTCACTGAGATGGGGTCACACGTCAGGCCTACGGGTACATCAACACCTTGGGCGACGATTCCAAGAGAGGCGAGTAAAGTAGCCACAGCAGGAGTGCCAGCAGACTGAACACTGTCACAGCACTGGATTGGACCAGTAGTACACTACAAAAGCTTCAGAAACAAGTAAACAAACTGGTATAAACGATATACCTGGCTTGCTGGCTCAGTGGCGACCGCAAGAAGGGCAAGAGAAGTTGCAATAAGAAGCTTGGAGAACATGATTTAATACGATGGATCACAAAGTTTTCAGTGCTTTGCTGTTGATACTTATCATTCTGAGCACCCATTTTATACCTTTCAGACTGGTCTGTGCACTCTTTTCAAGTTTGTTTTCATACTTCAGTTTTCCATGGTTTCCTGTCGGCGTTATTATTACTTCACTTCATTAACCCTTTAATGTTCATGCCCCGTGCATCTTTGGGAAAATCAGAAGACGGATATGTTCTACGGGTCCAATAGTTCAACTGTGTTCCGGTTTATGGGCGGAAAAAGCTGAACTCCTAATTAGTTCGCTTCTTGGAGCGTGTCATATTTCGGGACTTTGTATTTGTCCTGGGGTTCAAGAATAATATTCGTTTTTAACCGAGATCAACGTGATGGCGAGATGTTGGAGTCTCAGAGAAGGCCAGAAGCACTAGAGGTACTGTCTATCGCCGCTCAAAGGGTACCGGAGTGGTAAATGACGTATATATCAGTATAGTCACTATTACACTAACAGTACCTGTCTGTACCCAATCTCTCTCAGTACACAAATTAGCTACGACAGAATCTTGTACCATCAGTGGAACACGCAGTAATCATGATATTATAGAGGCGATATCTTCTGAAACCTTGTACGTACGTCGATTAGAACTAGCGATAGACATCAAGCTACCTGGTGTTGAGTGATTGTATTACATGTACGTGTGCCTGGCACAATTAGAATGCTGTAGACCCGAACCAGAATGACATGTAGAAAATGGAGCCTCTAGTAGAGTCTAGATCATAGAAGAAATATCAAAGAAATATATGATGGAGAGGAGTATTTGATATTTTACAAGTCACGCAAAGAATCGGGTAGAGTGCAGGCCTGGAAATTATTATGATTTCCGAGGTCGTCAGAGGTAAACCATAGCAGTCAGTATATGCTATATTTGACTCTGGAATGTTATGACGTACTGTCTCTTCATATTAATGCGTGACACGTCCAGAATGTTATGAGAAGCTAACGACGTTGTGCATTTAATATAGGTATGTGACTTCATACGTTACATGTATACCTCACAGACACGATGTTAGTGCAATGGACCAAAGTCTATTAGGCACTAGTAGCAAAACAATTTTTACGAGAAAGCGCTGTCTTCAAAGAACTGATATGCATTGGCCCAGTTTTGCAACATCCTCCAACTAGAATACCCGGCCATGCTGCAGAATCTTGTTCCAATCTCACAGTACTTGACAAAAATTCGGCCCAAGACTGAGCTTCACTGTCTCTTTCCTCGGATTCGGATAAGGCGTCTCATCGGAGGCTAGCCAACATTGATTGACAGGATCGTATTTAGCTCCGCCATTGGGGTAAAGAACGAGAAAAGGCTTTTTGGTATCGTGCAACTCGTCGACAGCAATTCTGAGACCAGATAGGACTGAGTTTAAATCCGATACATGCGTGCAGTTGATGCCAATGCCATCGGGCTTTGGCAGCAATTTGTTAGAAAAGCTTATTTCTCCAAGTAAGGCCATAGCTACATCTCTTGGAGTAGATGCGATGAATCTGCTACAATTTCGTCTCGTTTGCACTCCTCAGGAAACCTACCACCGGGCCATACTGTACTTATCCACCATGGTTTAGGAAGAAGTCCAATCCGACTTAAGTGGTCGCTGAAGTTCGCCATCGCGCGTCTGATAGCAATAATTTCACGACGCAACGGGACTGTTTCAAAGGCGATACAGTCGATATGTGACCAAATATCTTCCTCTTCATTCCTCATATCACTTTTATCAGAGTTTTCGATAAACACCATGAGACGAGAGAGATGAAAACTCGCAAGAGCCTTGATCGAGGATTCTTCTAGTGCAAGCTCTGTGGTACTGTTAAAGGAATTTGTTAGTCGACCCTTGTGACCTGCGACATAAGCTTGCGGCCCATATGGAGGAGGATAGAAACCATCAAATTCTTGAGCAGGAGAAAGTGTGGCTCCGTACGGGCCCAGGGATAAGGCCACCAATATTTTTCCATTATTAGCTTGTGGAGTAATTTGAGGCAGAGTAGTCGATCCTGTATTTCGTTCAAGGAATTCCTGTTTCGCTCGGGCTGCAAGATTCACAGATTTACGCATTAAAAGCCTGGCTTCTTTCTCTGAGAATCCAGATCGCGAAAAAGTCTCAAATGCACACTGATATCTAGGGCCTAACTGTTAATTATTCAGCACGTTGTACAAGAAATAATAAGGCTAACGTTGAAGTGAGAATAAGATCAGATCCGGCGTCTAAGAATGCCTTGTGTACCCCCATTATTGTTTCTGGGTCATTATCAATAAGCACCGATGACCACAAAGAGGTACCCGCTAAATTCTTTCCAAAGTCATCTTCGATGGTGGTTCCCTACACAATGGATCCATTACTGTGAAATAAAGACCGTTGAAGATGAAAGAGACTTACTAACCCGCCATCAAGCAATAGAAGTCTATTTCCATCAAAAAACTGCATGTTTAGCTATAAAAAATCAGAAACAATCTGAGTCGTAATTTTTACAATTGTCATCAATGTCAATTAATTGATTATGCATCGTGTGACGCGCATGGGCAAAGAAGGTC
Organism: Pyrrhoderma lamaoense; assembly: GCA_002794735.1. Lineage (NCBI taxonomy): Eukaryota > Fungi > Basidiomycota > Agaricomycetes > Hymenochaetales > Hymenochaetaceae > Pyrrhoderma > Pyrrhoderma lamaoense. The sequence goes on along the minus strand of NBAZ01000025.1, from coordinate 69,218 downwards.
ACGCGCGAAGGTCGCGTTTTACTGGGATTCAATTCCAATTTATGGTTGGCCTCGCACCAGGATAATCAATTTTTATCAAAGCCAAAATTCTACAATATCAATAGCTCTTCTACAGCTTCTATTCTGTGAGTGAGATGTTCTCTTGAATACATCTCGGGTATATATGTTGACCTAAACTAATTATGCAGTGCTTGTATAACATTTATTCGGCGGCTTAAGCAAGGGTATAGGGACTACCTCAATTCTTCAGCGTCTTACTCTGAGCTGAATACATTGCCTATATTGGACTGGTACAATTAAACAAAGGAAGAAGACAATATATTAAATACACGTGCCAAGGCCCCAAGCTTCGGTTTCCAGGTGAGCTCTAACAACTCTTGTTCTTTTGTAGCGTGCAAAGGGACGTCAATCCAGGACTTGACTTCTATATATAAAGCACTGCAATCGGAGGCCAAAATGCAGGGATTCTACAGCGGGATCATGGATGACGAAGCTTATCCTTCCACTCAACCAACTCAACCATCTGAACAAGAAACTCAACCACATAGTCAATCTCAAGAGGAACAGATCGACCCAGACCTATATGGATATCTGAAGCCCATACGAAAAGATCTGGATCGGATAGATCTTCGTAAGGATGCAATTAACACCGTGATTGGGAGAGGCAGTCAGTGCACTTTTAAACTGAAAAATCCGAAGATTAGCAGCAAACATTGCACGATAACCTGGGATGGCGAAGACTACGCGACAATTACTGATACATCGTCCAATGGAACTTTCATTAACGGAAAGGCTATCGGAAAGGACAAATCAGCAGTCCTAAGGGATGGTAATGAAGTGGCTCTTGGCGCGTGGCGTGCATCTGAGGTCAAAGATGAATACCATTATATTTTCCGCTTTACTGCTCACAGTAAACCGACGACAGGCCTGCATGCTAAATACGATATCGCCAATGAGCTTGGGCGTGGAGCATTCGCCACCGTTTTCAGTGGAGTAAATCGCACTAGCAAGGAAAAGGTCGCTATCAAAAAGATCCATCTAAACAAGTTGAGGAGCCTGCGCAAAAAAAATAATCTATACCTTCTGCAGCGAGAGATCTCAATCCTCGAGACTATGTCACACCCAAATATCTGCCAATTAAAAGAGTTTTTCCAGGGGGAAGAGACAATGGATATCGTTCTCGAATATATAGGTGGCGGCGATTTATTTGATTTCATCGTAAAATACGAGGGATTCAGGAGGAGGTGGCTCGCCAACTGACTTTTCAAATCTGCCTTGGACTCAAATATATTCATGAACGGGACATTGCGCATCGTGATCTAAAACCGGAGAATATCATGCTTACTACCGACATTCCTCCCAGAGTAAAAATTGTCGACTTTGGCTTAGCAAAAGCTATCGACCATGCGACTAAGTTCAAGGTAGAATGTCACCTCAGTTTCTCCTGACAATATGTTTCGCTAAATTTTCTATAGACAAATTGTGGTACACCTTGGTATTTAGCCCCCGAAGTATATTATCTCCACAGGAGTGATAGTTACACTGTATTGGTGGATAGTTGGAGTCTTGGGATCATAATTTATGCAATGTAAGTGCATCGTCAGTAAGAGATTCGGAAACTTATTTTTTTGTCGTGTGTACACGTGTAGGATCACAAATAGTAATCCATTTCCAGCGGACGATGATGCTCCCCGGGAGTTCGAGCTTAAACCTGAACATATTCGTGCTTTATTGGCGAGGAAAATCACTCGGGTGTGCCTCAATTTCATTGTGAGGCTGCTCCGAATAGACCCAAACGAACGTATGTCTTGTTCTCAGGCGCTCCAACATGAGTGGTTACTTCCTCTTGCGGATTCCCATTATGCTATAGACGCAAGGAGGGCTGAGGCGGCTGTAACAGCTGGGACTAACAGTGAACAAAGTATTGAAGTGAACGCTGGGTCGTTCGCGCATGCTCGTGTGTCTGAACGAGTCAGGGGTCCGTTACAACTCAATGAGAGTGAGGACATTGCAATGTTTAGTGGTGATAGACAAATCAAAATGAACGATCTTGAAGGCCCCAAAGAACGATCACCAAGTCCTATACCTAGCCAGAGTCAAGGTAGCCAATTAGAGAGACATCATCAACAGCTTGCGATTCGCGATACAGATGGTCATATCAAACATTTCGAGCAAATTGCAGATGGATCTCCAAGCCGAAGCCGTAGTGGTTCAAGAAGTCCAACTATTCGCCGCCCACTGCGTGTACGACGTAGACCTGGTGCTAACTATCCTGTCAACGTGGGTACCTATGAGCGTATTCGCGATAGGCGTATGACACGTGCGGCTCAAGCTCGACAGAATGCGGCTGCTGCACCCGTTCAAAGGCAGCACCTCAGAGCTATGAGACACGCAGGTCCCAACATCCTTTATTCTCCCCCTAGACGTCGTCGTGTTCGCCCTTGAATGTATCTCAAAGTTTCTCGTCATCTACTGCGTCGTAATATTTTCATTGTTTTCTTATGTTCTTTGTACAATATGCTACAATCTCCTCTCCTTACCTATTTTTTTTCATAGAGACCTGACTTACTCCTTTCTTCTCTAATTGTTTTACCGTCCTCATTGCAATATGCGTTCATATAGTCGTTGTTTTTACTTTTGATTTCCAATGATTCGGATTGGTTATGGATACTGTTTTCTTTAATTATTATTCTGATGTATGTATGAGATAAATCCCTACAATGACACATATTAATACTACTTGTGCGCCGCTTGCATATATATAAGCTACTACTCTTATATGTGAATCTCAAACCTCCACTCATTCAAAGAGGTATAATAAACAGATAAAAGGTTATCTTATTGATAAAATGTATGATTTGTTGATGTAGTCAGGATTAATGCGATAGTGATAGTACTAGATTAAACCCTTTAGTAACAACGTAGTCACACTTCATACATGCATTTAAATCACAATTTACTATATTATTTATTGTACTGTATTATGTCAGCAAAATCTACACCTCCTTCGTTTGGTACCCATCGGACTCGTTCGTTACTCGTCGAGCCTTTTCAAGGTGAGTAGACTGTACAGACGCTTATTTATGCTTGCATCTATTCTCAATGCTTCAATGTGCATGTTTGAGATGTTTTGGACGAATGCTAGATGGAAAATTGGTTGGTTGATTGGTTGGATGGTCGGAGAAACCGATGGATGACACCCTTCACTGCAACTTCTACAAGCCTATAATTCCCAAGGCGTTTTGGTTGAGATTCTGGATCTAATTACTCTAACTTTAGATGGCATCTACAAAACTCCCTTCAGTGCTTAGCGCTTCAGACGACGAGATCCAGCTTTTATTGGCTGCACAATGCCATATTGGTGCAAAAAACTGTGACAAGCATATGGAGCCCTATGTTTGGAAGCGTAGACCAGACGGAATCCATATCATCAACATTGGAAAGACTTGGGAGAAAATTGTTTTTGCTGCCCGTATTATTGCCGCCGTTGAAAACCCCCACGATGTTTGTGTCGTTTCTGCTCGTCCATACGGTCAGCGTGCTGTCTTAAAATTCGCTGCAAACACCGGTGCTCAGGCTATTGCTGGGAGATTCACTCCTGGAAGTTTCACCAATTACATCACTCGGTCGTTCAAGGAACCCCGTCTCCTTGTCGTCACTGACCCTCGAGTTGACTCACAAGCCATTCGGGAGGCCGCATACGTCAACATCCCCGTCATTGCCCTTTGTGACACCGACGCCCCTCTTCAATTCGTTGATGTAGCAATCCCCACAAACAACAAGGGCCGTCACTCCATCGGTCTTATTTGGTGGCTTCTTTGCCGTGAAGTCCTTCGTCTCAGGGGAACTGTACCCGAACCAAGGACGGTTGGGACATCATGGTTGATATGTTCTTCTACCGTGACCCAGAAGAAGTTGAGAAGCAGCAACAAGACGAACTCCAGAACAAGGCTGCTGCTGCCGCTGAGCAACAGGACACCGTCCAAGACCAAGGATGGGACGTCTCCGCTGCTCCAGTCGGCGGAATCGACCCTACTGTCATCAGCTCTGGTGCGTATATATGCTTTCCTTTTTTCTAGTAAAAATTTAGAAACGAAATTCTCATATTCGTAACTTCCCCTTGATTTACAGGAAACATTGACTGGGCCGCAGAGCCAGCTCCAGCTGGTGGGGACTGGGCAGCAGAGCCCGCAGGTGGAGGATGGGGTGATGCTGCCCAAGGTAGCGGTTGGGAGTAAAAACACAAACTGCTAATCAAAAGCCGAGAGCATGCATGTAGTATCAGCATACAAATCCCCTTTTAGCTGTCTTTTTTGCATGCCTTTTTACACTGACACACGCACTTATTTTCATCTGGAGGCCAGTTCACCGCTATGATTGATGATGTACTTTCCCTGTTGCAACTTTTCCGATTTTTCTGTATAGTGTGTTACGTAGGTAGTTATGTGCAACACTGTATAGCATAATTTAAAGCTCAAAATTCACTTCTTTCCCCTCTTGTCTCATCTCCTTATTTTGGGCATTTGTAAAGTAAAATGTCAATTCAGAATATCAATGCTTGTTGATGAACGCAGGTGTGAACTTTCGTTGATTATTCGAGAGCACAATTACAGGATTCGTGTATTAATATATTGTCGACAAAAGCAAATGTACTTTTTGTAAGTTATCCGATGTTTTTACAAGACGTGTTTGTAGTCGTGGTATATAATCAATGTTCATGCCATCCTACTTTCAGTGCTAAACATAGCCTCAAACTCTTCTGGAGTCTGTCCGATGACCCCAAACGCTCCTTGGAGGGTCTTTCCAAGAAAATCTAGTTCCTGAATCACGCCTTTCATTGTCAGTGCATAAGCGAAGAATAATAGTTGTCGAGAGCCTTTCACATCCCGATTCTTAACAATATCCAATTTGCGAATAGCTTCGACCTATGAAAACAGACAAGTTCAGAATACTGAGTGTTTATGATTTGTGTGTGCACTTACGAGCCGTCGTCTTGATTGTTCTGCTGGTGGCAAGTAGGGCGGTAATGGCGTTTTCAGCTTGAAGGCTGCCGAAAGAACGGAGAAGTATAAAATTACGTTCCCAACCATCTCACGCCGTTCTGCATTTACCGGTATAACGAAATCTTGCTTGACCGACTAATTGGCAAAATTAAACATCAAACATCTTCATCAACATCTTTCAATGATCACTTACAGTGAACCTTAGAAAAAAAAATCAGATCAAGTTGTTCGCGATATAAAATCCCCAATACTAACCATTCTTCTCGAGTAGTCACACAACGCATGCTGTGAAGCCTGTCCATGATTGTTTGGAGACTTGTCAGAATGGAACGGTACATCTTGACTGGGAAAGGTCCCTTCAATCGCGGCTCATGCTGTGTCTGTGATAATAGGTTTTGTAGCTCTAGAAGCTTGATCTGAAGATGCAATTCCCTGGAAGTTGTCCGGTAGAACACGTGTTGATATCAGATATATTTAAAACGATATGGAAGACACACTAACATAGCCATGAAGGTCTGGATTGATTCATTAAGTTTCTCACTTAGAGAAGCAGCCATCAAGTACGTTCGTTCTGTTGGATCATCCTGATGGGGGCTTGAGCCATTACGCCGTAAATGACGTTCTACGCCATTCAGAGCATCATTGGCATCATCCATCAGGTATGCCTCAGGGGAGTTTAAGCTGACGAGTATCCCAGAGTTAGCTGCAACGAGGTGTGTGTACAGCCATCCAATGTTTAAACAAAATCTATAGAGGAATGATGAACGCCGAAAAGGATGGACAAGGGTCTAGTTCTTACTCGCTTAAGGCCTTACTCAGCTCCCGCCGAGCTTCTGCAGGCCACCACAAACGAGAGACAATGAACGCATACAGCACCCCAAATATCACGGAAAGCGAGCGATAATACGCAATCTCGTAAACGGGGACATCTTTTTGTCGTGTATTATAGCTGTATTTCAATGAGGTTTGGTGATTCTTTGGAAATGGACATAGACATACCAATATAAACAAGTCAGATTGTATGTTAAAAGTACAAAACGTCCACTGGACGCATACTGAGGCTTAGAAACAATGTAGTAGAAGCATGGAAGAGAAAGAAAAATCCAATAATGGGCAACACTATCGGGTTATCCTCAAAGAGAGAGTAAACAATAGTGGCGACTGTGGCTCCGAGTCTGACATATAAGGATAAACAACTGCAAATATGATGAGGTACATATGACCTACATAGTCCCAAGAACACGATGCAGGCTCATGAAGTTCGTCTGTGAGAAATGAATTCAGTATTAAGTGTGAATGATGAAGTACAAAGAAACTCACAGCTCCGATGGTAGGAGAAATCACAACAAAGAACTGTCAAAGGCCGATGGTCATTTTAGCAGGACCCTCAGAACAAAGAAAGAAGGGACACACGGATATCAGAGCCCATTCTCCCTTATACTCGACGAATACAGGACGCGTCTTATCAAAAAAGGCGGGAGAAGCAAGCAATGCGGTAGCCATGCCTGCTTTCAAAGCATATTTTGTATGATTTTCTTTCATCCTCTCGTTAAAGCGCCAAATAGACTGTCCAATACGTTGTACAAAACTAAGATTTTCTCGAGAAGGTGTAAGTATGGTATTTGGAGCATGAGGTCGGACTTTTGGAAAGTTTGAAGGGTGTCGCTGAGTAGTGTTCGTAATCATCGTACCTTTGCAATATTCTTGTAAGAAAGTTATCGTGAATATGATATAACTCTGATTGACATACTTATTCTTTTCTTCAGTGTTGGTCGACCTTCTGATTTTTTTGATACACATAATCTGAGAAGTCTCTCCTGGACATTTCTGAAAACCCAGAGTATTCTGCTCCACCACGTTTGCTGACTGGCGACGTGTTCTATAATATAAATACGGTACATAGCATCAGAAAGTGCTGTCATTTCTTTAGCAAACTCTTGCAGTGTAAATATGAAGCTAGTAAGATATTAGTGGGGATCTATTTGTGGAGAAAAAGTTGTTACATACTAGTAGACCAAGAAAACTGTTTCGTCTGCTCCAGAATGCAATAATATCTCATTTTCATCATCAGGCTCACAATTCGTACTCAGAAAAGATCGACGATCCGAGGTTGAGGTGAACGATTCGGACATAAGCATATTATTTCTCCTATAGACACGCACAAGAGCTTGATTTGAGGTGCTCTCGAATGTGAACAGTGCACGTTGGATTTGTTCGCTTAACCGTATGAACTTCTGAGCTTCAGTATTGTTTGTTTCATGCCGCCGGACGAAACTCTTTCGCAAGCGTCGCAGTGCATCGGTACAGGCCGACTAAAATATCATTAGAGTTTATCAGTACAGTAACTTTTCGTTGAAGCACGTCTCATACCGATAAAGCATTTAATGGGGGACCAATCTCGTCAACAAGTTCATCAAAAACGAAAGCTGCTGTTTGAAGATTCGAATCCTCAGCACTACGCTCGCTTATCGGACTCGTCACTGTTCCGTTGCTAACGGCATCTCGTAAGTTCTTTCCGATATACACTCTGCCCTCACGAGCAGCTTGAGCAAGTTCCGACTGTAAACGAGTACCACTTCGAAGACCATTGATATGTTGTGCAAGACGGTTCAAGCATCCAACAGCATCATCGTAAGCCTGGGCCGCACGTTTCCCCCTAGCATCCATTCACTACGAGCTTCTGTGAGACTTTTCTTGAGACTGGTAAAACTAGCTTGATGTGCACTGACAGCTCTTTGTAACTGCCCTTGAGATATTGATGAAAGGCCAGAATCAACGTCACTTAGCATGAATGTATGGGTAAGGAGCTCAAGAAGAGTTGCAAATGAATCAAGTGTGCGTGACATGTTATTCTTCAAGCTCTCGGAAGCAGTTTGTGGCCAGATTAAATAACAAACACAGTTTGTGATGACAGCCCCAGTGAAGACGATGCGTGCAACTTGTAACAGAGTTGTTAAGCCACCCTCCTTTACAACGCTTTAGAAAGAGTTTTATTAAAAGATCCATATATTAATCAGGTTGGACTTACACAACGAAAAGAATAATTGTGGTCATACTGCAAGCTTAGCAATGGTTTGAGTATAAGAAGATATCTCTTATGAAGAAAATCTCACCAGTATTAAAAGTAGGTTTCGCCATCCACACTTTCATCCAAGCAACAGCAGTCATACCAAGCCCGATCCAAACGATCACTGTTGTATCAGCAAGCCATTCCCAGCCTGGTTGGACATCAATCCACCAGAACATATACATACTACCGAGACCAACAAAGGCAGCCCATATAAGCCCATAAAGACAATACAAGTTAGCCTCAAACATCGCACCCATCGTCCTCGCAGGATTGTAATAAACTGCACTGCTCGTGTACATAAACATGAATTGGGGTTGCTATTTGTTAGAGTTTGTTATAAAAATAGAATTACTTGAAGTAGACATACATAGTTGCAACCATATGCCCGGAAGGCGATGGCATTTTATCGCCTTCTGCAGTTATACTACCTATCAGATGTGATAGGGGTGTGACATAGGTGAACAAGGATGCTATGAAGTATGCGATAGCACATTTCAAGATATTGCGATAGAGAAGTGGAACTTCTGGTATATGTACGCATGGCAGCCAACGTGACTTCTGTGTGTCTTTAATGTCCACGCTTTCTTCAGAGTCTGTGTCCGAGTCAGAGGGTGAGAGGGAGCTTGTAGAATCTGATGACAGTGGATTTGATATAGTTTCCTGGATAGGGGACTGAACGACGGAGCTATCACCCAGCATAGTTCCTGTATTCGAAGAAGTAGTGGGAAGGATAATATTGAGCCCACTATGCTTAGACTTTATCTTCCTCCTCTGAGTCGAGTTAGTGGACCGGAGTTGTCCCCCATCTTCCATTACTTGTTCAAAGACGCTCCATTCATGTTCGCCATGCCGGGCAACTTTACGTCGTCGGTGTGGCGCTCGTGACTGGACGTTGAAATCTGAAGTAGTTCTCCTTCCCATTTGAGGACGAGGAGTATTTTGGTCGTCACTGATATGAGAGAAGGTAGGTGACGTTGGGTCGTTGATGGAACCATCAAAATAAGACTGTCTTGGATTATTAGGAGTAAGTAAAGACTCAGATTGGGTTAATTGATCATTTTGTGCCTGGGAAGTCATGTTTTGTAATGTAAGATCCTGATGTTTTTAATAAGTTAAGGTTGGTTGCTCATGAGAATTGAGGGAATGAAAAGCTCGGCGAAAAGGAGGGATAAAAAGAGTTTGGAATATTGAATTGGCGTTGGAACGATTCAGGAAACCATAAGTGTATGTTTCTAGACTCGTCGATGACGGAAGCTATTTTAGAGGCCCATTTTCACGTGATCGTGACTAGCTGCAATATTATACTTGGAGCCATTTCTGACAGGCATCCGGGAAACCTTCATGGAGAGTTGAACTTAAGATGTCATGGGTTTCAGAATCAAGATAGGTCTACATTTTGTAGTCGTACACTCCCTACGTATGGGTTACAAATACATACGGTAGAATGTCTCGAAGACAAGTTGATCATCAACAGAAAAGTAAGATAGTTCAGTAACAAGTTATAGTGATATCGTCTAAAGTAGATATTTAAGATAGTTATATAGTTCAAGAAATCCGATCTAAGGCATAAGCGCCTTGCGTTTACTGAGTCACAGGAGGAACCCAGACTAGATCTTCGTTTCCACTGCTGTATTCTGTTTCCCCTTCCTCCTCAGCATCGCTAAATGGTGATGCAGTCGCTGCCCAATAGTCCTTGGCTATTTGTGCCTCTAGAGTTGCAATACGTGCCCCTCGGTCACGCAGGAATACTAGAACTTCATGAGCTTCTCTCCATCCAAGTCGTTGTTTTTCATAATTGCCATTCGCTTCCACATGATCGGGTGATACGACATCAACTTCATTGAATCCGCCGTACTTAGCTGCCAAGTCTTTACTAGCAAAGATATGTTGTCCTCTCGGTGAGTGTTCGAGTTCAGCGAGGAACGCAGCGAGAGCATGAACGGCTTGGGCACGTGCTCTCAGGACATGACGAACAAGACGGCGGGTGGGCATCCGGCGCTTCGTTGCCTTCGATTTTGCCACTTTTTGTGTGGGTCCGGAAGAAGACTCAGATATTGGCTTTTCGGGTTAGCCGGTAGAGAAGTAGCGGGAAGTCCAGGGGTCAATGGCTGTTTTACTTTCTTTTTGTCAATCCATTGACTTTCTGGAGGAGTCTTTGGCACAGTAAATTGCTTGAGTGCAGCCAGAGAAAGATCCGATCGCTTTGGGGCCCAAACACCGACTAAAACACGCCAAGCCACAACTAATTGCTTCGCACTGCATTCAGTTAGTTTGAGGAAGAAAATGAGATATTATAGGATATTCCAACTTACTGTTCATAGTTATCTGAAGATGAAATTAATTTAATTTGTCTACCACCACGAGTTAATTCAACTCACCGTCAATAATCTTAACATGATACACGGCAAATAGCCATACGGTGCCAGCGGCGATCAATGCGCCGAGGGGGGAATATAGAAACAGGGCCCAAAGGAAGAAAAACGCCATAGGATAGATTATAAGCAGAAATAGTAAACCAAAAACAACCTTATTCTGTGCCTGAGTCTCCTCTTCCTCTTCAACGAGTCGTGCTGCAGCACGTGCGGCAATATAGGCTGGGAAATGAACAAGGAGTGGGATAAGGAAGAATGGAAGGCGTATCAATACGGAAAGCGTATCTCGGAGTAATAGAAGCAAAGTTCGAAGTCTGGATGGGAGTGGTTCGGGTCGTCTTGGATCGAGCGTTTTGGGCAGTGGTAGGGCTGAAAGAGCTGAGTTGTTAAGTTTTGAGAATTGTAAAAGGGAGTAATATTCAAGCAAACGTCGTCTAGCTTCCTCGAAACTTGAAAATCCATTTGAGGTTGAGAATAGATCTACCAACCTAATTTTCGATTAGTAAATTTCTAGCAGATAGAAAGAACGCTGTTAGAGCTTACGTTTGCGAGATGGGAACAAAGTCATTTAGGTCGATAGAATTGCTTTTCTCCCATAGCAGACTACGAGCCATGCGAGCAACAAACATCGTATCCCTGTTATTTTCTGTCAGTTTCAAGGAACTTGCATGGAAGAAACATAGAATCGCACCAATCAGGGGCATTTATTGTGAGACGCGTCAAATCCTCTTCGATGCGTTTAGTGAGCCTCTTAACGGCTGCTCTAGGTTCCCCCTCGACCGAGGATAGAAATTGGCTCTCATAGTCGCTTATTGAAATCGGTTCTGCGAACCTATTAGAAGTCAATTGCTATCCAGGATAGAGTACACAGTTGAAACTTACTCGATAATGACTTGGCTGCGATATTTTGACTTGTTCGTATATACGATTGCTGCAGGAACAACTGTGAGTTGTTCCTTCACCGCTTTATCTGGGTTCTCCTTTGCCCATTTCATGTATTCCAGAGCGCTCCAGGATGCGCCATCTTTAACTTGCATGATTCGTGGCTCCGTGTAGCTTGTACCTTCAGGGAAGAGAGCAACGGCCTCCCTTTTGCCAGTACATCAAAAGTTCCTTTAAAGAGCACGCGATTATCCTTGCTCTTACGCTCTACTGGAATATTACCGGAACTTAGGAGAATATACCGCAGAACAGGGTGAGCGAACAAAGATGCCTTCGTCCAATAGTTTAAAATGCGATCTCCGGGAAGTGTGATGCTAATATAACATTGAGGATTAACGTACAAAATGGAAAAGATGATGTATATGCACTCACATAGAACCGCGGGATCGAGCATCATATTGTGATGAGTCGCAACACTAGCATTGTATATGAGTATTCCAAGTGTAAGTTGAAGACAAAAGTAGGACGAACACAATGAGAGGACCAGTCATAGGGACATTCTCCGCCCCGATGACATGTACGTCAGAGAAAAAGGACCAGACGGCCCATCTTGCTAACCGTCTGATAACGCGATGCAAAACCTTATTATCAGACATGGTTACTGAGATTTACTATCGAGAGAGGCGTTTCCCGACTATGAGAATTAAATAGGAACGTATTTATACCAGTCAAGAAAGAGGAGGAGGAGTGGAAAGGAGCTCAAAAAAGGACAGCTCAAATGTACTGTCCGACATGTATAGTGCGTGCCATGCCGGATTTCACACGCGCGATATAACCTTATTGAGACACGGGTATCTCCTGTTGTACTCATACGTAAGCAGTGGAGTAATGCAGGTAAATCATGCACTCAATTTCGTCGGGGAGGCAATTTCTCTAGTTACATATACTATACATGTACATTAAGTATCAAAACATGTTCTTGAAGCATCTAGACTATCGCTCCGCTCGTAGGTAACCATTCAATCTTCATCAGGTATTCATTGCTGGCCCTGCCTAACACCACGAGACTTGAATACACAGCACACACAACTGTATGTACATGTACATTTACGCAAGGGCTGCCATACATGGTAGTTCATCTCAAGTCTTATGCGAACGTTCGTCGTTCTTGAATGAGATCCGATTAGACGTCACGAGTACGAAACTTTTTGTAACATTGATGGGAAGACAGAGTCTATCTACGTTGTAACGCAAGCTCTTTTTACCCTTCTACATTGGATCTAATTAAGGTCTTTAATCAAAGATGACCAATAGCAGTTTGCTTCAAGAGTACTGGCGCTAGTAAATCCCTATGGTAGAGATGCGGGACATCTATGGCTTTCTACGGTAAATTGATCAACTAGCCTTCCGTTATAGGTAAAATTAAAACCACGTGATTTCCTAACACTAATGAACGGTACTAGCGTTATCCGGCAAATTACAAACAAAATCTGAATTCGGTGTCCCAGTTTCTGTCTATGATTACAGGCATTTTGTATTCTCACTACGTACATATACATAATCAACATTCTTAACTTAATTCTACATTTCTTGTAACCCATGTTTTAGCCCTGTTACAACATATCTTGGAAATGAAACAATACACTCTGCCCATCGGTCACCTAGCAAACTACCTCGGAAATCTAACTTCGTGTTGAAGGGAATATTCAAGATTGCATTAACATCTTGCTTGCAGAGGGTCTTACGGAGCTCAGTGGGGATCCATATAAGTAGCTCATTAGACTTTCCGACGACCCATCCATCTTCTCGCAAGTCCCATGCAGGTTCCGTTTCATCGTTATCCAAGTTCCAGACCCGAATAGTCTTGTCCCAAGAACCTGACGCAATTCTCTTCCCGTCGGGAAAGAAGGAGACAGTCTCAATTCGAGATATATGCCCTTCAAAAGGACCGAAGATGAGTTCGCCATTGAAGGTGTCCCATACACAAACAGTCTTGTCCCAGGACCCAGAAACGATCCTTTCACCGTCTGGTGAGAAGGCAACAGAAGATACGGATTGTGTGTGTCCTGTTATTGGGTCGCATATGGTCCTTCCACTTTTAACGTCCCATATTCGAATGCTGCAATCACTTGAGCCAGATGCTACGTGCCTCGCATCGGGGGAATATGCTACGGAATTGACTATGCCATGGTGTCCTTTTAATGGGCCTAGACAACGCTTTTTTTCGGCGGTATCCCAGATACATATTGTACAGTCATAAGATCCTGAGACGATAAACCGCCATCTGGGGAGTATGCGAGGGAGAGAACAGCATTATTGTGTACTCTAAATGGACCTGAAACCGCTTTTCTGTTCGGTATATCCGATATGCTTACTGTACCGAAAACAGAACCAGATGCGATGAATTCGCCATCAGGAGAAATTACAACCGATTTCACCGATCCATTCCGTTGCTTGAAAGAGAACGATTTCCCCTTAATACCCATACTTGAATAATGCCATCGTTGGATCCGGATACAACTATCGATCCATCAGGTGAGTAAGCAATTGAACTGATAGTGCTCTGGTGTTTGGAAAAGGGCCTAAAAACCAGTCTTAAACTCGAGGTATTCCATAAACAGACTGTTTTGTCTAGGATCCTGATGCGATATATGCCCCGTCTGGTGAGACAGCGATCGAGGATATTTGGTCTGTATGTCCGGTTGGAAACTGATTATGAGAGACCCCTGAGATATCCCAGATTCTGATTGTACTGTCTGCAGAGCCAGAGACAAACCGTTTCCCGTCTGAGGAGAATGATATGGACCAGACCGTGCCCTTATGCCCTTCGTATCGCCTTAATGGTTTAGTTTTTTCATCATTACTCCACAGACGGATTAGCCCATCTTTGTGTCCTGATAATATGTATTTAGAATTAGGAGAAAAAGCAATTGAAAACACAGCATCGCAATTATCTTCATAGAGCTCGAAAACATCACCATGATCGAGGAATTTCCAGGTTCGAATGGTTCCGTCATAAGATCCAGAAAGTATGGTCTTTCCATCTGGAGAAAATGAGACGGAGTTGACTGTATCTGAATGACCTCTGAGAGGATCACATATCATTTCTCTACTCGACGTATCCCATACGCAGATTGTTGAGTCTTCCGAGCCTGAAGCAATGTACTTTCCGTTGGGAGAGAACACTATAGACCGAACAGATTTATTGTGGCCCTCTGCAAGCTCAATGAAAGAGCCTCCTTCCTTTGGGTACCAGATGCATACAGCCCCACTTTGTGATCCAAACGCAACGTACTCTCCGTCAGGAGAAAATGCTACACTATAGATATCTTTTCCTCCAGGTAATTCCCAAACCAGATCCCCACTAGTATAATTCCATATCTGAACGTTTCCAAAAGTTGAACCTGACACAATATACTTCCCATCAGGAGATAGTGCGATAGAGGATAGATTATCAGAATGTTCTTCAGCCGATCCAACAAGCATTTCACCGCTTGTAGCACACCATGTAATGATACCTTTTCTCCAAGTCCCGGACACAACTTTAGTATCATCAGGAGAAAAGACTACAGACGAAACATCGCTGGCATCACAGTTGATTACTTTGAAACATGCTGAATGCCGTTTCAAACCGACGTAATCAACCTTGATCAGAGATTCTGTATTCTTGGCATAGTATTTCGAGATTTCGGACTCCTCTTTGGTAAGAGCCAAGAGCGATATGTATATATGCGGAGTACTCTGAGAGATAGCATCGCAGTATTCACTAGCTTGCCTATATGCATCTCGAAGAAACCCTGACAGATTTTTGTCTTTATTCTAGAAAAAGTTAGTCACAACAAAATCAATTTTGTCGACAAACTTACCCCGAGCCATGCAATAGCGGAGATAAGAGAAGGACCAACATGAGTTTTGAATGTTTTCGTAAGACTTAGCACTTCAAACCAGAAGAGGAGTTTGCTATACGAGAACGCTTTCAATCTCTTATGTACCTCGATCGAGTACGGGATACCTTGTAGATGTAGAGACCAATTACAGCAAGCATACTGTAAAAACGAGGGTATGTTGTCTTCAATACGTTCCTCGAGGTCAAGAATGTCTTCATTTAGCAAAGATGACGACTCGAGGTCACAGATGTTGAATCGCAATAGTTCTCCCATGGTATCAATGCAGCTAGAAGCAATATATTGCTTATGATAATCGACATCTATAAACCAGTCTCTCCCTTTGCAATGAGGCGACGTAAGATAGTCATACAACGAAGCATGATGGATGTGGATTGGTTGTCCAGGTTCGTATGTCACAAGAGAACGGAGACATGCTAGTAAATTCGCCGTTGCATTTCCTCCAAGTATAGAATTCCGTCAATATCCGTATCAGATAATGGTGTTTTATTGAAGAAAATGAGGGAGAATACTCTAGTAAAAATCTTCCTCGTGAAGTCGTCCCAATCGAGAGAATCTTCGAGGACTGTCATATAAAGATCATCAAGATTCAGTGATCGAGAATCCTCAACCAGGTTCTGAAGTACTTGAATCGATTCGTCTTCTTTTCAGAGATGAATTTTACCGCTGTAGAAGCCCAGATGAAAAGACCGTTTGCGGCCTCTGCAAGAGAAACGATACTATCATCCCATAGCCAATCGTCTGGAACCCTCAGTTGACCTGATTCTCTGAGCCTCTCAAATTCAAATGTGAGAAATGCGAGAACGTCTCGTTTACTATCTTCAGATTCGTGGTCTAGTATAGTACTGCAGACGTGATGTTGAGATGGAAGCAATGATACAATATCTCCTCAGGTCTACTCGTTACTAAAAACCTGAAGTTGGATGGCAATGTGGAGAATTCCTTTTCGAAGAGTCGGACAAGGTGTTTTCGGGTCCCTGGAGTACCACACTCATCCAATGCATCAATAATGATCAAGATTGGATAATCTAGATTATCATTCTTAGCTGCTGATCTGAGTGGCGAGAATAAGAGGGTATCGAATTGAGTTTTTGGAGTAGCAGAAAGTATCTCCCCGCTTCTCTGAAGTTCAGTATTAATGTGTTCCGCTATGACGTGTTCGTATGCAGCTAGATTGTATGATATTGTCCGGATGATAGTATCGGGATCACTGGTTCCTTTCAGACAAGGCAGATAACAACCGAGATTATTATTTCTTCGGCATTCCTCTGCGATTGTTCTAGCTACTGTACTCTTCCCAGTTCCTGCACCGCCTAATAGCAGAAACAAGTTAGGAAGGTCTGTATCTTCGACCCAAGAGTTGATAAACTTTATGAGTGACTTTCGTGTGCCTTCTAAGCACTCCTGGGCCAGTGCACTAGAAGCATTAACTGGTTTTAGTCGAACTCGATTTCTGGAATCGACGTCAGTATGTTGAGTATACTATCACGCATATGACACTTACTTTGAATAAGGCTTTCACTAGTGTTGTGACAGGCGTTGTTTGCTACCTGGAGCAGAACACCAATCTTGAAATCGTCTCGTAAGTTCGCTAACTTCACCTTGAAATCTTCTATTGCCGCCTTCTCACTTGCTCGTAATGTACGATCTGCGGAGAGGTCGCATAAGTATGGAAAGGAGTAAAATTGAATTATCGTACCAATGAATGCATGTTGAGCATATGCTCTTATAAAGAGGCTGCACTGCGTAACGAAGTCAAGTAGCTCACTGATCGTTGAGGACAAGGAATCGATGACCCGACCGAGCTTGGTTGCTTCGACAACAAAACGGAAGGTCTTGGCAAGCTCTACTACAAGATCTCTAAGTCTCGAATCGAATTGCATTTGACTTGTGACGATCTACATTAGAGTCAGGATCATGATCGTTATTACCAAGTCTGAACTCACTTTATATAAAGCTGTTGTCACGTTCCATGCTAATTTCAGGTATGGATGAGACTAATCATATAGTTCAGTTTGATGAATACAAACGCGTAATTTCAGAAGGAACGCTTACTTCTGCAAGGTAGTCTATGGATTTCATGAATGCATCAATCGCAGGGATAGTATCTTTGAGAGATTTTGATAGATCACTCTTTAAGATAGCTTTCCCCTCCTTGATCAAATCATCAACATCATTTGAAATGTGCTCTAAGGCAGAAATTCGAACGCCTAGAATATCTCGGACTACGTTCTCTAGCGCAATCTGTGTGTTCTCCATCGCATCAGACAGACGAAGGTCGAGGTAAGCAAAACCTAGAATTTTTGATTCGGGGTTCTCTGATGAACGTAGTGGGAGTTTTGACTATTTAGCTGTCAGCCTTCTTGGAGAAGTATGAGTATGTGTGTAATTTCATACCTTTTCCACCTTCGTCCAATAGTTGTTCAAGATAAGTTCCGCTATACCCGATGCAAATGTCTTTTGCAAAGTCATGCTTGATTCTTACGTGTAGTATAGATGTATCTAATGAACATGATCTAGCACCATCGAGTCAGAATTTTATGCTTGTAAACTTCCATAATTACCAACAGGGGGAATATTTCGTTCCATTCGGGAGACGTAGTTTCTGTGATCACATCTGTCCTTTGTACTACACTCTCTAGTGTGACTTCAGTATAAAGTGCAGGCTTTCGAGTCAATCTCGCAGTGAGCGGACGTTTCTTCCATAGATCTGCAGCCTCGGCCCGAGAGACTATAAGAAGAGTCAGCAGAGGTTACGGAAGCAATAGCAAAAAGTAGACATCTCCAAACCTTGGAGAGTGTAGTAAGTAGACATTTGAACGCTAAAGATGACGGGTCAATCGGTATCGATTCGTCAGTGAGTGAGTTGATGATTTGAATGCAGGTATTGCTTTTATGTATTCCCCGATATCCGTTATTCAAATAGACTCCAGAAGATTTCTCGATAAGCGCTGCGATGTATCAAACCATCAAGTAAAAGAAGAATTTTGGGATATATTGATCTGAATAGTTGGAAACGTTCATATATAATCTGATCCGCTTTCACCCCAGAAGGTGTGTAAACGTTTTCGGTTCATAAGTTCTGCACATTTGCGCTACACATGCATTTTTTCCAACGAAGCACCTGATATAGCCGCAGTGAGAGAGAGAGAGAGAGAGTATCATCTTCAAGGAGTGATATTGCGTATCGATTATGATTATCTAAGATCTTATCATTAATTTAGCCCTCTTACATAAGAGAACCTTTAGCTTATCAAAGCTAAAGTGCTTATGTAATCATTATAAACTAAAGAGTTCATATTTAAGAAAACATAGTATCAAAAAATGAGTTACAGTACATGCATTAGTTGTCCGTGTTAAATGCATCCAGATCCAAGTAAAGATCGGTACACTAGTCATTTCTGTCCAGTTACCATGCAATCATCAACCATGATATCATACTTCCTGTTAGTACACACAAAAGTGTCCACATATTACCTAGTACAGGTGAGTGCACCAAATCATGGGCAGAACTAGAGGCTGCAGAGCTAGCGCTTGGAGGGAGATTTCCTTCACCAGTTATGCGAGCACTTGTTGTCCCTGATGGTTGTGGATCTGTAACGACCGAGGATACCAAGGTACCAGAGAAAGTCGGTGTTGTCGATAATGAGGGAGTAACAGGGTGAGAAGATGATGTTAGTGACTGTGTCGCCAAAGCGAACGAAGAAGAGGGGCTGCTCATACCTGAGGAGCCGCCTGCGGCGTCCGACAATTGGGCGAACCCGACTGAAGGTGGGTCAGATCGGAAGACAGTATAAACATTTTTCTGTTATTGTAATAAATAGGTAGGAACGGAGATTTAAAGCGATTAAAATTGCGTACAAGGAAGGTGTCGCCAATAATCCACTGAGGTCCATTGGTATTTCCACTACCAGTTCCCGCATCAAGATCGAAAATGCCACCAAGACAGAGAGTTCCTCTCGTGTTGATAGCACCCAAATTGAAATCTGCGTTGCTGATTGCCCAAGTCCGGGAACCGAAATTTAGGGTAACATTTACGGTTGTATCACATGCTATTTATATCTTAAGTCAAAAAAAAAAGAATAAGAATAAAAAAATGAGAGATAACTCACGGAAGGCAAAGAACCCTTCCATTGTCCCACTAAGAGCTTGTGAATTAGGTATTTGATCAAACACATTCTGTACGGCATCGGTTGGCCAGCAATGAGTGTAGTTCCGGTATCGATTGCGGCAAGAGAATCTGAGCCAGTTGGTATGGACACTGAGTTTCCTTGAACCGTCACCTCCTCAAGTTCTAGCAACCAAAAGCTAGGCGTCACACCACTCGGTATATTCACGAAGTCGATATCGCCGGTAAAGAGAGATGAATTTGTACCACCCAACGTAAACGCTCCTCCTGGTTCAAGAGTCTGTGCCTGTGGGTCATTCACAAACCTGGTAAGCCAGAAAGACATGACTGGCTCAGAGAGGAAATTCCCATCTGCGAGAGCTTGCCAGAATGGAGTTGCATGAGACTGAGCGATGGTACTGAAAGCAAGCCCCATGAGTCCCGAGACGGGTGCTACCAAGAAGTTTGTTGAGATATCATCAACGATAGCTACAGCAAGTAGAACAGTATATTAGGTTGATCACTTTCAGGGAATGGTAAAGAGAAAGTATCGTACTCAGTGTTTGTCCATCGATAGTGAAACCCCCCATATTGACAGTATCGGAGGCGACTTGCCCTGTAACTCGCCCAGACCATAGCTAATAGTGATCGATCGTTGAGAAGCAGTCAATGTAGTTGATTTTGACGAATCAAAGAGTGCTATGTTTTGCGGCATGATATACACTGATTCGAAGCCACCCATAGGTCCGAAGACCCTGTATCAAGGATTACGTTAAATTCTTGGGCACTGTGTAGATCAGGGTCAGAAAAGGAATAAGTAATAAAATCTAGAATAGTCTATGACATCAAACTAGCGCTTGTAGACAAAATCAAATAGATGGTGAAATGGATTCGGTCACTGTCTGGAAGCAGATAGCTCTCTCAATGACCAAGCATGTAATTGAGAAACTTCCGTAAAAGGACGGAAATGGTCACCAAGAGCTTGCCCCGACTTGGCCGTGAGAGAACAAATCCTGTGACGACGCGGTCCGCAGCACAACGAGCGAGAGACATGTGTGATCCAAGGACACCCAAAATAGGTTTGAATTATAGTGGAAGTAATTGGAAACTTACGGAGAGCCTACGGATAGAGATGCGTAGTAACTCGAGTCTGACTGCTGATTAACAATGTCAATGTTTGCGCTGTTTCCCCTCTGCCTCAAAGGTGAACCATTGCTTGAAGAAGGACGATATTTCAAGCGAAGATTTGCGGCTTCTGCTGCGAAATCATGTATTGTTCGAGGAGTCTGTCGTCTACGGAGAAGTGGTACGTGGATTGGCGTCGAGTCTCGTTCATTTGGTGCGGCTAGTGTGCCTCGGGGCCGAAAGACTGAGCGTAGCAAGGCACGCCAATGCGAGGGCGTACTTCTTTGAACACATAGTAGCTCGTTAGTTTATTCGTTAGCTTGTTAGGTTTCCTTTGTAGTAACCCAGCCGTCAACGGCCTTTGGAGAGAAAGAGAACAAGAAGAGGGAGCGGACCACGCCGACACTGGTGGTGGAGTAAAAGACAAGAACAAAAACAAGGAGAAGAAGAAAAGTCAAGACGAGAAAGGTCCTAATTATTAATAGAGACTAACGAACAGTGCAACTACAAATATAGCATGGGTATGGGAAAACCATCCAGTCCGCAGCACTTACACAACCCTTCTTCAAGCTCTTGCTTCTTACTTCGAGTGCCCACCAGCAAGTCGTGATAACACGATGTGTTCTCGACCATTTAATGGATTTTACATATGAAAAACGATATGTATCATTTCATAAGCCTACAAAATATGGCCGCCTGGCGAAATGGTATCGCGTCTGACTACGATACAGTAATCAGGAGATTGCAGGTTCGACCCTGCGGTGGTCAATGAAATAGTTTTTCAATTTTGTTTTCTTCTTTTTTTACAACTAATCCAAGATTTGCCAGCTTCAAAAAGAAAATGAAGCGTAATATATCATCTGCTCTTGCTTAAAGTCGGACTGTCGCCATATACATGAATGAAACAGCATCAATGACAACTTGTAGACCTGAATTATGATACTATTAATAGTGTATTGCCTGTACTACTATCATGAAAATAACGTATCATAATCATAATCATATCTATCAACAAAACTGATGATGGTTGGACGACCGCTCTCGTAGTCAAGTATGTTGTGGTATTGTTCGTAGCCATATCTTAATTTACACTCAAGACTAAGACTTCAATTAGAGGTGCCTCACCATCCCAAGAATAAACAACCGAAGATACAAAAACTTTTATCAAATAAAAATATACCTAGAAGATGGCTAGAAACAAACACAGTCAAAGTAGGGAGAAAGAAAGTTCGAGTTAACGGGTTCGCTCGTTACGAAAAGAATACAGTCACGGAGACGAAGGATACAATAAAGAGGAGTTATGTGGAGAAAGAAGGATAGGGGGATCTAGAACTAAAACTACACGAATTATCTTTTCCTCTAATGAGAAGATAGAGCAAAGCTAATAAAAAAATACCATGTCCATAACTTGAGCCTATCTCCTGCCACTCTTATAAGGTCTAGCCATCTATTCATCATCCTTTTGTTTGATGTCCACTCCACTTCTATCTCTAATCTTTCTATCCTGCTTCCTTTTCAAGTCAACATGTTTTCTAGCCTTCTGATATTGGATGCCCAGTTCTTTGTCTTTCGGACATACTTCATCTCCTTCTCTCCCTCTCTCTTCTTCTTCGTCTTCCACTTTCCGTCAGTCCAACATCATCTCTATCTCTTTCTCCATGCCCCCCTCTGTAGTTGTTGCAGCATGACCATCCTCACTAGTTGCTAAAGTCTTTGTGGTCCCGTTCCTCTGGACATCCGCTCCAGAAGCTCCGAGGTAATTCCTGTCATAGGACTCATTGTAAGCATGTCCATAACCGTATGCACCAGCGTTGTTGTATGCATTAGTATTTGATGTGTATTGATAGCCATATCCATGACCCGGATGTGAGGTAGGAGAGACTGGGGAGACCGGCTCTCCTCTCTAGTCCTAGTCCTGAAAGGAGATAATGGAGCAGGTCTGTTGCGGTTAGAGGGCATATCAGACATGCTCATTTCAACAGGTACACCTCTTCCATCTTGAACACCAGCTCCACGCTGAGCGAGCATCTGAGCTGAGTATTCCGTTCTTGCTTGAATTGGCGTGGAAGGAGAGCAAGACCTGTGAAGTACAAGATTGGGAGAATCTTGTATTTTTTAATAGGTATTAGTATATGACAGGAAGTAAAGAGAGGGGGGTGGGATTATTACTGACCACGACCCATGCTATCCACGCGACATTTACTCCCTCTGGAGCTTGTCCTCTTCCCATAAAAAGCCATTCGACTCTGTATCCTGTCCGCACTTGATAGAAAGCTAATCCAAGAACCAACAACCCCAAGACCGCATGACTGTAATTCTGAATAGGTCGCTTTCGTCTGCCTTGGTCATCCACACCAGTTATGAGCCATGCTTTACTCTCCTTCCCATAGATAACTGCTTTTGGAGAAGCCTTGGGCTTGATGAAATGTATGCCCGCACCTAAAGCACATTGCGCAAGGTATAAAATAAGAATAGCTACTCCCCATCGTTTATGATCATCGTTCAAGTGTTCTAGTCCTGCTTGTGAGACTGCTGCTACTCCGAGTGCGAATCCGATCACGATTAAAGGACCGCGACGTAGAACTGAATTATCGAATGTGCGAGGAACCACTGGGATGTAAATGTTCTGAAATAACGGGCTAGTAATGCACCTATTGGGAGGACGAAAAGGAATCCAATCCCTAGGAGAACTGCATGGGCAATCACAAGCTTTTGCGTTGTCGTGTATGCTGTACTGGAGCTAGACGAGCCAGAGGAAGAGGAAGCAGGATCGGATGAAGACCCTGAAGAGGTAAGAGGGTTCGTGAGGTCGAGAGTCAAACTGCCTTCCTGATCATGTATCGTCATCGAAGCAGAGGTGCTTGACGAATCGGGATTTGTTGATGAGAATGCCCAGATGAGTGACTGCGTTGTATCGCTGTTCGCCTGTATGTTTGATCCCGATCATAGTGGATGTATGTAATTCCGATTTGGGAGGATATACGAGAACACCGAGCAGTGTAGGAAAATCAAAATATAAAACATATAGAAAGGGAGAACATAGATTAGTACAAAGCGCTTGTATTGTCAAATGTAAGCGATAAATTGTCATTTCTGTCCACGTTGCCCTATCCCATCACCGCAGGCAAATCCACCGTGTGATCGTACGGGCATGGGACTGACAGAAGTAATGCATTATGTGTTTCAGACTTACCGATACTGTGAACGCAAATTTAGGTTTTCCATCACTACTTGCGCCTGTTACGTCTGTCGAGTCGCTTTGAAGTGTTGCAACCCTGTCAGGAGAGCTGTCTAACGTGGGCATCGTCTCTCCCGAAGCTGTTCTCTGTGAAAGCGTTGCTGAACCATCGGAGTTTGGCCATACAATAACCATTTGAGCGTTAGCCATTCTGGTACCAAAGCCACTAAACATAGCGTATTTTTAGTGAACAATTTCCAAGTCAACAGAGCTATGATACACACATAGCCATCCATCCGAGATCTGACGATCCTGTACTCTGGAGAGTATATTCTACTGTGGAACCATTCACGACGGCAGAAATACACATCAACTGTTCTCCCGTCATCCCGGAAAGCGGAAGCCGCGGAACAGAGATCCAATAATAAACGTCACATAAACGATGACATCGATCCGCACCGGAAGTAATTAGTTTCGATTCGATTAAGATTTAGATGAGTTTTGTTGTTTGCCATTCAATCCGCATCAAGTAAGAAAAAAAGAAGAAGAGAAGCTGAGAAGGTGGATACGCACGGAAGTACATTGAGAGTCGCCCGTTAGTCCACTTGTATCTCCACTAGAAGTTGCGCTGCTGGAGCTGCTCGCCGCACTGGCCGTTGAGCTCGCACTGGCACTAGCGCTCGAATCATCGTCGTCGTCGGTAGCATCCTCGCTGTCTCCATGTTTACCCAACACGTGCAACGAGAGGTAGAGAGGGAGGAGAAGGAGGGGCGCGATCCGTATCCGCATAATTAGGTCTCGGCTCGTTCACTCCCGTTATCAAAGTAGGTATAGAGTGTATTAAAGGATGATACAGGTTTAAAAGATGAAGAAGTGGACAAAGACCTGGTGAGGGTGTGAGGAGGGAGGACGTACTGAATGGAGGAGGGGAGGGGGGGCGGGAGAGGCAGCGATTCGGGAATGAACCAGCTTGCTGCTAACATGTGGGGATATTATATACGGATAGTGACGAGCAGACGGAGTAATACATCCCTCCCAACCTAAAACAAGATATTAAAATTAGTCAAGGGTACAAGCCTAGCCTCGTCCGGAGATCGTCAGCTGTAATCATCATCCGCATCAGCCCAATTTTCTCCAAGCAACAAATGAGCGAGGGCGAATTAGAACTGTATTCGTAACTCAAACGAGAAGCCCTTGTCCGCAGCAACTCGAGGCGACAGCGCGCTCTTCGGCTAATCCCCTCTTTTGTTATCTCCAATTCCTGTCCTTCATTCGCTTCACTTGCTCAGACAGTGCCTCTCCCTCGGCGTTTCTCACACTAGACACACAGCGTCTCCTCAAACATTCAACCTTAGAGCTCTAGTACTTTCCGTGTTTTACATCTCCTCACAGGCTACTTTAAATTCCATTACTATGCAGTAGCTCAGGATGGTTTCAGTGTCAGGATTGTATCCAGCCGTCGGGATCGATGGACATAAAGAAGCCAAGTCAGATAAACATACTTATATATCTGATGTACTCAATTTCCAATAACCTAAAAGAAGATGTTAAAGAACAAAAAAAACATAACGGAAGTTTGTTTTTGGGACCCACTATCGCCACTCTCAATCCAACTCCTCTTATCCCCGTCTACAAGTTCAATGTCTATTTACAGCAGATATCCTATTCCGACAAACCTCAAGTGATTTATCTTGGCTTGTCATTCGGTCTTTTCTCATTATCTAGGACCGCAGCTTCTCAGAAATGTTTTGACCTTCGTTTCTTTTCGTCTGCTTCCCACTATTGTCGATCCCTACCATTCCCGACGCCACCGAATATTCGCACTCGGCGTAGCGAAACCGACTCGAGTGGAGAGCTGTCGATGTAAACAGAGATTACAATACACCTTTCCCCCAGATATACCATTTTGCCCCGTTCGTCGTTCCCCTCATTGCAACTAGCAACGAAGATACAGATTTAAGTATGTTTTAAGAAGAGTATTATATCCGGACTGCGAACGACGAGGGCCGCCGAGAGCACCGGGGAAGACAAAAGAGAAAGACACGCATCGCGGCTTCCGTCTAACTCTCAATAACCCCAAGTGAGCCAAATGACCGTGAGAGAAGTGAACCCATCAACGAGCCTTGATACTAATAAAGATAATGCAGGATTGAAATGTATTGCTACACCTTAATTGGGCAGAAAAATGTACAAAAAAAAAAGAAAGCGCAGTCGATGGGGAATGTGTTTTTAAGTTCACGGGGTGTTAAAGGCTATAGCGAAGTCACGGAAACGGTATACCAAGTGTACCGCCTTCGATCAAATCATAAGAAAAGAAGTAAGGAAGCTGAAAGAATAGGCCGGAGGTTATAGGAAACGCGAAAGACCATCAGACATGGGTGGATCTAAACTCAAATGAATATATCAGGACTGTGAGAGGAAGACCTTTCGGCCAAGATGTGCTAAGATCAAAGTGCAAGCTCCAAAGTCATAGTCCGAAAAAGGAAACAATCCGTACACGCGCAGGACGCTCAAATTATTTTATCATGATTATATTCTCCACTGACAGTTATTTCATTAAGGGATCCAGGTTTGACGCGTATGACTTTTTGGGACTTGAGTTGGGGACTAGAAGTAGTTGAGGTTAGATCGGTTCATGATGTCTGTTTTCTTCCGCAGCTCCACTAGTCATTTGTAGAGCTTAGGTTCTGGAAATTGGTCAGAAGACGGAAACGCCTTCCCCGAACGACTCCGCAATCTTCTTTTCCTTTCTGAAACTGTGCTATAGAGTTGGATTTGTATCAGTAGTACTTAGGCCAAGAGAAGCCACAATTTCTTGTTGGTCTATTCTAGTTTGATCTAGAGCGCCTTGGCGACTGCGTTTCACTTGTGATATTAAGATTTTGTGATTGTGTATAATGCTCGTATTCTTTAATCTCTATCTCTAATGGTGATACATACATTTACAAAGGATAGACTATATACCGATTATGTGCTATAAAATATGTAAATTGCGATTTCATCTTAGAGCGATAGTTTAGTCTACATGACTTCCCGTGAAGAATGAGCGAAAGGTATCACGCACTTCACCGAGTGATGAAATTCATAAGTGAATCAAGATTGAGTTTGTGGGGTACAAAAATCCTTAGAAAGAGAGAGGAAACACTCATGGTGGTTCCGTATAACCACTATGATATAATATATACTCTATTTTCTTTTCAAATTCGTTGGGTGAGCAGTTGGAAGTGTAAACGAAATCGTAGGCGCTCAACGAATGACTATTGAGGTAATCAGTTTCTAAGAGATGAGGAAGGAAGTATGCATAGGGATAGGCAAGATTGAGATTGGAACGAGATAACCAGTTCAATTCTCCGAGCAGAAGAGATGAAGAGTCCCCGCTTTGTGCCGCATACATATTCATGTACTCAAACTATATTGCTAGAATTACCTGATTGATCGAGATCGTCCGACCTTTTTTGAAAATGGGTATGAATGGAAAAGAATAGAATGTATGATGATGGTGATGATGATGAACAGTTTTTAGACTCTAGCTTTTGCCTCGTGTCTGCCGCTATAACAACGGCTGTAGCTGAGAATGGGTCGTGGGGTGGGGAGTGAGGTAAGGTGTCTTTGCGTTTTTTGGGTTGACGACGTCATAGTTACTATCAACTATCAAGCAGGAATGGGTTGTGGCATCTCTTCGTACTCCGTGTGGTTTATTTTGGTTTACTGCGTCGATTTGAGTACCTTAAGCTTTTGATTGATTGAACTGGGGTTGAAAATGGTATAGCAGATTTTCTAAGGGAATATATGAATATATGGAAGTGGGTAAAAATGGAGTATGGAATTGATTTAGTGTAGTGATTTTTGGGTAATGTCAATGGATTTTGGTAGGGGATATTGGATATGGATTGCACCAATTCGGAAATCGGGATGAAGAGAGCAAGAGGGTCGAATGGAAGAAATAGAAGATAAAAAGGGAAGCGTAAAACGAGGCGAGTATTCTTTGTATTTATTATTATATTTGAAAGGAAGGAATCTAAGGAAGGTACTGATCCGTAGGTTATTAGTAATGATGAATAGAATACAATATGATACAATATGTGAAATATAATTCATACAGTGACGATTATCCCTAAAAGAAGAGAGGAATTCAAGTGAACACAAGGATGAAAACATCGATAGTACTCAGAGATTCTCTACGGTATGCTCGGGAAACGTGTGCTTTATTTGCTGGCCATAGATAGTAGCGGATCCCTGTATATGTTGATGTAAAGTGTGTATTATTATAGCAGATAGTGGATTAGTAATCAAACATTTAGAGGGCTTGTAGTTTTATCTACCTTCTGAGTTACACAGAGAAGCAACAACTTTTTCACCAACGATACAGTAGTAGAATACAGTGCTAGTCAGTTTTCCGCATTGGATTGGCTTCTAGACTTGAATGTCTTAATGAAAGACGTATCGAAAAGTGATGGCGTTCGCGTTCCTTTGTTCTTTAATCCTTTGTGTGAGGTCAGCCAGAGGATTTCCATTGTGAGTAATCAACAATAGTCTTTTGAGCCCATTTCGAACCATAAAAAGCAATCCAGACGATACGATAGCCAGATAAGCCTCAATCAACAGTTACGCTTCTTCATACACCATCAACTTCTACATTTCCTACTCGTTGGTTATTTCCCTATACTGTTATGAGCTACTTCGGCATCTTGAGCAATTGTCCATTAACAAAGGTACTTGAAAACTATGACTTGGTGGAAATGATCTTTCAATATCTCGACGAGGATGACGTTAGAAAATGTGCTATGATAAACAGGATCTGGTGTAAATTTGCACTCGATATTATATGGAGAACTGTTGAATTCAAGAAGCTTGTGAAGATTCTTTGGGAACCTTCGACGGAAAAAAAAGGGAAAGTTCCTGGTTGGAAACTAGTATGTATATTCCTGGAATGGTGTAAACGCCTTTCTTTTTTACTTTCTTAACCTGTTTAGATTTCCGCTCTAGACTCACATGTCTGGCAAAATTTTCGATCATATGCAAGACGTGTTCAGAATTTCGAATATCCTGAATATGAAGAAGGCTATATATCAACCGAACTATGTCGCGAGTTTATCAATAATGCTCTTGATGACCTTCCGATACTCCCCAATTTGAGATCCTTTTCAATTAATATCAGAGACTCCGAATTCGATTGTGCCAAAGAGATTCTACGCCTTCTTCACGATAAAGTAACGAGCGTAGAAATATGGAGAGATTCTAGACGTCATAATGATGCCATGTTGCCGGATGAACATCTAATCATCAATGAAATCTTTAGACGGGTCCCTCGGTTGGAGCATTTTCTCCTCAACAACGAGCCATGTCTTAATTGGAATGTAGAAAAGGCATTTAGAGCGGCTCTACCAAAGTATGGCATGCGTTCCTTGGCTTCCGTCCAGGTATCATTCGACTTTCAAACTCAAGAATGTCTTCAAATACTATCCGAACTACCCAACCTGGAAAGCCTCCGTCTTATTCACGTGAATAACTATGACACCGTACAAGATCTCATAGTACCCTGGGAGAATATGTTCCCCAAAATTCGTCGTTTTGACTTGTTAACAACACTTGAAGAATTCCACTTGTTTTTAGAAAATTCTTTGCCCTTCTGGAAGCCCATATATTTGAAAGATCTCAGGCTATACTTAGTAGAAGGATATACAGGGTCGAGACTACATGACTGTTTCTTATGGCTTCAGACAATGTGTCCCTGTATGGAGATGATAAAGATAAGGTTACTCGAGAATATCGAGGAACCTGCTATATATTTGGATCCTGCTCGTTTAGAGGATGACTACGGTCTCCTTACGTCCAGCACACTCATCCCGTTGTCATGCATGGAAAATCTTACTGTCTTTGAGATCAAGGATGAGTCGCAATGCACCAGAACAGTACAAATAAACGATACGGAGTTTGTGGAATGGCTGAAATGTTGTCCGAAGCTTACTAAATTGCATTTCGTCCCTGATCATGTCAGAATTGACACCGTCACTACTAAACTCACACCTTCCCTCCTAACGCAGATTGCAACAGTGAAGCCAGACATGACGCATTTGAGTCTATTCATAGATGCGAGATCAATGCGATCAGTACTTATAAGCCCGAGCCCAACCGACGTCAGACTCGTGAAATTGGAGGAGATCTATTTTGGTGTATCTCCATGTCTGAAAAGTGGACCCCTGGCCAATTTATTGTCATATGTAATACCACCATCATGCAATATGGAGTCACTGAAGAGAACTACTTGGCGGGGAGTTTTTGACGATGTTAGAAAGCTACATGAACTTGAAGAGATAATGGTTTTTTGATTATTTCTGGTTTCTTCCGTCTTTCAATGTTCTCTCTCATTTCATCTACTTTAACGTAATCATATACCAGAACTCAGCTTGTTGACGATTACAGTACGTTAGATAACTAGTGTATATCTGGCGATCTGATGTATATACTCATAAATATGCGGTTATGGCATCGCGTGCACTGTTGATTTCCCCCATATAAATACTTCAGGAATCTATAATTGATACATAAAGCTAGACAGATAAGAGCGTATTATCACTCTTTGGTAGGTATACCCTGAGTTATTCGTGACAAATGAATATGTCAAAGGGGCATAATCCATGACCATGTATCAGTCCTACTACAGAGACTTGGCTATCTTAGAAGATATCCGTAGTTTCTACAGCTGGACTCCTTGTCTTTAAGTCACTTTCACCTATGTACATAAATATCCGAAGATGAATGAGTAATCAGTATTCTTCAAAGGTAGTCCATTCTTCCAGGAAACCAGAGTTTATCTCTCATTAGAAAGACCTGAGCACAAAGTACTATATGCGCATGAGCATATTTCATCTGCCATATATCTGACTTCTTTGGGTCTTGTTTTTTACTATTTGCTCCTTTGCAAAACGGACTTCGATAACAGGGGTGTGGAACAACGTCGCTCTCGCCAGAGCTGTGTATGTTGTTGTGAATCGTGTATATACATAGCAGATAGTGCATCAGTAGCGACAGCTCTGTGATAGTCCCAAAATATGAATCATGCAGAAGGCTTGTAGTTTCATCTGCCTTCTGAGTTACACCGAGAAGCGACAAATTTCTCACCAAAAATACAATACTAATCAATTTTCTGCACACTGGCTTCTAAACGCGAGTAATATAATGAAAAAAAAAAGTATTGGAAAGGCGGCGTTCGTGTTTTCACTTGTTTTTCGATTCTTTGTGTGAGGCTAGCAAAGGGTTTTTACTGTAAGTAACTAACAATAGTGAATATAAAACATACCATAATAGGCAATTCAGACAAATCTATATCTAGTTAAATCTCAGGCATCAGTTACGCTTCTTCATACATTCTATCCCTGTATTTCTTGCTCGTTGGTCGGAGTCATATACTTTGATGAGCTACTCCGGCACCTTGAACGATTGTCCATCAAAAAAGGTGCTTGAGAATTATGACTTGGTGGGAATGATCTTTCAATACCTCGACGAGGATGACGCTAGAGAATGTGCTATGACCAACAAGATCTGGTGTAAATTTGCACTCGATATTATATGGAGGAGTGTTGAGTTTATGAAGCTTGTGAAGATTCTTTGGGAACCCTCAGTGGAAGAAAAAGGGAAAGTTCCCGGTTGGAAACTAGTATGTATATTTCTGAGATGTTGTATACGTCTTTCTTTTCATACTTTCTTATTCTGTAACTAACTCTGTCTAGATTTCCGCTCTAGACTCACATGTCTGGCAAAATTTTCGGTCATATGCAAGACGTGTTCAGGATCTCGAATATCCTGAATATGAAGAAGGCTACGTATCAGCCGAACTATGCCGCGAGTTTATCAATAATGCTCTTGATGACCTTCCGATACTCCCCAATTTGAGATCTTTCTCAATAGATATCAGAGACTCCGAATTCGATTGTGCCAAAGAGATTCTACGCCTTCTTCACGATAAAGTAACGTGGGTAGAAATATGGAGAGAGTCTAAACGTCATAATGATGCCTTGGCGCCGGATGAACATCTAATCATCAACGAAATCTTTAGACGGGTCCCTCGGTTGGAGCATTTTCTCCTCAACAACGATCCCTGCCTTAATTGGAATGTAGAAAAGGCATTTAGAGCGGCTCTACCAAAGTATGGCATGCGTTCCTTGGCTTCCGTCCAGGTATCATTCGACTTTCAAACTCAAGAGTGTCTTCAAATACTATCCGAACTACCCAACCTGGAAAGCCTCCGTCTCATCCATGTGCTTGACTATGACGCCGTACAAGATCTCATAGTACCCTGGGAGAATATGTTCCCCAAAATTCGTCGTTTTGACTTGTTAACAACACTTGAAGAATTCCACTTGTTTTTAGAAAATTCTTTGCCCTTCTGGAAGCCCATATATCTGAAACATCTCAGGCTATACTTAGTAGAAGGATATACGGAGTCAACACTACATGACTGCTTTTCATGGCTTCAAACAATGTGTCCTTCTCTTAAAAAGATAAAGATAAGGTTACTCGAGAATATCCAGACTCCTCCGGAAGAAGTGGATCCTGATGATTTGGAGGATGACTACGGTCTTCTTACGTTCGGCACACTCGTCCCGTTGTCATGCATGGAAAATCTTACTGTCTTTGAGATCAAGGATGAGTCGCAATGCACCAGAACAGTACAAATAAACGACACGGAGTTTGTGCAATGGCTGAAATGTTGTCCGAAGCTTACTAAATTGCATTTCGTCCCTGATCATGTCAGAATTGACACCGTCACTACTAAACTCACACCTTCCCTCCTAACGCAGATTGCAACAGTGAAGCCAGACATGACGCATTTGAGTCTATTCATAGATGCGAGATCAATGCGATCAGTACTTATAGGCACGAGCCCAACCGACGTCAGACTCGTGAAATTGGAGGAGATCTACTTTGGTGAATCTCCGTGTTTTAAAAGTGGACCACTGGTCAATTTATTGTCATATGTAATACCACCATCATGCAGTATGATGTCATTGGGAGTACTGCTTGGCGGGAAGTGTTTGCTGATGTTTTAAGGCTACATAAACTAGAGGGATAGTGGTTTTTTGATTATTTCTGGTTTCTTCCGTCTTTCAATGTTCTCTCTCATTTCATCTACGTTAACGTAATCATATACTATAATTAAGCTTGTTGACGATAACAATACGTTAAATAACTAGTGTCTGTTGTAATGTAGATCTGGGGATCTGATGTATATACTCATGAATATGCGGTTATGGTATCGCGTGCACTGTTGATTTTTCCCCATATAAATACTTCAGGAATCTATAATTGATATGTGAACTAGATAGATAGCATAACTCATTGGTAGGCATACTCCTATGTATCCGACACAGCAAATGCAACCGTCATAATTGCATTATATTATACATGTATGTTCGTAGATTAGTCCTATTAAGGAGACTTGGCTATCTCAGAAGGTATCCGTAGTTGCCACAGCCGGGATTATTATACTATAGTCATTTCTTTTAATGTACATAAATCTCTGGAAATAAAAATGAGTAATTAGTCTTCTCCAAAGTTAAGTTGATCTTTTCTTCCAGGTATCAGAAGTAGTCTCTTATTTGAAAGACCTGAGCACCGAATATCAACTGCACTGGAACAATTTTCATCTGGCCCATACCTGACTTCGCATATATTGACTTTATAGAGCTTGCTCCAGCGGCCGGCGTGGAGAAGATTCTGATAATAGTGTATGGAACAAGGCCGCTCTCGCCAGAGCTGAAAACTAAATCATCTATCCTATCGAGCAGTTCCCGATATACTTAATTAAAAGCTGATATAGCTTCTTGTGACATCCAAAGGAATGTTGGAAGTGCGTCTTTTTTCTTGGCGAGGTCATTATCAATCTTTTGGATGTATTCTTTTTAGAGAGATAATTGATTTATGTTGGCATTGATACGATATGGTGTCATTCTCTTAGCTCTAAGCTATTATTTTGGGACAGCACGTAATCTAACAAAATTGCACGTTCTCTCAAAGTGAATGCCTCCATAGAGAGCACTGACGTCAAAGACATTGGATCACGTAGATAATGATTACAATAGATGTTCTAATTCACGAGAGATTTTGAACTATACTAAAGCTAAATCTAAGAATGTTCTACCCGACAAACCTTTTTTTTACCTTTGAGTGAGAAGTCTCAGAACAAATTACATCAGATCTAATCGGATTACTCCCCAGGTAAGGTGTAGGTTCGAACTGCAGTGTTCATGCATGCCAACAAGTGTCAAGTCACATAATAATGTACATCATGAGGCTAAGTAATTAATAGAATGATGATATTCCCGCTCAAAATAACGATCTATTCTCATTGTTTTCCTATTCAAGGCTTCATCATGAACCTAGTCATAAAAGAGGTCCCACTGGAAGTAAGAATGTATCTGAACAATTCGTTATCTTATAAATTCGTGAACGCACCGGAGGCCAGAAAGTAGTTATAGCACTATCGTCTATCCAATTTTCGTTTCCTTCGTCCTTTCCCATCTCCGTCTCCTGTTAATGACGAGCTCGTATCTATATTGATCTGCAAACGATCCACAAGGCTTATCCCAAACTTGCTTAGATTAGTTAAACCGCCCTCTGGGTTTGAGGTAGCTACTGTTGCTGCACCCCTGATCTTTATTTCGTCTTCACCATCCCGCGTATAACTTTCAATGGTATTTTTTTTCAAACCTCTTCGTAAGGCAACGCCAGAAGGCTGTGAAATATTGATGACATTATAACTGTCCGACCCCCCATTAGCTTTATTCAAGTCCAAGGGCGGATACGTTGATGGAAGAGAAGTAGAGGAGGATAATCGAGACATAAGAGAGGGAGGTTCATTGTTTGCAGCGAGAATACCAGACTGGCTTGAGTTGGCGCCCACACCAGAGGATTCCCCAATTCTCGAGACTAAACTTGTTGACTTTGAGTCCATGGGGTAACTTGTAGAATTACTGATTGTTTTTTTTTCAGTTATAACACCAACATCTGGCTTTCCTTTATCGGAAAGTCGACTCAATAGACTTGGCTTATAAGTAGATGTCCCCTTGATGTTTGGACCATTGATTGATGTTGCTTCTCTAGACATTGTAGTACCGATAGAATTTGAGGAGATACCACCCCGTTTCCTCTTCCGCATTCGTCCAGGCTCGCCTTCTAGTATATCTTCATCCATAGCCACTACATCACTTTTATTCTCCGTGTCAGCTCTGACTGTCATTGTAACGGGATCCACATCCATTGAATCGGCGTCCTTCGTCCGTTCGGCTGCTCCACGGACTGATAATGACAGATTTGATTCAATAGCTTGTTTTCCATCTGTCTTCTCCCCAGATAGCTTCCTCCTCTCACCTCGGGGCGCTGTAGGCACAGTTCCTTGATTTCGGTTAAAAGGAAGACTTTGCTTTAGAGATAAGCCTTGACTTTGGGCTCGAGTGCGCTCTCGTTGCTCTTCTAGTAACCTTCTCTGTTGTTCCTGGTTTTGTTCCCCAAATAGACGTGGCCTATTTGGTGGTTGTTTTGGCTGTCGAGGCAGCGCTGCTTGATACTGGGGCTGTCCCGACTTTCAGAATGTTATTACATCTCTATATTTGCATGTTACAAAGAGTCAACCTACTTTCACTTGTTTGGGGCTAGGTTTAGAGGGTGTAGGAGCATCCAACTTGATAGACGGTGTCGTCTTCGAAGGAGAGATATCGTCTTGTATTCTCTGTAAAAAAGGAAACACAAATCAAGATACGATGACGAAAAGAAAAGATGAGTTGACATGAAAAGTGAAAGATAATTAAACAGTAGAAAGTAAAGTGATAAGAATATGATAACACAAAGGAATAGAAATGTGTAGAAGATGAAAGCAATTACAATTAACAGTCATAAGCTGTCGCTCAGATGAGAGTTCAAGTGAAGATATGATATCATCACCTCCCGTGAATCACCCTCTGAGATGACTCAAAAATGAGGAGTGTCTGATTTCTCTGTTTCAATGCCTCTGATACCTAGGGAAGCAATTACAGAGGACGTCGTTGATCCTTATTGGCGTGCCCATCTGATCTGTGGGCATAAACTATGTGTTGTACACCGCTAGTGTATGCGATACTGTTTCAATAGGCCAAGGTAGGAGAAAAAAGTGTAATGAAGGTCTGAAGGTGATGCGTCGTATATGGGAAGGATGTGAAAGCAGACAGTCCGTGGCCCGGATAAAATGGTATGAGAGCCGATAATGTGCAATAAATCTAGAAGCGAGTGATAAAAATGAACGCAAAACAGGTAGAAAATGTCCAGTCTAAAGGGGGGGAAAGGGAGGGAAGAAAGAAAGGGAACGACGCGAACCCTGATTAACCCTTGTATCTGCTCCATCTCCTCTGTGGCGTCCCCGTTTGTTGAGTCTTTTAATGCAAGTTTAAGCACAGATCGAGGCCCGGTCATTAATAATATCTTCTGTAGCTCCGATAGCCATTTACCCAGTTCATCACCATTCGACAGAACGAGGGTATTACTTGGAATATGACACTGTATCAAAACAAAGGGACAATAACTTTGGTTAAAATAGTCATAAGAAAGAAAAATTGTGGCGATGCGCACCTGATGTATTGATTTCAGCATTTTGAGGAGAAACTGTGCCTCAACTTGTTGCCCAGATCCATAGGATAGTGACTTTATTAACGACTGGGTCATAAACCATGCACAAAGAGGGGACTTAAGTCAGTGTGATTGATGACTTGCTTATAAATAACAAATTAAGCACCTCGATTAATGAAGCTGAGATATCGCTGAAAATCCGTTGAGCTTCCTTCCTTCTAGCATCTACTGGACTAGTTAGAGATGAGGAGCTATCGAAACTGCCAAGTACAATTTCAGCAAGCCTGATTGCAAAGCCCTCACTTCCCGAAGGCAATCGCTTCATAACGTTCTCTTCGCTAAAAAACTTTAGTAAAGTCAATGGGTCAGCGGGGGGACTATTTGAAGTTTGGGGTTTGGATTGTCGCATGGAGGCAGGTGCACTTGGAAGTGGACGAGAAATGGGTTTAGTTGAAGGGGTGGTGATCTCGGACGCTAAGGAAAGTATATTAAAGAGATCTGCACTGTTATTTGAGGAAGATGAAGTGGTAGGAAGAAGATGAGTACGTGCAGATCGGAGAAGAGTGAGAAGGACTAAGTTTCCTGATTCTGACGGACCATTGCTAAGAGAAGGAAGTTGAGTAAGTATGTTCTTTACGATTACTTGCAATTCGCTTGGAGATGCGTGCGGAATTGTCTACATGATTTTCGGGGTAAAATGAGAGTTTCTCCCTAAAAACAAGGTATACAGACTCACTCCAATCATACCCCTCAGAAATATGGTTTCAACCTCTTTCTCTTTTACGACACGTAAGATGCATCCCTTTAGTTTTTCGTCTAGAAATTGCAACACGAGACCTCGAAGTCTAGTCCGCAAGCTTATTTCTTCGGTATCCATATTTGAGCCAGTGTCCCACACACATTGATCACACAATACTCGTAGAGTACATCGTGGATTAATATCGACGTGCTTCTGGAGTTGCTTCTTAACGACCTTTACTTCGACATCTTCATCTAGCAGACAATGCATGAGGATTGAGTCATAGTATACATCAAACGCTTATGTATGCATACCACTTTGGAGTAATTGCACTAGCACGTCTACATTTCGCAGAATCCAGGATGGTTCCACCTCTGAAATGGATGTGATCGCAGAATATCCTGCCATCCGTATCTAATCCGAAGATTATTGATTTAGAGAGGTAGAAGCTTATTTTTATACACACTTCTTGCTCCTGGTCTTCACAGATATCGTATATAGAATTAATTGCATTCTCTTGTAGGTCTGGAAAGTCCGCGAAGAAGTCTCTTATCCTTTCCGTCACTAGTTTCTTTTTGGCTGAGTCTGAAGACTGGACAAGACTGAGAAGGAGTTTAAAAGCATCTTTACGCTATTTGGAGGGAAAAATATTTTAATCAGTACAAGTCGGGTCCGATAATATGAGGTTAAATTTGAACAAGTATCAGACTACTAGTTGAGGTCTAACACTAAACTGTGTTTGTTTATTCACGTTAAAAGGCGTACCTGAGAGCTCTTACGATCTGGATTTCTTTCTAATCGTCTAATGTGTTCCTTAACGGTGCCAAGGTCAAGATTGTCTGAAATCATTGAGGGTGAAGGGCGTATAAGCTCAGGTGTAAGATTCAGATTTCCTTGTTGCTCAAGCCAGATTGTTACTAGGTCACGGGTACGTCACGAGTAGAATACTGTGAGAATTATACACTGTATTGAGAAAGGTTACCTTTAAATTGACTCGATTATGGAGAGCATGCAATGAACTTCACAGACGGCCCTTCAGTACAAAATCCACGGGAGTTTCTTGCCGTCGTCCTCGCTGGACATGGCTCAGAGTCAGTCCAATTCTTCATCTACTAAGTCTATCTTTATATACATCTCTTATTCTATATAAATAGACTGCAACCATTGACGAGCAACGTTGGCGATCAGCCATCGCCCAAAGCACTCCTTCCCATTGCAAATAAACCTGTTATATCGTATATTCTCAATTGGGTTGAAGAAGCTAGGATAAAAGGTATTTCTCTTTACTTGTATATCATAAAGACCACTTATATCTGCTTACACTCATTATAGATGTTCTACTTATCTGCCCAACACTACAACGGGACGCAATTAACCATTATATAAACTCGGATCCATCATCTTCCTCTTTTTCGTCCCTAAATGTTGACATACAAACCTTTGACGACACACAGGATTCGCCCGCTGGTACAGCTGCTGTTCTCTCGCACTTCGCCACGCGCATACAGACGGACTTTATCGTCCTCCCTTGTGATTTTCTCCCACCTCCCTCTCTTCGCCTCGAAACCATTCTGAATAACTTCCGACTTAATACAGAGACAGATGGATCTATTGGAACTGCATTGTTCTACGAGAGTAGATCCCGGTCACCTGCTGACACAGACAAGACTACTGCGGCTTTTGAAGACGCATGGGGCTCACCGGATCCACCAATGCCTGTTGTTTATTCAAATACAGGAGGAAATGGTTCTCGTACACTTCTTCACATTGACTCACCCGATTCCCAGGATGCTTCTCCGGATGATCTCCTTTTACGGTCATGCACCTTGACGTCTTTTCCTCGTAGCACACTGTCTACGCGCCTTGTCGACGCGGATGTTTACGTATTTCGGCGTTCCGTTCTTGACGTTCTTCTTCTCAAGAGGTCTGTATTTGACTCTATCCGCGAGGATTTTGTGCCTTGGCTCTGTAAATTATCCACACACCCAGCTAAACGTCAAAAATACTTATCTATCCTTCTCCCCACTGCATCACAAATACATTCCCAGACATTAGCACTTCAGCATTCTACATCCACTACCCCTCAGGTTCTCCAAAAACTGAAAGCACCTGCATCTGAAGATAGTATAACTTCTTCACCAGATATGAGTGACCCCAGTGATACAGGAAGAAAAACATTGCCAAGTCTCCGGATGGGGCTCGTCATACATCATCTCTCCGATGGGCTAGCTCTTCGTGCAAATAATCTCTTCGCATATCTTGAACTGAATCGGATGTTACTTGGTACAGGAGCTGGCGCATCAAGTCATGTCTCCTCTGCCCCATCTCTGTCTACTTCCCCTTCCTCTACAAATACTCAGCTTCTAATTGATCCAAAGTCAACTATCACCCCGGACACTGTTATTGGATCCAGTACGCGCATTGGAACACGTTCTTCGGTGAAGAAATCTTCCATAGGCTCACATTGTACTATTGGATCAAACGTTAAAATAACGGGATGTGTAATTCTTGATCATTGTATTATAGAGGATGGAGTTAGGTTAGATGGCTGTATACTCGGACGTGGGACAAAGGTTGGTGCACGAGCGGAAATGGGAAGATGTGTTACACAGGGTGGATATGAAGTTGAAGAGGGCACAGTCATAAAAAATGAACGATTGGAAGTTTCCGACTGGACGTCGAGGGCTAACCAAGATGAGGACAATAGTGATGATCAAGGAGATGATAATACCGGAGAGGAGAGCGAGTAACGTCGGAGAAAATGTATTGTATCCAAAGGTGAAGATCTGTATCTAGTACAATTGTGTATTGTAGTACATGCATGTAGATTTTATCCTTCGAGAGTTAACATTACGGTGCTAATCACCGAGTCATAAGTCTTGTGTGCATATGGCCATAATAACTCTCTTCAGTGCATCTGTCACTTCGCCGGTAAACAGATCATGTCCCACAGGGGGACAGTGAATGAAAAGAACTTTTGTATCCTTATCATCTATGTCGGGTTCTGATGGTTGACGTCTACGGGCCTGTGTTTTTAGCGCTTCTGCTAGGGAGCAGTAGTAGATAAAATCACATAGATAATGACCTGCGTTTGAGCTTGGTTCCACTCTCTACAGAGGATCATTAGCATCTGCATCAGTCTCGACAATTTTATTTATGTTGGAAATAATGAGGATATGGAGTGGCTTGTGGTCTACGTTATAGTCTCATGGGGACTTACAAGAAAGCCCTCGGTATTTAGAGACTGAATTAGGGAATCAACATCGATTTTCGTTGTGAGTTCCTCTGAGAATTCATCATATTCCTTTCCAAAACCTCTGTTCTTTTTACTTTCCTTTCCCTTACTTCCAAGTCTCTCTTGCTCAAATACGTCAGCCTGAGTCTCATCAGGGGAAAGAGCGGGAACTGTAGAGTCAATCACTGGAGCGTATTTTCCATCAACGTCAGGATTATAGTAGCCCGATTTATGACCAAGTCTTTCTACACGTAGACCCCCTGGTCGGCCTGCTCCTACGTGCAAGATGAAGTCATACCCTTCCGCAGGTGGGTCTGGAGCTAGCTTTCTTGTAGAGCCTCCACCAATGGTCTTCGATGAATTTTCAAAGTCAGGAAGAACGGGAGGTCGCGCATGTAACCCTGGAATTGCAGATAAGACAGCAGAATATGAGACAGGTACTTCCAAAGCGGTTACGTGGATAGGGCGAAGGTTAGATCTCCTTGATATACCAAGTGCAACCTGGTTATCGACTGTTACGGGTTCAATTTCAAGAGTATCAAGTTCCAGAAGGACATTGTGTAGTTCTCGAACAGCGAGCCAAGACGGATTTTCGGTATACGATGCAAACGGCTATAAAAATCACGCATCATCATCATACACAAAATCCTAAACAGTCACTACAAACATCAATACAATCAGTTTGCCAAGGAATGACTAACACCAAAACCTGTAATCAATACGCGATATGGGTTGGAATCCGATCCTTGTGGTCCAACGGACTCGGGATTAATGAGCGGGATGTGTGGCATTTGGGTAGATAAGGAACAAGTTAGTAGACAAGTTGGCTTTGAGAGTCCGTTCAATTACATTTTTTATTTATAGCCCCACTCGATCTCACGAGTCGTGATCCCACCAGTAATACCTATCTCATCAGAGCGAAGAACAATCATATACAGAGGAATACATATACTATATATACAAGTTATATACTTCATCTTACACACCTGAAGCTCTTATTTCATTGACATATTTCTGATTAACTCAGGCCATAAGTAATCTCTGCAGATTTGGTTTTTATCTGATATTAGAATATACACATGAATAAACATATCTAAAACAGTCGCCTCGTGAGAGTCCAAACTTTTACTCTTGA
Source organism: Pyrrhoderma lamaoense (assembly GCA_002794735.1). Lineage (NCBI taxonomy): Eukaryota > Fungi > Basidiomycota > Agaricomycetes > Hymenochaetales > Hymenochaetaceae > Pyrrhoderma > Pyrrhoderma lamaoense. The sequence continues at coordinate 27,869 of NBAZ01000025.1, read as the reverse complement.
TAACAAAGCGGCACCAAGTAGTGATACGTTCCTGAATGTGTACCTCCTTACCCTTAATAAACCAACCAAAATAATAAGTACGGCTCCAATTCCAAGTTGCAAACCCCATCTTTGCCAATACATTATCAATAGAGCACGTGCAAGATCTCGTTTCCGGCGTCGTCCATATCGGAGTGAGGGAATAGACGCAGAGGCTTGCAAGGTTGAGTAACTCTGCAGGTCTCGGTCATTACTTTTGTTCAAGGAGAATTCTTGTTGAGATTTGGTAATAGTAGAATCAATCGGGTAGCCGAAGAAGGGGTTATCCAGTGAGAATCGGTTAATTTGCTTTTTCCTTCTCCTATCCGGGGCTCCGGGTGGTTTAGAAGTTTTTGAAGGAAAGCTACTTGACATAGACGATGCTCGAGATCGACTTAGACTCCCACTAGCCATCGGTAGAGAGAGTTGGGTATCAGCAGTATCCAGGTGAGCAGTATCCGGGTGTTTTGTGTCTCTGAGAGAAGAGAGTACTACTTTTATGTCAATTTTCCATAGTCTTCCGAATTATATGTGCATAGATACATACTCGTTGATCTGCAACTATCAGTCATATATTGACCAAGCTCATCCTTTTCCAAGAATACAAATTTTGAAATAGCCGAGGAAGGGAGTAAATGCCTATCAGATATTAGAAGTGAGAATATGAGATGCATGAACAACCTACTTTAAGACCGTCCATATTCCGGAGTGGACCCAGCTATAATTGATGATGATGACTGAGAGCTGGTTAGAATCTATGATAGAGCAGAGAAAGAAGTTGTTTACTAGTCCCGACAACACCGTAATACCAGGGCTGCAGCGTCTTCAAATACCATTTAATCAACTCTATAGGCTATATTTTATAAGAATTTTTTTTGGGACAGGAGATACTGAGATTACTTACTATAGATTTCATGGATATATCCTCTACATCTATTATGATACAATACTGAAAGACAAGAGACGGTCCCTCAAAACGACCCCTGCACATCGTCCCAGCTAGTCTCTGCAAAGAGATACGCATCCGTTCACTCGACAAGGTGATTTCTCTTTTCAGTTGCTCTAAATCTTTGCTGAGATCCAGTTCACTAGCACGAAGTACAATTATAGGCCGCCCGAAGACGTCAGTCTTATCAAGAGGCAAAAATCGGAGTGCAGGCAACCCAGGCGGGGAACATGGCGGAGTAGATGAAGAGGGCCTGTGCAGAGCATCATATGAGACAATTGGTTTAAGAGTAGTCATTCTCCATAGTACTGAATTTCGTAAAGATTCATAGGTGAATGATGCGATGAATTTTTGTCTCTGAAGATCGAGTACTAGTTGTAAACCCGTCCTCTCTAGGAGCTTCGAATATATCTTCTGTCATACCTTAAGCATCCGAAAAAGGGAACCTTTGACAATTCAGTTGCTTTTTTTTAGAGAGAATCCACTATTGGGGGTACGTACCTATATCTTGGAGATAGTCAACAACCCATTCTTTATCCTCCTGACTTAATTCTATATGTGCATCTATGTCGAAAACAATTTCCCGTGTTGCTTGCTCGCGTAAAGATTGTAGTGTAGATAAATGTTCATGGAATAAGTTTATTAGTTCAGATTGTTGCACCAAGTGTTGATTCATGGCTCTTGAGCTGATACATGTACAATGTACTAGTAGAGATGTTGATGTCCGGAAGCCTCAAGGCTGTCGGAAAGAAACACATGCGGCTTTCTATTTACGATCTAATGATCCTCGTTTAAGCTCAAGCTTCTTTCCATGCTCTAAACTTAGTATACTTCCTGTACACATATTATTATTATATGCAGTTTCCAGTCTTGCATAGCTCAGAAACCCAATATCTTCTATTGGGATTCCAACAAAACACCTTCTCCCTAGTTCACTATTGTTAGCCGAAACAAAGTGACCCGATTGGCGTCAACGATGATTTGTCTACATACATGTATAACGTGATATATCAAGCCTCTGCAAGAACACGAAAAATGGCATATACAGAATCAAGGTGAATTCGCAAGAAATATATATACAAGTACATCTATAAAAGGAATAATATGGACCTTCAGAATTACAGTCTTGCAAGTTTAACTTCGTCATAGCCTTGTAGTCCTACTTGTTTTATTATGTGCTTACATAATTTCTCACCCTTTTCTGACCACCACCTATCTGCCTCCTTATCGGCGTCGTAAGCGAATTGTTCTATATTCTTTCGTTCATCCGCCCATTGATTACTATTACCCTCTCCAGAAAACCCTTCTTGTCTACCTGAACTACCAATCGCATATTTTTCTTTCTCGTATTTCATCGCCGTTCGCATATTCGAGTCTCGTTCTTGTTGCTCTGGCCCGTCAGGAAGGTGGAATATATGCTGGTTTAGACGAGAACTAGCCTGAGTCTCTGCTGTGCGAGAATATCGTAGTAGCTCGTATGCACGTAGTAAGGTCATAAGTTGTGAAGGATGCTCTAGCCGTGAAAGCAGATTTCCTAGAACTGCCGCATCTTCAATTGCCATTGCTGCGCCTTGGGCACGGTAAGGCTTTGTGAATATTGTATAAGAATATTTTCACCTTTTGAGGAGAGTTAATTGACTGACTAGCATCGGATGACATGAGTCCCCAAGAAGTACAACTCGTCCTTCCTTATGAACCCATGTTCGAATAGGCTTTCGATCCATCAATTTCCATTTCAACGTAGATGGCACCATTGATAACAATTTCTTTATCCTGTACATTGGTTTTCAGTATTCTCCAACTGACGCTCCTGTTATCAACTAACCTCGGCTCCCAACCCTCAAAATCAGCTCTCATTTTCTCTGCACTACCTTCTGCTGTCCAAGATTCGACGGACCCGTCGTCGGGATGTATCAAAACCAGGTTGTATTCCTTTTTAGCCCTCTGTGTGAGCAATAATTAGGTATTTCAAAGAAACAATGGAGCAAATGGAGAAGCATACAATACAATACGCCATAATGTGTCGCTGAGGGCCCATCCAACCTGTCATTTCTGGGTTTTCAACAAATGGACGCAGATCCGGGTCGGCAAGCATCTTATCTGTGGGTATAATTGCGCGGTATGCAGCATCACCCGTCGGAGTTGCAGCCGTAGGTTCCCCTAACACCACTTCCCGAACCATGCTTTTTACACCATCAGCACCTATTATAAGATCGGCTGACAGGATTTCCCCTGTTGAAAGTGTTATACTTGGACGAGATGATGAAGTATCTACAGAAACGACGGTGCTGTCAAGCCGAAGCTTGCTTACTGGAGCCGCTAAATCCATTAGCATTTGATGAAAATCTGCTCTATGGATATGATAGTACGGCGACCCATATTTCTGTTCCATTGTATCCCCCATTTCGTCCATCCCACGAGCTCTCCAGTCTTGTCTTATAGAAAATCAATGTCACTATCAGTTGGAAGTAAAAGTAAAAGTACAATAATACTTACAACTCCGTAGTGCGATTGCTTCTGGTTTCACCGCAATATCTTTCAAATTCTTTCCAAGGCCCCAACGGATCAATAGTCTGCTCACATTGGGTGTAACCTGGATGCCAGCACCGATCTCTCCAATAACAGGTGCTGACTCTACGATAATTACTTTATGACCAGCTTGACCTATTGTATGAGCTGCGGCTAATCCTCCTAAGCCACAACCTATTATAATGACGTCAAGAGGCAACGAAGCCTTGCGACCACCGTATAATCTCAACTTCTGTCAGATCGCCAAAGATTGAAAGAATGTTCAATGAGAAATGGAATCACGATCTCGATTTTTGAATCCGATCGCGGGAACGGATTCACACGGGGAAATAATGCAAATCTTACTTCACCAATGCCTGTCGCTCGGGCACCTATATCAGCTTCAGCATAGTGGTCAGAAATAACACCTGACTAGTTTTAACGAAGAAACAGTTGTCAGTCTTTCGGGACACAGCTCTTATCAGAATACATGGAAGACAGAAAGAGGGGGAGAGAAAACTATTATACTTGGATTACATACCATTCTAAAGTGGTAATAGACTGTTTCTCAGATGATCCTTCTCAATTATGTTGAGAGGACGCACTTGGAGGAGGGTTTACAGGTGTGCGTGAGCTCAGAAAGTCGAGTGAAGGAAACATCTGTGATCCATATATATATGTGAAAGAACTATGAGTCTGGGAAATTGTTTAAGACGCTATGGCAGGACTGCTTCTACATAAAAAATGTCCCTGTTAAATAGATTCTGCGTCGCCCATAGTGTTATTGATGGTGAGAGTCAGCCAGACGTGACGCTGATAACCAAGATCACGGGTTTAATTGAAGCAAAATAATGAGCCAGATTTCATACTTTATCCAATCTCCCGGTTGGACAAGTTAACATTCGTGTCAAAGTCACACGACAAAGCGACAATTGAGTGTTATGTGAGAGGTCATATAGCGGTTGAATAGTTAATCCGTTATTTAGCTTACGTACAAATTAACACTGTTTTGATCTACACAAAGTACAAGTAATCATTGGGCGCAATGACTGACACAATGCCATGAAGATTGTCTTCGCTCTCCAGACCACAAGACCGTGCTGCTATCATTTTCTGCCACCAGTGGTGTACATAGTCCAACAACACACATTACTGAATATCTAGCTTACTTCAAACTACTCTCTATTTTACTAAAACTCGTGTTAGTCCGCAAACATCCAACTAAAATAATGAAACGAAGGTCGAGATTTCTTCACTTATAGAATGATGTTTTTTACTAATGTACCAGGAGCTACATTAGCTACTTGAATGGACTATAAGTAGCTTGAAACACTAGGGCTAAATCAACTAGTTGAACTACATACAAATAACTCTATATTAGTGGAAAATATCGAGTGCTTCCTTATTACGTGAGCTTTTCAGCTCATCCGATTTGGCCCCACGCAAACACGAAGATCTATATATAGTTTTTGAACATTCTTTGACTCCTCACCTGACTGATTTATTCGCTTATTTCGGGAAACATACTTTATACTCGTGCCAGGGGAAGCATGACATATGAGCCTCACTAATTTCGCCTTTTGCTTCTAACTTTACAGGCCACCCCTTGCAGAAAGATGAACGGTTCTTTCTATATCAACTTTCTCTCCAGTAACGTCTGTAGAATATCTGAAGCTCAAGAATGTTATTTTGCCGGCTTTCGATCTGCTATAGCCACCAAATTAAGTGAATTACGGGTCAATGAATTTAAAAGTGAAAAACTACGCCTAAGAGTGTACGAGATAGAATATTGTGAAGGGGTACATTGACGACATACCCTATCGCTCCAGATCAGCAATGTAGATGATATCGACGTAACAAGCTTGTACATAAGCTGTGTAGATTACTATACTCCCTGTTCTCCAACTGATTATATTTAGCTAATGACGACCAGCTCCTCAATAGCCATCAACATGAGCGGCGTATATTATCTCTCATAACTAACCTGATCTCTCGTCTCTCTCCTTTTCTGTAAAGAATGTCCACATTCCTGTACAATCCTCTCAGCTCCATGCCAGGAAATCTATCCAACAGCGCAGATAATCCCAATAATACTGCCGACCACCAGAGTCCTAATTTGGCTCTCAAAGATACTTCCAATCGTGATCCTAGAACATTAAGCAATGTATTGGAGTCATATCAAACTGTTCCCCAGATACTAGATACTGTAGTAGGCCGAGAAGGTACTGGTATCGTGCAAGTCGCTTCTTCGCCGGTGCTGTCAGCTGGGAAAAGTATAAAGAGTAAAGCGGAAGAATCTATTACTGGGACAACCGTCTTGGTAGGGACAGTCGTCGGTAATGTTATCAATACTTCAGCCGCAGCTAGTGGTGAAGCCTTTCAGCCTGTCACAAGTGGTCTACAAGCCATTAAAGGGCTAGAAAATCTAGGCGAAGGTCTTAGCTGTGTAGATGGGATTCCCGTCACCGCCATTAGACAAGTAGGAACATTGACTTTGAAAGCAATGAATATGAGTGGCATTGTATGTAACTATTTTTATTTCGTATATTATTCATGAGCCTTATCTTTGTGTAACCATTTTCAGACCCCAACGTTTTTTGATACTGACGCTGATGGGGTGGTTAGAGTGGAGCATACTATCAAAGGGCTTATCATCCTTGGTCTACAGAAAGATCAAGCCAAGTATGCAGCATATGCGCTCCATATTATTTTCAGTTATTCTACTTCAGATTCCTGGATACCATCAAGGGATATTACTCTTCCAGTCAATGTTCGAAAGATGAATAGCACTCGTTGGGGGAAGAATTGGGGCACATATGAGCGGATAGATTGGTGTAAGGATATCGATATTGAAACGGTATGAACTCGAACTCCAAAATTCATGTGATCACTCTATCTCATTTGTATTTATTTCCTAATAGTTTTTCAGGTGAGTGGTGGGTATGCATATACCCACACATGCAAAATAGACTACGATCTAATATTATGGCTATCATGGAAGGTCATCTGAATCTACTGGCATAAAGAGGTGGAAGGAAACAGTCAAAAAGAGGTGTGTATGGCTTGGAACTAGTCAACTTCTGTTTAACCGACACCGAATGCTTTATAGTCGTCAAAATTTTGGTGTCTTGTTACTCATATTCGAATGGGGAACGACATGGCCCTTCTATATGCCCGTTGATAATGTTGCATACCAGGATGATATCGGCAAAGTTATAAGGGTATTTTTATAAAATAACTATTGTACGACTTCCTCTGACTTATACGCAGGCAATTATATTACCGACAATACGTGCAAATTTCCAGATCGCTCATACCATAAAACCTCGGGAAGGGGAAGCAAGCTCAAGTTCTAGTGGCTGAAGTTGGCTATCTGTAGTTGCTCGATATATATATCTTTTGATATCTCCCTTGCATTCTAATGCAAGGTTTACACAGAACAAGTCTATCCCAATTATTAAAGTAATAGTGTAATTACACGTGAATCTCAATGTTTTGTGGACTTGTGACGTCAGAAAAATAATGAGCTCGTCGGAGCAGCACTACCCCATTAATTATAATTATTTGGATTCAGTTTGACATCTCATAGGAGACTCATGTCAATTTGATAAACCAACATGTTACTCCACATCTACTAATTATTGTTTTGGCTCTGGTATGAAGGGAAGTGGCACTCACATTTCTAGATTAATCTTGGATAGTAGTAAATATAACAATGACACCCTTTCAGTATCATCATGATATCAACATCTACAACTACATATAAATACACTTGTACACCTACTATAAAGTATTGCCTAAACCCGTCCAGAATAAGCAGTTCAACTATTCCCCACAACTTTAAATATGGCAGACATTCTTGGAGGAGATTCTTTCCGACAGCAAGGAACAGGTCTTCATCTTGGTAGTGTTTCCGAAGGATCAAGTGCGGACGACCGTACTGATGAGCAGAAGAAAAAGGACAAAGAGCTAGCAGAGCATCTATCTATTATAATTGAAAATGCTAACCAGCGTGTCATTCCACTCGTACGAATGATACGTAAGGTATGCGTTCCCCTTTCTCTTTCTTTGAGGACTGTATAAATGCCCAATGCAGCATATTGAAAACATGGAAGCATGCAAAGAAGAGGACCGCGACGAAGCTGAACTTGTAAAGCAAGTGAAACCTTTATTGGAGCAAGCAGAGAAGATTCTGAGCGAGACAGAGGGCGCAATCAAAGGTGCAGATCCTGGTAACAAGATTGCGTCAAGGGCAAAACGACATAGCGAGGCACATTGTGCTACACCAGAAGAGCAGAGACTTGGGGCAGCATTGAAAGTTGTAAGATATCCATGCAGCTGTCTCAAGTAGCGAGATGAGTCTGATCAGTCTATTAGCTGGTAGAAGAAGTAGGTGGGACGATTGAATGGGCCAAGGGTAAACTTGATGCATTCCCGAAGGCACGAAGTGATCTGGGTCCTCTTCTTGACGCTCTGGGTCGTATGTCTTTATTGCTTTGCATCCGTAAATTGCATGATAACCATAACCACATGCTATAGAACCATTGACACAGATTGTTGCTGGAGTAGGAACTCTACTTGCCGGTGTGCTTAATCTCCTAGGAAGCCTACTGAGTGGCCTAGGTTTGGATAGTCTACTTCGGGGCATCTACGGAGCCATTGTATGTATACATGAATGATGGAGTTACATTATTGATGAGCTGACAAATTCATAAAGGGCCTCGATAAGATATTAAATGGTCTGGGTATTGGGAAATTATATACATAGTTACTCATGGAGTGTCATGATATGATATTGTAAACTTTATCAGTGTTTGCCTTGCTTCTGCTTTGTAATATATATGTAATAACAATTATGCAATTCGATTTACTCTTGTGCTGTACTGATTTTGTTTCCTTTACATATCGACCATTCTCAAATCGTGCGGCAGACCCTGAATAGTAGGGTTTCTTTTAGTGTTGAATATACATTTACCTCTTTACATGTACTATACTATTGTAGAATAGTCATAACTGCAATAAAGGACAGATAGATACATGTAATTTAGTGACAATAAACATTAATGATGGGTATAGAGGACAATGAGCACATCTTGCCCAAGATATTATAAATCCTGCATTGGCTTTTGCTCCTTGGCGAAATACGTCATAAGGGTTTCTTGAGGCTTTCGGAATCGAACAATTTTCTGAGAATCAACTCGCATACATAGTAGTTCTATCTTTGCTTTGGCTAAGGATCGGTCAATGCTTGTGACCCGTCTATCGTCTAGAAAAGTAAGGAACATCAGTCTGAAAATCAGTACAACCGTCGTAGCAAAAGGACATACTTATTTTATGCCTGATTTTTTCTAATTCCTTGATAATCATCTTCAAAATAGATAGATCTTTCTCCTCATCCCCGTCTAATTCAGAGTACTGTGGTATGTTCATTAAGACGCGAGATAACAACATTATATGGTGGGCTAGGACAGAATAATCCACATCACTTTCGCTCTCGCCATCTTCATCGGATCCATCATTCATAGTTCTACAATGCGCAAAAAGAGTAGATTGACTCTGTTCTTGAGACTCATTTTCGACGGAGGGTTTGAGAAGAGCGAGAATATCAACAAGTTCAGGCATTGCTCTATTCTGCTTCAAAGCCTAAAAAGATGGTCAGAATGATTTATATTTTGATTTTATGCTGATACATACCAATTTGACTCCTTGATCTTCATTAAGCATTAAAAATGCTAGCCACTGAGCCAGACGCCTAGATACCAAGTTATCACCATCAATTAAGCTGAGGAAGTGTTCCTTGTTGACTGGACTAAGGCCCGCGACCATTCGTAGTAAACTCGAGTAAATTAAGAGTTCCTAAAAGGATAAAAAGGGTTTTAAATACAGTCCCTGCTTCCAATATTATATTTTTGAGTTCAACATACCATATCCCCCTTTGCTCTGATGAATCCTCACAATACTCTAAGCATAGGACATGAATGGCTCGCTTAATCGACGAGCCTAGTACTATGTCTGTGGCGACATCCATACCAATTCGGTGGAGCACGAACACTAAATCTGGAACAAGTTTGATGTCGATAAGTCTTTTCTTCCCTAGAGCATAGCATATCTCCGAAAACCTCCAAAGAACTATGTTACGAAGCTCCGGGGCTGCAGCAGTTGAGAATTCCCGTCCTGCTATGTTTTGACCTAAAAAATGCAAGAACTCTTCTTCTACATTGAACCTTTTGCACATATTAATTACAGGTTCGAGTGTGTTCAAACGAACTCCATCTCTCAGGTTTGATTCAGTAATGTTAAGTAAAGAGGTGAATGCCGTATCGGCGAGAGGACCAGAGGAACAAAGAGCAACTTCGAGAAGCCAGGCCACCAGATTTGGGTCGTCAATGACGAGTGTTCCTGACTGCATAAGCGATATGATACCCACAACATCTGCGTTGAAGTTATCAGTTGGTAAGTCGCATCAAAACGAACATGGAAATCTAAAAAATACCTTTCAACAGTACAAGATCCCTCAAGATGGAAGACAAGGGGTTTGTGTGGGTTAAAGAAAGGGACGGTATCATTTGGTCAACATCATCATCTAGTTGCATTATATCCTCCGTATAGCACTTCCATAGTGGTATCCCAATAGTATGTTCAACTTCCTTCCCTTTCCTTGATATAGGGATTTCAGATTTCAGTGTATTCTCAAGTATGCTTCTGCAGTTGCTTTCGGTCATCCGTTTCCTTGAGTTCCTTCCACGATTGGTGGTAGTTTTAGAGAAGAGTGAATCCAAGCCTTTTTTTGCGAAATTAGATTCCAGAACGATATCTCCCTCCATCAATGTGCTTCTATGGTTTATTTGTTCACTGGTTTCAAAGTTTCCATCTAGATTCAAGAGACTTCGCAACCGTGCCGTCTCTTCTTCCTTCCGTTTCTCAGCAAATAGTGAAGCAAACGGATCGTTCGTTGCCTCCTTCTTTTTCGCAGGGGAATCAGATGACTTTTTCAGATGAGCGAACGATGAAAGGATAACAGGAGTCCTTGCAGGGGGCTTTCGCAATCTGCGGGTACTCAAGGGCGATGGTAACGGCAATAAGGAATCTAGAGATTTACTGGCGTTGTCGTTAGACTTATTCTTAGTATCTCGCGAGTCTATGGTTGGATTGTCTGTACTGCTTGGTAGATGGGTGGTACTTGATGGACCTGCAGTCTTGCAAATCTTCGAACTTGAGGCAACATCTGCAGCACTTTCAATGGTGAAAAGAAATCAGAAAAGCCTATAAAAACGTAATCAGCATAAGAAAGCATGCTCACTTAGTCTTTTTTCCACCTCTGAGGAACGACAGATTATCAGAATCGCTCTCGCTCTCGCTCAATGGGCTAAGGTCTCTAGTAAAATCTACTTTATCCATATCATCAACCATCTGAGCCTTTTCCTCTGCTCTTGCTTTGATATCAGCGATAATTTGTTCTGTCTTGCTCTGAGCAAGGGGCTCTGGGTTCTGTGACGAGATATCACAGCGTGGTGAAGATGCACTTTCTATTGCATTTTTCGAGACGAAATCACCGATTGTATCACTAATCGGACAAGTAGAAGGTAACTTCGCCGAAGAATGTATCATATTATCCACCTTCGTACATGAGGATGTTGTAGAAAACGCAGTGGGAGAATTAATCTCTTTCTTGGAAACCAAAACAGAAAAATGGGATGTTTTCAACGGACTCGGCAATACCTGGTTTTCGGATACAGTTTCGACGTCTTGAGAAGACTTACATGATTTCTGCAACGAAAGATTCTGGAGTAACGAATCAAATCCTAGACAGATTGAAACAGGTGTTTTGGCACCGTTGTCATTATCTGCGAAAGGAACATCCGGAGAAACATCTAAAGTAGAGATCGAGTCATCGGCCAGCGTATCACTAGATTCCGAAGGTATCACCACTTCGTCTCCAGAGTCATCACAGAGGGAAGCCGCAATTGTCTCTCTTTGCCATGCGAGTACACTTTCTTCTAAATCATGTTTATTCATTCTTTGCTTCTTCAGTAGACTAAGCTCTCGTACGTTCTCATCCGATTGAGACGATGGAATGACACTGTCCTCCTCATCTGGAACCGAGTTTCTGCGTTGAGGGAGGGATAGTACCTTCGCAACACGTTTTCCCTCCATTGGTGGAGAAGTCAGTTTTTCTGAGGACTTTGGTTGGCTTTCAGATGCTGAATGCTAAAGGAGTGTCTCTTTAGTATCTGAGAGATATAAAGATTAATGTTGCTCACAAAGACTTTGGAAGCTGCAGGCTTGGAGACAACGTAGATGGTCTCCTCAAGTTTCTCGATATCATCAATTCGTTCATCGTCGGACGTTATTACTTCATGGTGCCTGCGTTTTTTGGAAGGCGTAGCAGCACTCCTAGACTCATGATGTCCTCCAATAGCTTCGGTCTTAATTTTTGAATCGCTATTGGAGCTATTCAGATGATGAGAGCCACACTGATATGTTTCATTTCGGATCTCCGAACATTGTCTTTCCTGTTTTATATGCTGGATTTCCAAAACTTCCGGAAGTGAACTAGCTATAGATAGCACCGAAGAGCTTGATATTGTGATATGTGTCCGGGCCTCTGAAGTGCTTGAAATGGAAATGTGAGTAGGGGATTCAGAGGACGAAATTGATATGACATCAGGTTCAGACTTGATGACTTGAGAAGTACAATGTGGTGGTGGTAGCAGAGGAGGAGCATTCTCTTTCTTTGCCTTACGTGTTGGACACTTTATGGAGGTTCCATTCAGCAATTTGCAGTCTATTTTTCGCTTCTTTGGCGAAGACGAAGGGCCAGATGATATTTTAGCACCAGCACTTGTAGCTCGAGTAGGCAATACTCTGTTGGCCTGATTAGACAGAGGCTGAGATTGGGAGCCAGAGTAGATACGAGAGAAATAGTCCGTTACTTTAGAGTTTCCTGCTGCAATATCGACGCCTTTTCGTACCATTGCTGTATTTCCGTTTCAATTTCATTGAGATATACAGAGATATATTTCATCACAACAGGTTCGCGCCTCATCACGTGCTAATTCATTACATAACGCGAAATGCGCCGTGGTTCAGTAAGATACTATTACTGTCAGTGTTGCTGTTGTTCTTGGGCATGTTTGTTGAATAACCCATCTTACAAGCTTTTAATCGGGTGAACGACGTGTTGTCATGACTTGAAAGGAAAAGAACGCGCTTTCGGACGTTCCATAATACTTAGCGGTATTAGTATTTGTACATGTACTAATGATGTGGGGTCTGTGTCAATTTGAGACAGGGGTCTCGATAGGAACTTGATAAGGCATATTAAGAATGATTTTTTTGGTATACATATCATATATCTCGATGGTTGTAGTTTGCCTTTAGATATACATTTGCTACAACCGATGAAATCTCAGTCAGATTATTCTCTTATCTGGTGTACAGAGGGCGTAAACCATAGATTAAGATCCCAAATGATAGTAAGGGCACCTTAGTCATTTTGTCAAGGTGAGCTTATAAAATACCCATATGAAATAGTCCAGTCAAAAATGATTATGATTTGATGTAACTCGTCAAATATTGACTATGAGCACAAGTGTTTCTCAAGCCAAGGTAAAAGTACTATGTAGTAGGTGGTATGAAGTGGAGGGATTATAGTCCGAGCTAATTGTAGTCCGTTTTTACCTAAAAATACAACAGATATGGTTCGTCTTCAGTTTTTGGAGAAGGAAAGTGAAGCCGTCAAAGGCAAAGAAAGGAATTGGGTCAACCCAGTAAGATTAAGATAGCGAAAATGAAGGAATGCACAAAAGGGTAAAATAATGATCGACATTGAAAAACGAAGAGGGGAGGGAAAGTGTTGTACTATTACGAAAGCGAGTTGGAAAACAAAGAAAACAGTGGAAATAAGACGAAATTAAGAGGGAAACGCGAAAGGGTAGAGAACGAACGAGAGCTTGGCCTATAATAAAAACGAATTCAAAGGAAGCGCCGAGCAACTGAGAACAAATAATCAGCCGGTGTACCAGCGAGCAGAATAACATATATGAACAACACGAATAAAAGGGAACATAATAAAGATACAGTAATAGTCCACGGGCACGACACTTTGTGTAAGGTGAAGAACAGACAGGAAGAGTGAAGTGAGAGATTACAAGAAGAACGAAAGGCAAAAGGTTAGAGTGGCAAGTGAGTCAACGTAGCTAGAAACGTCCGTAGTGCAATGTCCATGTGCAATGTCTATTTCTACGAAAACAAATCAACGAGCGTCCGTCTCGAGACCTCCAAACGTCTCCTTCTATCTAGTAATCCTGAAGAAAATAAAGAAACAGAAGAGAAATAAGAATACAACAACCTGGATACTGTTCTACATGGGTTATTTTTGAGTGTCCGCGTAAAGGTCATGTCAATAAGGGTAAAGTCAATAATAACTACGCAAGCTTTCTAAAGTGTTTGATGAAGTCCGTAGCGTGAATAAAGAAATGCGAAATGCCGAAAGTAATCAATGGTAAGGTAAAATTTAATTAGCAAAGAATGAAGCTGAGTGAATTGAGAGGGAAAGGTCCATGCCGTGGTAAATTGATGATTGCAGTGCGTGAATGATTGTGTTGGTAGGCATTGAAAAAGTCGTTGCAAAAAGCAAAATTAGATCGTCGTATAAAAGCGATAAGCATCAGCGACCTTAGGGCGTAAAAAAAAGACAACAAGACAAGTAAGACGTTAAGAATCAAGACAAATGGCAGAAGGGTTGACGATTGCATGAAGGAAAGGTATGTCCCAGCACCTAAGTCATCGATTATTAGGCTGGAATTTAGATCACCCGCTCGAGCTAGGATACATCCTACCAAACCTAGATCCGACGTCGAACCAACATACAAAAGACCATTCTAGAGGAAGTTTGAATACTAGAAGTAGAGCAGAGATCCAAGAGGCTAGAGGACTTCTGATGCTTCACTATCAGAAAAATCAGACCGAGGGAGTAAATGCCGGGTATGCGAGGTGAGGTACCTGAAACAAGAGTGTGGGGTGAGAGCGAGCAATTTTTTTGGAACAGGAGAGGAGACTATTTTGATATCTGGAATGAAATTGTTGAACGGACTTCGATGTAAAGGGCGAATTATGGTAAAAGAAATCTAGCGGCAAATATTTCAGTGCAATTGGCAGTACTTTTGAAGACTTCAACGCCACTCATGGGTAGACTAGAAACAAAAGTGTAGAAAAACGAATCAGTATCGATCGAATTAACATATTTAGTACGTTTTTTTTGTATTGGACTGATGATGGTCGGAACGAAGTAAGATGGCAGTAAGAGCTCTTGAGAAAGGGTCCTAGGATGGATCCCATAGTACAAAGGCCCGTATAAATTCTTTAATTATCTTTCATAAAGAATTTGACTGTGACGCAGTGCTGTTCCAGTTGTAGAGCTGATCTAGATAGGGGGATACAAACCAGTCTTACCTGACATGTTAAAGTGCGCTGCTGCAGAAAGAACTGCACTCAAATCGTGCCCTACCCATGGTGCACCCGAAGCCTGAACAGCATCAAGTGCAAACACGGAAGCGATAGTTGTCCAACAACTCTGCAATCGTAGATATTAGTTAAGCTGATATGGTAAAAAAAAGAAAGAAAGCATACACCAACGAGTCCATCCCATCCACCCCACTCACTCTCTCCTAAACCAGTCATGTCATTGCCAGCAATAGCTGATGAACCGAGTAACCTCGCTAAACCTGCAGCAGCCCTTCCAGATCGAACGCAAGCTTCCAAGCTATCCCGAACTCCAGCTCTTGCCAGATGTAAGTTCAGACGGACCCTTGCTGCGCATAGAAGAAGGTGAAGCTCTGCTTGTACGCGGCGTTCGTCAGAAGAAAGGCCAGCAGCAAGTTGTTGTAGCGGAATAAGAGATGCTGCATAGCGTGCAAGCGTTCGCTCAAGTGCAGCAAACGCTGCAGATGGATTGTTATCCTGCAATTGCTGTTGAGCTCCAGGAGACGTTGTTGTCCCATCGGGAAAGGTAGAACTAGGACGCGGGCTAGGATTATATGACCCCCAGCTATCTGCTACGCGACCAGCTGCACATAGAAGAGCTGCACCTTTCGCACGAAGCGCTGGTACACTATAGCCTCCTGAAGCACCTACGGGCTGTGCCCCTTGTTGCACAAAGAAAGTTCGGAGTGTACCTTGAGAAGTTCCCGGAGGAAGGCATACACTCTCAAAGGCTTCAGCCGGAAGAGCCGCGTAGTCAACAAGCTCCTCTGGCCAAGGTGTATCTACCCTAGAAGCTGGTTCTATAGAGGAATCAAGGGCAGCTAGAACAGGTGGAAGTCTCAAGTGAGCTGATAGCAAACGATCCAATGTATATACTTCCCAAAATAGGCGAACACGGACACCAAGTTCAACCGTATCTTCTGGTGAGGGCAGAACGAGTACTGCACTACTGGGTTCACAAGAAACAGATACGACTGCCCAGAAGGATCCGTCGGGACAGAAGAATGTGCTGGGGCGTGCAACTGATGAAGACCAAGCTGAATGGCCAAGTCAGCAGCACCGGAGACGTGGAACCGTCCTTCACGTGCACGCCCCGTAGCAAAGCAATAGCGAGCAAGTAATACTAGTGCTTGTGTAGCGTCCAATGCATCAAGCACCTTATCACCTCTGCTTTCACCTGTTTGTCTTTCAGAGAAGTCTCGTTCAGTATCAGACGAAGGAGGGGAATCTGCACTTTGAGAGGAAGACATAACAGCTTCCTTCACACCATTTGTCACACGCTGTTCCAAGGCTCTTTCAAGAGCAGGACTGACAAAAGGGGCACCTCTAGCACGGAAGGCACCCCATAAGATAAGTGCATTACGCAGTGACTGGTGATGTGACCTTAGTCTCCTGTTGCTATTTGTGCTACCTACTATTTCATTCTCTCCTAAGTTAGGCGAACCAGAACCGGATGCGAAAGGAAAAACACCAAGCCCGAACGAAGATGCGACTCTACCGGGGTGGTAAGCAAAACCCATTTGGTACGGTTGTATGGGGCGAGATAGTGCGGTCCGGAGGAGCGCGTGAGAGGCTTCTTCACTCAACCCGATCGGGTCTAAAGATACAAGCGCCGATGATTGAGACGGAGGTTGAGTCTGCTGAATGTAAGGGGAAGAGAAGGACGATGGAAAACCGGGTGTAGGCGATGCAGAATGGTGATAGATGCCGAAGGCAGCGCCCGATGTCGAAGCAGGGGCAGAGCCAGGTGAAAGAGATTGAGCTACGTCTGGAGACCCAAAGTCACCAAAATCTCTGAAATCATCGAATGTGTTGGCACTTAAAGGTGGTTCACAGCCTGAACCAACAGTGCTTGCACTTGGAGACGGAGAACTATCTGTCCCATTTACAAAGTTGTCAAGCCCAACTTGAGTGAAAGGACCTGGGTGCAAGAAACCTTGAGACTGAGAAAAACTGTTAGAAGACTGATTATGGGCAAGTACTATCGGATGATTTGCGCTATATCCAAAAATGCCTGAAGACGGACGAGAGCGGGGCGCTGTGTTCGTTGAGGTCCACCGCTATAGGAAGCAAGAAGAAGCTCATCAACCCCTTGAGCAGTTGATGGCCTTGAAACATCACTTGGAGAATCCCAATCTTGTAGGGATGAAGGAAGTTGACCGACTCCGGCTGATCCAGGTGTAGATGAGGATGAGGACGCATGAGGGTCACTGAGGAAAATTGTCTCCGAACCCCCACTTAACGAGGGAAGACCTTCGGAAGGACCAAGTGCAGAAAGGATTGATGCATGGTTCGGATTCGATGGATCACGGAGTAGAGCGATCTCTGCCTCTAAGCGTGCGATGCGTTCGCGGAGAGCTTGAGTACGTGTCTTCCCACGACCATCATCGTATGCGCACCCTTCCGGCTTGTTTGCACGTACACATTGACTACAGGCCGGTTTAAGAGCATCACAGCGCTGTACGAGGACGAAATCAGTAAGAAGATAGAAATGCAAACAAAGATTGATTGAAAGATTTAATTTATGAAAGAAATGAAAAATTAGAGTTTATTCATTGATATTGAATCAATCAGTGAGGATGATGATGCATTTTGCACTGCATATGAAGAACCAGTGCTTTGGGCACAAGAAGAACATATGCGTTGGTTGTATGTGATACATTGATGAATCATATGTCCCATTGTCTTGTTCGGAGCAAGCATTTGTTCCCGTGGGAAAGTATGATTGTGTTCGGGGCCGACGAGCGAAAAGGCACAAGCACAAGAAGTATACACACTCACCATTTTGCGCTTCCGGCATCTAAGGCATGCCTTTCCACGAGCAAGAGTAGGCGGGTTCCCCGGAGAGGGCTTTGAAGTCGAGGCAGAAGCAGAGCCTGATCCTGATTCTGACGAAGAGGCTGAATTGGACTTTGACGGTTGATGAGCCATTGTCATATGATATGAGTATCAGTATTGTCTTTATAAGCCTTGTGTTGTGAGAGTAAGAGGGTGGTTTGACCGGTGTCTTGTAATGGATAGGTAACTATAAAAAGGGATTGAGGTAGCTAGTGCTAAAAGATGGGATTAGGTAGAGATGAAACGGAGAGTATGCGCTAGAAATGTTGCGAGCACTAGACTGATACTTGAGAGGGAGATTAAAGGTGGAAGAAAACAAAGTCCATGAGCTTATATAGAGAAAAAATAATATAGATGGATGAAATAAGAGAGCAGGGCGAGACACCGGGAGTGAGGGAGAAGGAAATGTCGGAGGAGGAGGAGGAGAAAAAGGAACAAAGATGGCGGGAGGAGGAGAGGAATAAAAGGGAGAGGAGAAACGCGAATTTATTAAACGTTATTAGATATAAAAACAGCGCGTGGGGACTGGGATTTGTTCGATTAACCTTTTAATGAGTTTTATTTTTTATTTTCTTTCTCATTTTTTTTATTCACAAATATAATCAACCATTTTTGATCTCCCGCTCGCTGTCTCTGCTGTTTGAGCTTCATTTCGTTTTACCCGAAATTATGTAAGCCATCACCCGTCCCGCCTCTGCCGCGCCTTACCCTCACACAGCGGCGAATGTTGCCCGACACCGACGTCGAGCTCTGCTCGAGTACAAAACTTTCTTTTTGTGTCCCGCGGTTGTTCATCGATGATCCTCCTCGATGATGATGTTGTTGTTGCTGTTGCTGTCTCTTCTGTTGCTCTTGTGAGCCATTATCATACATAACCCTTTGAATAACTCTGATACACAATGCTAACTCCTGACGCATCGCATCAATGCTCTCTCCGACACTAGCTACCTTCTTTCCCTTTCGCCCGCTTACTCTATGTCTGATCTTCACTGAGATCGTGTCCACATGCTTCACTCCCCCTTAAGTTTCCCCTCGCTCCGACAACCCGGCTCAGATCTCACATGCTTACACTTCAGCCACAACTGATCACCTTTGCCAAGCACTCTCGTCGATCTCAGCATATCCTGTACTCGTCAATCCCTTTCTTTTTTTTCTTCCTTAGTGCTAGTGTACCTGTTCCTCAGTTTTTCCATCGTCATTATGATGATTTCTGTGTGATTAGTCATCTCAGCCCTATTCTGGATCTCATTCCTACTCGAGGTCATCCTCGATATACATCTAAGCTGATTCTTTGCTTGCTATCCCTCAACTGTTCCATCTCTCTATAATTCAATATTTGCACTTTCTGCACCCGACTGATACTGACGTACGTTCTTATCTGTGCTTGTGTCAAGCCGTTCAAACACATCGTTTGTCCTTTAACTCTTAATCGCATCGACCCAACTTCTTTGCGTATTCTGGATATTTCAATAAGACCGGCCATAGTATCAAGCCTGGCAACTATCGAAATACTCGAGTATGATCGGCAATAATCTCCTAGCCGAGCATTTCTCCATCAAACCGTGAAGCCGAGCTCGTGGCTAATACGTTCTTTCCACGGATGTCTCCATGTCAGTGAAACTCATTCGTATCGATTAGAAATACGATTTATTTAAGAGAAAAAACAAATTAAGGTTATCGTAATAGTGCCTCATACCCTCCATTCTATATTCTTTGGCCACAGCAGCAACAGCTTACATGTAAACCAGAGAGAAAACAAGATATACCGTATCAACTCCTCTTTACTATTATGGGTCTGCATGGTGACCGACGGTCTATACTCCCCGCTCGAAGACATACGTTAGGATCTTCTTCATTAATCCAGATCGAAAGAAGCCGTAGGCCATGAATAACTTTATTCAAGGCTATGTCCTCGACAACGCGCTCAATGATTAGTTCCTCCGTCATTTCATCATCAGCTACTTAGCCAGTCATTCAGTAAGTTGGTCAAGCATTCCTGTCTATAGATGGGCGTGGGGATAGAAAGTACTGCATCAGACTTTTGGGTTTTTCGCGATCTGCTTCCCTGTGCTAGACTAAAATTGTACACAAGACAAGAAGATACGATACTTCCTATCAAGCATTTGTTGGGATCGGATACTTAACCTTTTTTGTTATGTCTCAACCTTCACTTCCAAGCAAGGGACCATATAGAGTTCTCGGAGCCCTCAAAACGCCTGATTTCTACCCACTCGCCAACCAAATCTGGAACAGTACAATACGGCGTAAATCTACCTTCAAGTCCGTCGACTAAAAGAAAAACTCACTCGATTATTTAGTCGTCGAAGCATGTTTATGCTTGTTGCTTATTTTGCCTGTTACCCCAACCCATACCGCTACGGATCATCAATCGCCAGCAGGCATCGTCATTCAATTGCCGACCTATCGGTATATGCTTGGGATAGTGAACAGAGGTCGGTATATTGACAGACCCGGTCTTTCTACAGCAAACGATCAACCTTAAGGCAATCTCGAGTGTGTACATGTAAGACGGCGTATAGACATAGACATACGTACGACTGGATATCAGAACTCATCGAGGTTGTCCACATACACGGAGATAATATGTACTCTTCATTAGACGATATAAGGAAATGTGGGTGCATAAGTTTTTCCAAATCAATACTCTCCAAGGGTCTAAAGAGCTTTGCGAAGGTAAAGATTGCTCTAGCTTCGTGTTTCATGGACTTTGAACATGAGCTGGGATCTCAGGTTTGTGGATAAGCTACACTTCACAAGTCCTTTTACTATATGAACCTTCCCCGCTTAACCTTTAAAATTTGATCTCAGTTTTTTTTCAACGTACGGCGTTTTATATGCCAAAGGTACTACTAGCCGCGAGCTTCGGAACTATGGACTAGAAGACAGAATACTAGCACCTTTCTCTCGTCCACTCATGGGAAAGGACCGGAGCCGAAAGCTGCTCGAATCTAAACTGAAACTGGCTATTTCCCCAGTTCTGCAGCACTTGCTTTGAGTATCTCTATTCGTGTATATGTGCAGCATATTTCCTTCCTTTGCTCAGGTCCATCAGCTTCTATATAGCATCTGATTTTAACAGCAAGCTTCACCATTAATTTCTTCTACTTTTACCTGTATTTCTCCCCTGTTTTCAATTTAGTTCATCGAATCCGATATTGAAGCAGTGCAAATGTTGACAAACAAGCTCACGCTTTAATAGTCCTATTAGATAAAAGTTTATATATAAAATTTGTATCAATCCTATTACTCCTGGTTTCTATGCTAACCAGTCGGATTTTTCTTGTTTAATTTATAAGATTCATATTCTCTTGTGAATTCTATCTCAAGGCTGTGAAAGCTGAATCCGTATGCTTCGTTTAAGGCACCGTATTATAGTAAAATCAGAGGATGTGGTTCGCAGGTAATCCTTCGCCGCTATGAAAATGATGTTCCAAAGTTACTGTTGAAATCTATCAGAATCAACACGTATTAGTCAGCATGGTAGTAAGTTCTAATCGCATGTATGATGTAATACATTTACTCGAAGATTGGGTCTTTCGGTATGTATTATAGTTGTTAAACTATCTGTCATCGTCAGTCTGCAATCCAAATAGGATAGTAAAAAAAGTATATCAGCTTGAGGAAAGCATAGACTACTTTTTCCTTCGAAAGCATGATTAGGACTTTCGGAATTCACCCGAGGAACCAATTCATCGTTAAATTACTAATCTGGTAGAGGAGAAAAAAGGCCTCTTTATCATCAATTAATCGACTAAAGTAGGTTATTTAGGGAAGTCGAGAAAAGGATTGTCTTTCTCGCTCGACCCTGACTTCGGTGTGGACAGCACAGCCCTTCGGCACATGTTCGGGATACATATCTACATTGAGGCCAGCCACAAGAATGAGTAAGCAGATCGGGTACGGAAACAGGTCTATGTTTTAAGACCATATGATACTACCGCCATGGCTATGAACTGTATACAATACAATGTTAGAGGCATTGATGGGTGATGGACGATTGTGACACAATAAGTAAAGATGTTACTATAGTTTCTACTACACATTCCCGATAGAGGGTTCATTCTCATCCCTAAACCTCCGGATGTAGGAATTATCGGATAAGATTTCCTTCTCTTCGCAGATTAAACCTACTTTATCATGAATCAAAATATTTGATTAAATAAACTCAATGGGTTGGACTCCTATATTGGGACAACATAACTCCCGAGACATGAGCGGAGCAACCGGCGCTCCCTTTTCTTTGACACAGGTATACGCGATCCTCAGACATATGAACACATGTACTTACCAATTTGCAAGATAATTTAATTAGATGAAAGTGCGACATTTTGTAGTTGGAAATAGTTTTCGTTTAGTTAAGATTGTTGGATGGGCTTTCAAACTTGACATTTGACATCAAGGAAGGCGGAATAAAGTGTTTTGTTGTGGTTGAGATAAGAAGTGCCATTTCTGTTTGATGCTTCAAAAGTAGTATGGGCAGGAGGTGTTTTGAAAAACATGTAGAAAGCGTATGGATGCCTGAAGTTTGTTCTATTTATTGATGATATTGGGCCCCCTTTAGATAGTTCCATTTTGACGTTTTCTATAGCTCCCACTTTTGTTCTACCTGACATCAGTTCTTGGCTATCCTCAATGCGAATAAGAATACACCAGAATCATACGACCAACATAAAGAGAAGACACTATTTTTGTGGGCGCTCATGTCCTTTGAAACGGAATTGGAAGCTAGTAATACGGATTTACGAGCTGGTTGAATGAGGATAGAGACCAGCGAAAAGGATTGGTTGATCGGAAAAGTAGAAGGATTGCATACCAATTGAAGAAGCATTGTCGCGGTAAAGATCGGGGACACAGCCTTGAAGTAGATCAATGCCATCAAGGAAATTGCTCGATGTAACTAGTGTCTATCTAGTAATGTATAGAGATGTTCTTCTCAGTACCTTAAAGGTACAAAAAAGGCTAAACACGATGAATAAATTAGGACCCTTCGGAGCCGACGAGACTCGATATGGATGACAAATGGTTCGAGTTTTAAAGTATGGAGATTATCATACCTCTCCAAGGACTACTTGTTACAGTGCGTAACATCTTCATGCTATTTCAACTCTTGTCGACAACCGCCAGAGTGCACCGGGGTTTCAGTTTCAAAGTATCGGACGATACTGGTAGCGGAACTTATACTTCGTTATTTTTAGATATTTTGCTGACTATAGCAGGGTTTTGATAGACGCTCTTGCGTTCAGTCCGGAGCTTGCCTGTTACTTTCAAGGTCCTGGGCATGGCTATGGCTGTCCCCATGGACTAGATTGCTATACATTATTAGAAAGCAGTACACGTACATTCGTGGTTCATGTAATCTGTTAGATATGCACATGGAAAATAGATTATTCCTGGATCACACGACGCCTTTTATTTTCCGGACTTAGGAGGGCTGTAATAAACTGTAGGCGGGCGCGTCTGACGTAGCCCGACACTCGAGATGTTGAAATTTGTTGCCCGTTTGTCGGTGGTGAACTTGTACCGGCATTGAGTGAGAAGTGTCGAAGACTAGCCTGTACGCTTGAGAGTCGAAACTAGTATATGATTCTAGTTGATCTGTTCTAGTATACGAAGATAAGAAAGTTTTTCGAGAATTGCCCCAGCTAATCGCGAAACGTGTGGTAAACTTTTTTGTCGGACAATTCACGAAACCTAGATCGTAGCATTTAAGACGGTGGAAGGTGAAATGTCTGATAGTTCCAGTGAATAAGACGGTTAGAACGTGAAGGGGCTATTAAGAACTCAGATCAACCGTTTGAAATTGGAATAAGAACCAAAAGGTTGATAGTTAGCCAGATGATTAGCGTTACCAAACTTAGTGACATTACATACGCATCTCTGCCTTGAGACTTCTGAAGCTTTAGCTTTAAGTGACGTTTAAGACTAATTTTAGTCAGTTACAAGCTAAAGACCGTTTGGTTCCTTGTTAGCGGATAAATGGTAGTGGTGTAATACTAATCTTGGAGGAAAGATGGAATATGCTACTCAGTCAAATTTCCAAACTCGCTAAAATAGATAATCAGTGAGCGGTATTGATAATACAATAACTATAAATCATAATCAAAACGCTTTTTTGCGTTTTTATGGTATATTGAATAGTAGTGTCATTACATTACTCTTGTGCTATGTTGGATCCCAGCCACTAAATAAGTTGAATGAAGTTTAAAACCACTAAAATAAGGTGAGAATTGCTGAGAGTTTGGAGTGCGTCGCGGAGAGGAATCATTGAGTAAGGAGCACATATCAACAGTAAGATGATACGAGCTGCGTAGATAGAGAGTGGAAAAACGGATACCCAATTAAGACAATGACTCAGTTAAGACGGGATCGACTTGATTTTCAATAACTATTTTTAGTTTTATGAAAAGATTTGTTTGGGCGGCATTGAAGAGGCTGTAAGAGCGAAAGCCTTAAAAATGCATGCACTATGTACACGCGAGTTTAGCACGAAGAGAGTGTGTTTACACGAGTCTACCACGCTGACGTGAAGATGGAATCAAAAAAGGGGGACATGCACTAAACTGCGGAGTCGATGGCGTGGGAAGTGGGTGCATTGTAGTCAGACAATAAGCATAAGTGAGTGTGCTCATCATCCGATACCCTCCCCTCGTTCCGGCTGAACTTGGAATTAACAACATTGTCAACTTAGACGGCGCTGACACTGCTGCGACGACGACGAGAAAAGAGGCAGCGCTCATATACGAGAAGAATAAGAAAGAAGGAAAGAAGATTGAAAAGAGTACAAACGCATCTGAAGAATACGCGACTAAATCATTGGCGGACTTCCATAACCGGACGTGGTTATTGTCCTCTGCATTCTCTGGCTTTCTCTTGGTCAGTAGGGCAACTGCCCACAGCACTACAAAGAGGTCGACAATTGAAGGTTCTGTGAATTATTGGAGTCTGTGAACCACTCACTTTCTTTCTTTCACCTCTGTTCCACCTCTGAGCTCTGACCGCCGGTCTGGTCGATATGCTCTCTTTCGTTGCCGGGCTGCGACATCTTCTCTTATCTACCCTTTCTCTCTCAGCTTTCGCTCTTTACGTCGCTGCTGCAAGTTCAACTTCCTCTAACGTCGTTAATTCTGATAATGATGTCCTCTGTGAGTACTATTTCTTCTTTATTTGTTCTCAGTTCTTTTTCTTGTTCTGCTGTGACATCTCTGGCTCCTCGGATGTGTACGACTCGCTTTTGTTTCATCGAAATTCGGGATAAACTTGACTAAAGTTGTTGCAAATGGGTTGGAGTTTACTTGCTTGTCCACAGCGTCAAGTGTCAATTTTCAATTCATAAAGTCATATTTTTGGACTCAGGGTAAGAGCTTTACCCGGCTGATCGGATACCATCCCTTGGGGTCGTTACTTACTTAAACCTATATGATGGATGTGATCCTGCAGTCTCAATTTTATTATATTTTCCTAATTTCCTATTTTTATTATAATTCTCCAGAGCATGATACTCAATGTTGATTCTTAACAGTCACTTCATCCGTGTCATACTGTGAACCTCCCGAAGTTGTCCTCGTGCAACAGTTTGACGTCATGTATTTTGCTGCAAATCAGTCCATTTTCTTCAATATCAGTGCGGCTAGTGTCGATGCTGTGAACGTCACTGCATCCCTCTTACTAAACGTCTATGGAATGCAACCATTAAATCTCACTATCGACCTCTGCACTATTCTGAATGGTGCACTATGCCCACTTCCAACGTATAATTTTCAAGGGTCCCAAACTATTCCGCTTCCCGATTCAATAGACATCGCTTCGCATATTCCCAGTATTGCTTACAAGGTCCCAGATCTCGAAGCTTTCGCTCAACTCACGCTTAATAGTATAGACTCGGGTGAACTCAAGGCTTGTGTTCAAAGCACTCTTTCAAATGGGTGGTCAATGCGCCAGCTTGCTGTCGAATGGGCGACAGGGGGGCTAGTGTTGGCTTCTTTTTTGACTGCTCTCCTTCATACAACTTTCCGTTCAGGTGATCCGCGAGCACCTGCACGTTTCATAGATCTCATTAGTCTTTTACAAACTATCGTTGGTGCTGCTCTTTTAGACCTTAACTATCCTGTGGTATATCGAGCCTTTGCTAGCAATTTCAGCTGGGCAGTAGGGCTTTTCAGCTCTTCTGACGGCTCACATATACAAAACGCCATTGACAATATGCGTCATAAAACAGGAGGTTCAATGAGCGATGCAGCTGGTGGTGACGGTGTAGAACTCGTAAATCGAAGACTTTCCCCATATAATGTTATATCCACTATCAGCGAACAGACTCGAATAGCGATCCAGACACTTCAGAAGAAACTGGCTTCTAACCAACTGGCTTCTAGATCAGACGATATCAATCTTTTCTCAAGACGAGATACTACGGTGACGGTGACTAGCTCCAATGTACTAGATGCCGGGATTCCTGTCTATGTCAGCTCGTTAGGGATTAGCACTGCGAACGCATTCATGAGTGTGTTTTTCACGCTTCTTATGCTTACCGCGATTGCTATCGTGCTTATTGGAGCTGGCTGGGCAATAATCTATTTCCTTCCAAGGATGAAACGAAATTCGGATAAGAATGATGGAAAATTGGAGGAGTGGAAAGAATATTACCCTGGTTCGCGAGGGGTTGGGTACTCCGCCTAGTAATTATTATCTCTTTGCTTAGTCTTATTCGTCTAAATTGACCACTTATTGTTATTTTCAGCTGCTTATCGTATTCTTTCCTATAGCCATCTTCTCCCTTCACCAGTGGACACTTAAGGATTCCTGGCTATCTATACTACTTTCCGTAATCGCAATTATCTCGGTGATTTCAGCTTTAGTTTACTCAGTATTCATTATTTTCTACCTCTCTAAGCGTGAACATCCCGAAATATTATTCAACAATACCCGGCATCTAGTTTCTCTTGGCCCATTATTTGATACACTTCGACTTCCACGATATTATTACTTCGTAGTTCCTCTATCAGTACTATTCATAAAAGCACTAGTTATCGCATTCGGAAGTGCAAATGGACTCGCTCAGCTTATTGTTCTGATCATAATAGAAATAGGTTCTCTTGGTACGACAGTCATCCTTCGCCCCTATCAGACGCGAGGAGGCGATGTTCTCTCTAATACTCTGGCTTCTGGCCGAATTTTGGCAACCGGTTTATCTTTTGCTTTTGTCGAGCGCTTCAATATTGGTGCCATTACCCGTGTTGTAGTCGGGATTGTCATGGCTTTGATCTTCTCGCTTTGTGTTGTTCTCATGTTTTTCAACCTCCTCACAAATCTTGGTCTCCGATCCTTATGGCGTGAGCACGTTAAGCGCCGTCTTGGAGTTCGTCTTGGATCGAATTTGTTCCTTGGAGTAGCAAGGGAAAAGAACAAGGGTGTACCCGGTTACCAAAATGAAGTGGAGTCTTCAAACGGTTCGTTGTCGAAGGAAAAGGGTAATCCAAGTGAATCCGCTAGCCCAACACGCTCAGATTCAGAGTTGGCTGAACGGCCACGTAATCCAACGCCACAGCAAAATGTTCCACTTGATCCGTCTTTAAATGAGCCTTATCCTGCGAACACGCCTACCTCAGCAGGTCATTCTTCGGTATTCAGGCATGATAGTTATCATTCAAGTCAGATGCCTAGCACTGGAACTACTTTGGATTCTTTCGGACCGAGCTCTATTGGATCTTCGACATTAGGAACTGAACTTCCCAGAAGAGAGTCTTTTGCTGGACTTGGACTCGATCAAATCGATCTTGGAGAGGGAGGCTACCAATCTTCTAGCCGTTCTGTTTCCGTTCCGTCTACTCCTGCTTCATTTAATTCTCATAGACAGTCCGGGACAGGGAACAGAAGAGAAAGTTGGACACCAAATCCTGCTCTTCACAAGATGTCGGAGATTGGAGAGCGAACTGACGAAAGGCGAATACAAATGGCTGTGTAATAGATTCTTATATAATCTTTCCTTTTATTTCGTTATCCTTAAACTTTTTTAGTCTGGCGTTTTCCTCATTTTACTCGCATGTTGTTCATCAGTTCA